>CAIGQQ010005788.1:1024623-1045929 GCA_903798035.1 Danio albolineatus | reverse complement strand
CACACACACACACACACACACAAACAGAAACACTGGAGAGGCTAAATGGCGAACATTAAGTCTCTTACAAACACACACTCTCTTTCACCCACACACACACAGACACACTTAAAAGAGTGAACTGTGTACAGTATGCCTCTGGCTTACACACGCACACACACACACACACACACACACACACACACACACACACACACAAACACACACACACACACACACACACAGTCTCATACAGTACTCTCTCTTTCTCTCACATACATATACACACACACATTGGAGAGTCTCTCTAGCTCACACACTCTCTTGCTCTTTCTCTCACAAACACACACTTTCTCACACACACACACACACACTGGAGAGGCTGAATTGTGTACAGTACGTCTCTAGTTCTCTCTCTCTCTCTTGCTCTCACACACAGACAAACACACACACTTGAGAGGTTAAACTGCGTACATTAGGTCTGACTCTCTCTCTCTTTCTCACACACACTCTCTCTCTCTCTCTCTCTCTCTCTCTCTCTCTCTCTCTCTCATATCTAGTGTCCTGCACACATGGGTTGATCATTCACTCGGGCCTTCAGCCAAAGCAGCTGCTCGACGGGACGCTTCTGAGACGCGAGCAGAAAATGATGCACTTCCACAAATCTCCATGAGCTGAAGATCTAACTCTCCACACACACAAACACAAACACACACACACAGGTAAGACGATTCTCACTATACATTTGAACCGGATCTGTCAAATGCATGTCGTCTGCGTCTCCTAATCTATTCATCTGTGGTTTATTATGACACACTGCAGCGCACAGTTTGTTTGTGTGTACACCAATCTGCTGTTGGAACAAGTTATAAAGATAAAAACAATCTTTAATGTTACTCTTTAATTTACTATTTAATTTATTTCATCGTTTTGGGGTCATAATTAAGACTTCTGCTACATTCGGTGTTCTCTGGTTAGTGTTTTCGAACCATACTATAGTAAAGTACTTGAACTAATCTGCTGTGGTAATGCTGTACAACCAAATATAAACACCTTATCTATGGGCTACTGTAGTTTTTTACAACTATAGGCTGTGGTGGAAAAATCATACTTACGTAAAAGTAGCATTACTTGCCAAACAACGTAGTGCAAGTAGAGTAAAAGTATCTGTTGTAAATATTACTCAAAGTATGAGTAAAAAGTAGCCCTTTTAAAAGTACTCAAAAATAGTGAGTAGTGAGTGTTACGCTGTGAACTGCTGATGCATTTACATGTCATTTGTGAATGTGTGTAAACGTAACATTCTGTAGTGCGTTTAGTTATTGCCCAGCAGGCACACTACCTCATAAGACGTTAATATTAGGTTAGATTTAGGTTGTGATGTCAGGTGACCAAAATTCAATGTCTAGCCAACATCTAAGAACAATGTTATTTTGACATCCAATAATGACGTGAAATTACGTTAATATTTTGTTGATTTTAGGTTGTGTTAGAAAGTGACCAAAATCCAAGTTATATTGACGTCAAATACTGACATTTATTCGTCAAGTATGGCAACCAAAATCCAACATCTGATAGACGTCATAGTGGTGACGTCCACACAACGTCAAGCTGTAACATCATTAGACGTTGATATTTGGTTGATTTCAGGTTGGACATTGATGTTGGCCTGACGTTGGGTTCTGAGGTTAACCAGTTTTTCATTTTTAAACTAAATGTAATGTCCCCACAACGTTGTGGAACGACGTCAATCTGACGTCATGTTGACGTTTTGTGCCTGCTGAGGCCATTTCGGTCATCATACAGTAAACGATATGATAAATCTTCTTATCAGTGACATGCATCTAAACAGTCTCATGGTCAATGCGTGTAAAGATTTTGGACATCTTCTTGGCCAATTTTAATGCTTCCAAACAGTTTCCTGCAATTATAAATCTCCCATGTCTTGAGGTAGTTCATGATGATGTGATTTACCTTCTACGTGTGATTTGATTGGACAGGAATCACAGGACTGATTTTTCTAATCCCCATAGACAAGAGAAAATGAAGTAGTGACTGCAGGTTGAAGGAAAGTAGTGGAGTAAAAATACCGATACTGCACTAAAAATTTACTCAAGGGAAAGTAAAAGTATTTGAGTATTTGTAATTTGTTACTTTACACTACTGACTATAGGGTAAATTATACTCAGAGTGCGAATTATACATTGAAATTTTCCGATTATGTTCGGTAATATGCGTCAGTGAATCAAATTTATATATTTAATTCAATTACATCTAATTCATTAATCAAGTTTGTTATTATGTGCTCAGTCGTTTGAGGAATATTGAGTGGTTCTCACTGACATTTGTGATATTAATAGATGACCATGAAAGACTGCACATATTTTTATTGTAATGTTTAAATTACATGTCCAAGCAAGTGTATAATGCATCTAGTTTTACGTACACCTACAGTACAAATGCCTGTTTTACAAGAAACATGTTTTGTGAACGCTTGGGCTGTCTGTTGATGCAGATTTGCCGGTTTCAAATCACTGAATTAATAGTTTTTGGCGCAAACATGCATTCACAATGGTTTGGATCATTGCAGGGGTGGTCAAATATCTATTTAATTTATCTATTATTTTAATAATTATTAATATAAATTCAGAGACAGATCAGATCAAACTATTTCTTAACTAATTAAGGGCAGATCCCCCATACATCTTGTTTTGATGTCCTTCAGGAGGAGCGTTAATTAGGGGGTCTGACCCCCACCAAACCCCCCTGTAATTCACACCGTTTATACTACAATACACCACTGTTTACTATAATAAACAAGTAAAGTATACTACAGTTTTTATCAGTTCACTAGTTAATTCTACAGTATTGCTTTAGCATTAATTGGGGTAAAGTTGGGGTAAAGTTTATTCACACTTTCCTCTTAATATATTTTCAGGAAAGTGCACAAGTAGGGAAATCATATTAGCAGCAATGACTATTAAAGTACAACATTGCTCACAATTAAATAGTGTTGTTTTGAAGTCATTCTTCATTCATTGACCGAATAGCATGGTAAACTATAGAGACAAGTTGTGTCACTGAACGAACCAACTTTACCTCAATTTAGCATTGCGTTGATAAAATATAATAAAATATGGTTCAAAACACACTATAGTATTTATTATAAATTGCTTTATCTGAGCTGACACGAACAACGTAACGATTATCACTGTTTGACTTCATCAGGAGAACAACAACAGCATATCTGAAAGCTAAACAGTAGAGATAACCTTTTGGAGCGTGGTGTTTATTGATAGTCCTACTCTGCAGGACAATTGCAAAGCTGTATTTACCGTGTAAACTCGTCACTAAATGTCCTTCACGGGTCTGTTGAGTCACAAAAACCTGAAGATCCAGTTTTCTTCTAGAGTCGCCAGCATATGAGACATTAAATCCGACATTCAGGAGAGAAATTGACGAGACTGTCAACGGCTGAAACACAAGATGGCTTATTACGATCCAGTAAGATCATGTTATTTCTCTCTATGTTTTGTTTACAACTTCAGCTTTTATGCTAATGTGTATTCACACCTTTCATCTATTTAAATGTCCCTTCAGACCCCATCGTCTCCATCAAACGAGGTCAATCTAGGCGCGTCCGTCAACCCTCAGTAAGATGTGTTTATTTTATTGGCGTCCTGTAAAGCTTTCGTACGCTATGTGCGAGTGATGGATTTATGTGCACGGATGGTGACTTGTGATGCAGTGGCCGCAATATATTATGGTCATTTTTCACTTTTATTGTCTTGTGTGCTTCAGTGCCAAACCCACTGACTTTGACTTCCTGGCTGTGATTGGTAAAGGGACATTTGGGAAGGTGAGGCGCGTCTGATGCCCCTGTCTGATTAACTGCGTGCCTTATGACTCCACTAATCATTAACGCTGCAGAAGGAAGTGTGCTAAGGTTACCTTGATGAAAGATTGTTGTTTTTCTTGTGGGATTGTTTAGAGAAAAAATAGTTTCAGTTTATTTTCATGCTGAATACATGTTGCATTGCAACCTCATGCCAACTAAAGGTCCCACTTTATATTAAGTGGCCTTAACTACTATGTACCTGCATAAAAAAACAAAAAACAAATACAATGTTCTTACTGTGTTCATAATGTATTCAGATCACTTTAGGTGCTATTGAGGTACCCACAGGTAGGTTAAGGAACAGGTCTGGTGGTTTAGCTAGGTTAAAGTATAGGTTAAAGTGAAAGGGATGGTCAACAGTGTATATATAGATGTAATTACAGAAATTATCTACAGATGTAATTATTAGCATTTATTTAATCAATCATAAGTTCAATGTTAAAACATGTATTTACACAATAAGTATACTGTAACAAATTATTAATTGCAGTGTAAGTACATATTAGTTAAGGCCACTTAATATATAGTGGGACCCAGCTAAATATCATGAGAGTGTCTGCTTGATGGGACAGTTCACTTAAAAATGAAAGTTTAGACTATTTACTCACCCTCCAACACCCCTTTATTAGTTTCTTTATTCTTTTGAACACCAAAAAATGTGTTTTGAAGAAAGCTGAAAACCTGTAACCATTGAGAATCCATAGTAGAAAAAAATATGGACGTCAATTTTCTTTCGTGTTCAACAGAGGAAAGAAACTCAAGCAAGTTTGGAACAAGTAAAGGGTGAGTAAATAATGAAGACAAACTTAATTTTTCGGGGTGAACCGTCCCTTTAAATATATATCTGCTGATTCTTATGAAACTGCATGTATACAGTGCTCATTATTAATAGACCTCCTATTGAAAATAATTGTTCGTATCCATTTCTCAGTAAATATAGCTGATATATTGTTGGTGCAATTAAACAAAATAGTTTTAATCTTTAGAATAAAAGTTTGGTTACCTAACATCTTTACGAAAGGAAAGATTATGTATATATATATATTTTAAAATCATAGCTATATTTTATGTTTATCTTGATTTTTTCCTAGAATTTGATTTAATATTTTAATATTTTTCCACAATATATTCATTTGGGTGTACTATTTATTTTATATATATATATATATATATTTTTTTTTTTTTTTTTTTTTTTACTGTGATCTGAAGATTTCTTGTTAGATTAGCTTCAGTTTCGAATTTAATACTGACTAATCTAATGTGCATGCACACATTTATCATTGTAAAGCATCCTGTCCTTCAGGGGGGATTTAGTGTTAATTACAATACACCACTGTGTACTATAGTAAACAAGTAAAGTATACTACAGTGTTTATCAGTCCACTAATTAAAACTTCAGTACTGCTTTAGCATTAATTGGGATAAAGTTACACTTTCTCCTTAATATTATATTTTCAGAAAAGTGCACATTATAAGTAGGGAAATCATATTAGCAGGCAAAGACTATTATGTACAACATTGTTCACAATTAAATTGTGCTTAAAAACAAAAATACACCCAAATTAATATATTGGGGAGAAAATATTAAAATATTAAATAAAATTCTAGGACAAAATCAAGATAAACATAAAATATCGCTATAAAATATTTTTTTAATATATAATCTATAAGATGGTAGGTAACCAAACTTTTATTTTAAAGAATAAAACTATTTTGTTTAATGGCACCAACAGTATATCAGCTATATTTAATCTAATATATATGCACAGATTTATTATTGTAAAGTATCCTGTATAAAATATTTATTTAAAAGAGATCTGTGAGGTGTACTTGTTTTTGTTGAGCAGTCAATTTACCATAATCCTAACCCTAACAGTCTACGGATACTCTAATTAGAATTAGATGGCATGTAGTTGCAATGTAATTTTCAAATGAAGAAAATAATGTGTTAAAGGTGCCATTAAAAATAAAGTGATCACCTACAAATACACAAATGCCGTTAAATTCAACACAATATCTGAACTATCACATTGGTTTGCAGGTGCTCTTAGCAAAACTGAAAGCAGACGGAAAATTCTATGCAGTCAAAGTTTTGCAGAAGAAGGTTATATTGAAGAAAAAAGAGGTTGGTGTTTATTTGTTCTAACATGCCATCTGTTTTCATATAACTAACCCTTGAGCAAGATAAAATTTATATATTAAATAAATATAACAGAAATAATATGAAATATTAAAGGTTTGGTTCACCCAAAAATGAAAATTCTATCATCTTTCTCATCCTCCACTTGTTAAAAACCTATTTGTGTTTCTTTCTTCTGTTAAACACAAAAGGAAGATATTTTGAAACATGTAACCATTGACTTTCATGGTAATTATTTTCCTACTATGGAAGTCAATAATTTCCCAGAGATGGGTTGTGGCTGGAAGGGCATCCGCTGCGTAAAACAAATGCCGGATAAGTTGGCGGTTGATTCCGCTGTGGCGACCCCGGATTAATAAAGGGACTAAGCCGAAAAGAAAATGAATGAATGAATGAATGGAAGTCAATGATTACAGGTTTCCAGCTTCCTCCAAAATATCTTCTTTTGTGTTCAATAGAAAAAAAGAATCTCATAAAGGTTTACAAACCACATGAGGGAGAATAAATGATGAGGTACTTTTCATTAGTTCATTAATTACAGATAGAACAGGTATACTTTATATAAAAGTAGATAAAGTAAAATCTCTCTGTTTTGATTTTGAAAGACATGCATACATTTATTTGTCATTAAACTACTTCAGGATGATGCATCTGTGCAGTTTAGCTTACATTCAAAACAAATTACTGGGTTGATTTAACCCAATGTTTGGATTAGTCCATATTTGACCAAACATTGGGTTAAATCAACCCAGTAATTTGTTTTGTTCTGTTCTTTTTTTAAATTGTAAACATCATGGGAACTTTACTTAGGAGTAAAACAAGTAATAAAAGCATTATGAAAAAAATCATTGAATTATTATCAATTTCTTGTGCTAACGTTTTGAGCATGCTATTAAAAGGTTGTTTGACCAAAGGTGTTGGCATAGTGTTAGATATAAAAGATCAAAATGATGATGATAATGACAGAATCTAATCTAATCAAACTTTCACTCTGTCCTTTGCACCCTGGCATTTTGTTACAGTACATGATTTGCTGGCTTTTAATTTATTACTGTCCTTGTTGCTGCAAGCAATATTTACACTGGAAAAAGTCATTGGTTCACTTTATTTTTAAACAGACAGAGTAAATGTGTTGGCTTAAAATGATCAAGTAAATGAAGTATGTGCATAATTAAAAAAATTAAGTTTACTTACAATGACATCAGTTCACCTGAGTGGAAAATTATATTTGGCTCAACCAGCACTCAAAAATAATGAGATATATTTAAAATAAAATTACAATTACTCATAAAATACAGTTCATGCTTACCTCAAAGTGAGTTAAACTCGCTGAATTAATAACATTTCCAACATTCTTCAAAACATCTTATTTTGTGTTCATCAGAATAAAGAAACTCATGAAGGTTTAAAACAGGTAAAAAAAATTGTAAATGATTAGCTTTAAATTAGCTTGTTGCTTTTAAGGCAGTGGGTTTACTCAGTGTCTTCACTAAAGTAAATATTAGCTTTTGTTTTAATTTTGAAATATATTTCATGACAATTTTGAAATTAGGGCTGCACAATATTGGGCAATCCTGATATTGCGATATTTTTTTTTTCTGCATTATATATTGCTATAGGAACACAATTTTACCAGATGGTTTGAATCGC
Organism: Danio albolineatus; assembly: GCA_903798035.1. Taxonomy (NCBI): domain Eukaryota; kingdom Metazoa; phylum Chordata; class Actinopteri; order Cypriniformes; family Danionidae; genus Danio; species Danio albolineatus. The sequence continues at coordinate 1,038,262 of CAIGQQ010005788.1, read as the reverse complement.
TCTATTTAACGTTTCTCTGGGGAGTCTAACTGTATTCAGGTTTAGAAATCGCATAAGCGCTTTGCAAAAAAAGCTTTACAAAATATCTAAATTCTTAAATCAAGAAACATTTTCTAGACAAGTGAAAATATTGTTTTGTTTTCAGAAATAAAAAAATGAGGTAATTTTTCATTAAAACCAGCAAAATAATATATCAATGGAGTAAGTAAAAAACATTGTTTTCAGTTTGAAATTTAGACTATAAATAAATAAATAAATAAAAATTAAGTAAGAAAAGCATTTATTGCAGTGCAAATGTAAAATAACATGGTATAATCTTCATTGTAAAAAATATTTAAATACCATTAATCTTCAAACGTCATAATTTATTGTGTCCAGATGTTTTAAACTTATAAAATGCTCAATCACAGAAATGAAAACCACATGATATTTTCACTCTATTATGGTTAGACTTTGCAGTTGCTCTACATTACTCACATGTGTTCTGTGGCTCCTGTTCTACTAAAATTCATACTCATCTATTGCGAATGTGCACATTGCGATATCAATGCTGAAATGATATATTGTGCAGTCTACCCAGAATGCAACCGATGCTGGCAGGATTCATTGTTTCCTCACTGAAAGCTCCTCCTGAATCTGCTGTAAAGTGTATCGTCACTTGCCCTGTCCTGATGGTGTCAGCTCATATCTGTCTTCTCTTGTGTACCTCGCTCAATGCTGCGTTGTGTCCCGCAGCAAAAGAATATAATGGCGGAGAGGAACGTGCTGCTCAAGAGTCTCAAACACCCTTTTCTGGTCGGGCTGCACTACTCCTTCCAAACCTCCGAGAAGCTTTATTTTGTCCTGGATTATGTCAATGGTGGAGAGGTATGAGGAAAAACTTCTCTTGTGCATACAACATTCACTAATAAATACTCAAGGATGTGATGAAACACCAATATTTTTGTCCTTTTATGAATTACATACCTTTTAGAAAGTAAACCGTGTGACCAATAGGCTGCTACCCACATAGTAAATGGAGTTGGCCCAAATGTGACCTCATTATCACATTTGCCGGCACTAGCATGCATAATGTCAGCTGATTGTGGGCCATGCTTGGCAATGATGGCCCTGCATGCATGACGGCAAACTACATTTGGGCCAGTTGTGGATGGGAGGTGTGTGGACCAGATCAGTGTAGTGATTGTTCACATTGTTTAGGTAACATTAGGCTGGGTTATGGGTCAGTTGTTGGGGTTTTTGGTTGAAGTATAAACTTATAGCTGAGAATCCCCAGCTAGCAAAGAATTCTGGCCCAGATTTGGCATGAAGCTGGCAAAATAGGCATTCATCCACCACTGGCATACAGCATGTGGGCCAAACATGGCCCAGGTTTGGCAGAAGTGTCACCGTCTTTTAGGTGGCACACGACATGGGCCAGATGTCAAATGTAATATTTGGTTCAGATGTTAAAAATGAATATGTGGGCCACATAAGTTTGGCCGTTCTTGACCCACATTTAAAATACATTGAGTCATTTTTTAGTAAAGAAAAAAATTCTACCAATCACGTCGCTTTGATAAAAAACACGTCCATAACACGAACAAAGCGCAATGCTTCATAGGTTTATAAATTTTATTCGTCGTGACACACCAACATATCTGGCCCAGTTTTGGGTCATTAACTTGGCTGAAACTTGGCCCAGATATGGTCAATGTTTCGCCCTTGTCTGGAAGCCAGACTTGGTCCATTCATGTATCGTAATTCACTGCGGCATGTGGGCCAAGGAAATGCTGATTGTGTGGGCCTCGGAAATTTTGCTATGTGGGTCGGTACCAATAATAAACATGTTTTGGCCCAGTTCAGGGCCAGTTAAGGGTGTTAAATTGGGTGAAATTCAGGTCGGTTATGACCCATGTGTGGCCCTTGTCTTTAGTCCAGTTATGGGCCACTTCAGGACAGTCATTCTTTGCATCACTTGGGCCGAGGGAAAACTTACTGTGTGGCCCGGAGTTGGGCCAGAAAACATTTGTTATGTGGATAGCTGAGAATCGGTACCAATACTAAACCTTTTTAGGCCCAGTTCAGGGCCAGTTAAGGGTGTTAAATTGCCTGAGATTCAGGCCTGTTATGGCCCATGTGTGGCCCTTATCTTAAAACCAGTTATAGGTCACTTCAGGACCGTCATTCTTTGTAATACTTTGGCCAAGGGAAAACTTACTGTGTGGCCCAGAGCTGGGCCAGAAAACATTTGCTATATGGGGACATGGGCCAGATGTCAAATGTAGTATTTGGTTCAGATGTTAAAAATGAATATGTGGGCCACATAAGTTTGTCCGTTCTTGACCCACATTTAAAATACACTGAGTCATTTTTGAGTAAAGAAAAAGATTCTACCAATTAGGTCGCTATGAAAAAAAACACGTCCATAACACACCCAAAGCGCAATGCTTCATATGTTTATCAATTTTATTCCAGTCGTGACACACCAACATATCTGACCCAGTAATGGGTCATTAACTTGGCTGAAATTTGGCCCAGATATGGTCAATGTTTGGCCCTTGTCTGGAAGCCAGGCTTGGTCCATTCATGTACCGTAATTCACTGCGGCATGTGGGCCAGAGCTGGAGAAATTTTGCTATGTGGGTCGGTACCAATAATAAACTTGTTTTGGCCCAGTTCAGGGCCAGTTAAGGGTGTTAAATTGGCTGAGATTCAGGCTGGTTATGGCCAATGTGTGGCCCTTGTCTTTAATCCAGTTATGGGCAACTTCAGCACTGTCATTCTTTGCACCACTTCCCACATAGCAAAATTTCTCTGGCCCAGCTCTGGCCCACACAATCAGCTTTTGCTTGGCCCACATGCTGCAGTGAATTATGGCACAAGACTGGACCATGTCTGGCTTCTAGGAAAGGGCTAAACATCGACCATATCTGGCTCAGGTTTCAGCCGAATTAATAACCCATAACTGGGCCTGAGCTGGACCAGATATGGCACATGAATGGCCATTATCTGGAAGCTAGACTTGGTCCAGTCATGTACTGTAAATCACTGCGGCATGTGGGCAGAGTAAAAGCTGTTTGTGAGGGCCAGAGAAATGTTGCTATGTGGGAACATACAGGAAAGAATAGATTAATAATTAAAATAATCAAATCTTGATTGTTTTCTGGATTAAAATGAAGGCATTAGAGGATGCAAACAGGAAGATGGAAATGACTGTGTATTGAAATATTTCTTTACTCAAAAAAATATTTTAAAGGATTTTAAATGTGGGTCAAGATAGGCCAAACTTACATGGCCCACAGATCAAATTTTGAACATCTGCGCCAAAATACTACATTTGACATATGGCCCATGTCTTGTCTGCCACCTTAAAGATGGTGCCAAAACTACTGCCTACTGTGCCAGCTTTATGCCAAATCTGGGCCAGAATTCTTTGCTACGTGGGTTGGGCTGAGGGAAAACTTACTATGTGGCCCAGAGCTGGGCCAGAAAACATTTGCAATGTGGGTAGTTGTAGATTGGATCTTTTATTTTTATCAAATGGTCCTTGCTTCTAATTGGTTGAGCCATGTTCAAAGCTGTTGTAAAAACTCTGCAAACACACACCTGTGACTGTTGCTTGACAACCACTATCAGAATTTTATACTGTTATCAGTAATATAGTACACAGAGCCAAAGAAACTCTTTTGTTTGCTTTGTTTTATTGTGTAACTCCTTTTCAAGCATTTCCCACTCGTTTTCCTTGAACTGGAATCAATATAATGGAGACAACAACTGTATAATTTAGTAAACTGAATCCATATAGTGTAAACTAATGCAAAATGTTGAAATGTGATAGGGAACTTTGATTATGTTACTAATTGTTGTTTAACTTATTGTTTAACTAACTATTGTTAAACTTTTAAGCCACTAACAATTCAATTCAATTCAAAACTCCTACTATACCTAGTTTCAACCTGATTTAACAGGTTTGACAATAACAGAGTTGACATTTTCCACCATTTTGTGCACTCAATATGCTGACTTCAAACCAGACACCACACAGCATATTAAAAACACAGTGTTATGTATTATTTCATCATATTACATGTTACCAAAAGTAAATGATATTCAGTGAAATGTGACCACACTTGTCCACTCAGTACTAGATCAGCTCCCACAATTTAGAAATGTACATTTTTCACATTTGACCTGCTGTAACCGAGCAGATTCATGACTGTAGAGTCTAAATGCTTCTCTCCTGCTGTCCTCCAGTTGTTTTATCATCTGCAAAGAGAGCGATGTTTCTCCGAGCCGAGAGCTCGTTTCTACACCGCTGAAGTGGCCAGTGCCATTGGATATCTTCACTCTCTCAATATAGTTTACAGGTCAGTAGCTGCAGACATTTTCTTTCAAAAACATTATAATCTACATTACTCTTTCAAATCTTCATGTTCCCATCTAGAGATCTCAAGCCAGAAAACATTCTGTTAGACTACCAGGTAAGAACATTAGTGAGGACTGCTATAGCATGTGCTCATAGACTAATAAACACAGTTTAATGGTGTGTTCTTCTTCTTTTTTAGGGCCACGTGGTGTTGACAGATTTTGGTTTGTGTAAAGAAGGTATAGAGCCGGAAGGAACCACAACCACCTTCTGCGGCACTCCAGAGGTGGGAAAGACGCAGATATATTTATTTATCAGTCAAGACAAGTCAACTCAGACGTATATAGAACTTTTCACAACAATACACACTAGGAATTGCGTGATAGGGCGGCATGGTGGCTTAGTGGTTAGCACTGTTGCCTCACAGCAAGAAGGTCGCTGGTTCGAGTCCCAACTGGGCCAGTTGGTATTTCTGTGTGGACTTTGCATGTTCTCCCCGTGTGGGCGTGGGGTTCCTCCGGGTGCTCCGGTTTCGCCCACAGTCCAAGACATGCGCTATAGGTGAATTGGATGAACTAAATTGCCCATAGTGTATGAGTGTGTGTGTGAATGTGAGAGTGTATGGGTGTTTCCCAGTTCTGAGTTGCGGCTGTAAGGGCATCCGCTGCGTAAAACAAATGCTCAAATAGCTGGCGGTTCATTCCGCTGTGGTGACCTCTGATAAATCAGAGACTAAGCTGAAGGAAAATGAATAATTATTTGAATGAATGAAATGTGTGATATTAATGTATATATCTTGATAACCTTTGCCTTGTAATTGCATTTAGCAGATATATTAGAGCTGGGTGATGATGAAATTAATTTATATGATTGATTATATGAATGAATGAAATAGTTACAATTTGTACGTGTTCTGTACTGTGTTGTTTCAACCCAAATCTGCAAACATGCCAGTTCAAACTTTTGTATTTACCTTTTTAAGGCTGGATTATATTTTTATTATATATAAAAACGGAAACAACCTAGCATTTTCTAGAGGTTATGTGGATGAAGGTGAACATCCAACTTTAAAACTTACATTTTGTGACAAAATCAAAAATAATAGGCTGTGTACACTGTTAAAAAAATCTGTAATTTTATGGTTTGTTTCCGGCAGCTGGGGTGCAAGAAAAAAACATAAAATAACAGCTGTTTAATTACAGAAATATACCGTAAAATTACAGATATTAAATTACAGAAATTTACCATAAAATAATGGATATTAAATTACAGAAATGTACCTGAAGTTTAAATTTAAGGAAATGTCTGTAATTTAATATCTGTTATTTTACAGTAAATTTCTGTAATTTAATATCTGTTCTTTTACAGTAAATTTTTGTAATTTAATATCCGTTATTTTACAGTAAATTTCTGTAATTTAATATTGGTTATTTTACAGTACATTTCTGTAATTTAATATTGGTTATTTTACAGTACATTTCTGTAATTTAATATTGGTTATTTTACAGTAAATTTCTGTAATTTAATATCTGTTATTTTACAGTAAATTTCTGTAATTTAATATCCGTTATTTTACAGTAAATTTCTGTAATTTATTATCTGTTATTTTACGGTAAATTTCTGTAATTTAATATCCGTTATTTTACGGTAAATTTCTGTAATTTAATATCCGTTATTTTACTGTATATTTCTGTAATTTAATATCACTTATTTTACAGTAAGTTTCTGTAATTTAATATTACACTCTTGAGCAGGATACTGTATTTCCAGTGTGTTGCATATATTGCTGAGAGATAATATAGTTTAATAAAATGAGATGTGTTGTGTCATTTTCAGTATCTGGCACCTGAAGTCCTGCGGAAAGAGCCGTATGACCGGACGGTGGACTGGTGGTGTCTCGGAGCTGTGCTATATGAGATGCTTTACAGCTTAGTAAGTTTATTTATTCACTTGGCATTCCTTCGTTCAATCTTAAGTTAGTACAAATAAATAACTATTACATCATGAGATACATAAAGTACATATAAACAGAACAGCTGTACATGTACTAGTGGGCCTCAGCGATCCTGCAGGTGGGCCGTGAGGTAGCTTAACTCTCAATATTGTACTATAAAAATTAAATGACTGAGAAATGTTGATCTTGCTGTAATGGGACACACTGGTGTTTTTTTCTGTTCGACTGTGCTGAGCAGCCCCCATTCTACAGTCGGGACGTGTCTGAGATGTACGACGCCATCCTGCACAAACCTTTGCATCTGCCGCCGGGAAAGTCCGAGTCGGCCTGCGTCCTGCTGTACGGTCTGCTGCAGAAAGACCAGCACCGGCGGACCGGAGCCATCGCTGACTTCGTGAGTGACTTCCTCTGGTGTTTTATTTGTCACTGTGAAACTGTTCATCAGGCCAACATTATCGCTGTTAATGTGTCAACTGTTGTGGTTTTGCAGTTGGAGATTAAAAACCATGTGTTCTTTGCCCCCATAAACTGGGACGACCTCTACCACAAGCGAATCACTCCTCCATACAACCCCAATGTGGTAAGAGCTCTTACAGACTCCCTCTGGGCTTTAAAGACATGTTCACCTAAAAAAATGTCCTCATTATTTGCTCACACTCAAGTGTTGGAAGTGTTTATGAGTTTCTCTCTTCTGTTCAAGATATTCTGAAGAATGCTGACGAAATGGAGCTAATAGCTTTGTTTCTATTCAAAGAATTAGACGTACACTAGAATATCACATATAAAAGATTTGCGAATGAAGCAAAGTTTCAATAAGCAGTGGTGTGAAGTAACTAATTTCAAATACTCTGCACTACTGTAATTGAGTAGTTTTTCTCAGGAATTGTAATTTACTGAGTAGTTTTAAAGAATGTGGACTTTTACTTTCCCTTGTGTACATGTTTAGTGCAGTATCGGTACTTTTACTCCTCTACTTTCCTTCAGCCTGCAGTCACTACTTTATTTCTGTCTTGTCTATGGTCATTGTCTACAGTAGCAAGATCAGTCCTGTGATTCCTGTCCAATTAAATCACACATAGAAAGTAAATCGCATCATACTGAACAACCTGAAGACATGGGTGCTTTATAAATGCATCAAACCTTTTGGAAACATTAAAAATGTCCAAGAAGATGTCCAAAATCTGCACACGCAATGATCCAGAGACTGTTTATAAACTGTATGTCACTGAAAATGACGGATGTCGACTGTATGATGACTGAAATCACCAAACAACCCTTAAAAAATCACTAAATGGAACGAATGAAGAATGGAAGGAAGGGCCAAATAAAAGGAAGGACCGAACAAGGAATGGAAGGAAGGATCGAAGAACCAAATAAATGAAGGATTCAAGGAAGGACTGAACAAACTAAGGAAGGAAAGTAGGAAGGAACGAACGAAAGAAAGGACCTAATGAAGGAAGGAACAAAAATATGAAAGAAAGAATGAGTGAACAAATGAAGGGAGGAAAGAAGGAAGGACCAAATGAATGAAGGAAGAATTCAAGGAAGGACTGAACAAAATAAGAAAGGAAAGAAGGAACGAATGAGTGAACAAAAGGACCTGATGAAGGAAGGAACAAAAATATGAACGAACGAGTGAATGAAGGAAGGAGGGAACAAACAAATAATTGAAGGAAGGTTGGAAGGAACGAACGAAAATAGGAAGATCCCTAAATACACTACATGTTGTTTGTGCAGGGATGTGTAAACGTAACATTCTGTAAACGCATCAACTTTTCTACAGCGTAATACTCACTACTCATAACTCTTGAGTACTTTTAAAAGGTCATACTTTGAGTAAAATTTATTATAGATACTTTTACTCTACTTGCACTATATTTTTGGGCAAGTAATGGTACTTTTACTTGAGTATGATTTTTCAGTACTCTTTCCACCACTGTCAATAAGCCAAAAAGAACAAAACTTCCTGATAAACTGGCGCCAAATACCAAACAGAGAATATGCAGAGTTTGCTGCAGTAAGAGAAGCCACTCGGGGGCTCTTTTCTTCTATAATATATGACTTGTGGCTTAGAAAACGAAGCCAAAACACAATAATCCATGGCTTTTGGGTTTATATGTTCGTTTTTTTTTTTTTTAATATTGGCACCCCTATATTTAGCATTGTAAATGCACAATGTACATAAAATATGTGGATGGAATCATAAATACTGGCATCTATAGTAGGAAAAACAAAATACTATGTAAGTCTGTAGTAAAGTTACCTTTAAGTGGGACTCTTATTTTGGAAATGGTCTTGTTTTGGTGTTGCAGCAGTGCAGCATGGCTCTTTCCAACATAACAGTCCTAGAACCTGTGAAACAAAGTCAATGGCTGTTTATTTCTGTCCCAGCATTCTTCAGTAAATCTTCCTTTGTGTTGGAGGATGTGGACAAACCTGTTCTGAGTTCTGAGATTGCTAATCCACTATATGTGTATTTGTTGAAACCGTTTGTTTATATACAGTTCATCCGGAAAGTATTCATAGCGCTTCAGGTTTTCCACATTTTTTATGTAACAGCCTTGTTCCTAAATTCATTTATTATGGCCCTTTCAGAGGAACTAGGAAATATGACAGTTGTTTTAATGTTAGCTGAGTAGCTGTATATAATTAAAGTAATATATATGAATAAATATCGTGATTTTCTACAAGTAAAGCATGAGCACACATTGCTTTGCATCTTATAAACACAACCAAGTCATAAAAGACTGATGAGTGTCCTGTTATAGGTTAAAAGTCCCACAGTATACTTTTCCCAGGTTATATATAATCAGTGGTGGAAAGAGTGCATAAAAACAGAAAGCAGGTTGATGCGTTAACATGCAGAGTCAAATCTGTGTAACCTAAAGGGCAAAAATCGATATGTTAATCCTAAGGTTATGACCTTTGACCACTGATTAACAAGCTACGAGTGTGACTGACAATACATGCAGTTTGTATGTGTGTGTGTGTGAAAACGTAACATTCTGTAGCTCATTTAGTGATCGTTTAAGGCTATTTGGTGGTTTCAGTCATCATACAGTGCCATCTTCATCATTATCTAAACAGTGTCTCACTCATTTTGTGATGATTTTTGATCTTCTTGGACACCTTTAATGCTTCACACTGTATGTTTGCTGCATTTATGAAGCGTCGTGTCTTGGGGTCAGTCTGACTAATGTGATTTTTCTATGCGTGGTTTATTTAATCAACGGACTGAATATACTACTTAGCCAATCACAGTATGCTGGAATAAATAAACATAAATCAGTGACTGCAGGAGGAAAATAGCGCGGTAAAAGTACAAATACAGCACTTAAAATGTAAGTAAGTAAAAGTACACATTATTTAAACTCCATAGTAATGTACAATTCCTGTGTTCTTTAGATTATCAAGAAAAAAATGCTTAAGAGGGCTAATAATATTGACCTTAAATGGTTTAAAAAAAAATAAAAACTGTTTTTCTTCTAGCCGAAATAAAACTTGTAAGACTTTCTCCAGAAGAAAAAATATTATCAGAAATACTGTGAAAATTTCCTTGCTTCGTTAAATATCTTTTGAGAAATATTTGAAAAAGAATAAGTATTTCATAGTAGGGTGGATCATTTTGCCCTCAAATGTATATCTGGCATTCAGACATCAATATACTGGCAATATAAGACAACTCTATAGCTTTTATATGGGCTACAAAGCACTGTGTTTACCTAAAGATTTGAAATGCATCTGTTCCTTCGGAGAAGAACTTCAATCTTAAAACACAGCAGGTTGTGTAATAAGTGTGTGTTGTTTCTCCAGAGAGGCCCGGCAGACCTTCAGCACATTGACCCAGAGTTCACCAGAGAGATGGTGCCACACTCAGTGGGCCGCACTCCGGACCCCACGCCCAGCCTTGCCACCAGCAGCTCCAACGCCTTCACCGGCTTCTCCTACATCTCTGGAGAGGACGGCTTCCTCTGAGAACAGATGGAGGTTTCTGGACATTGCATAAAAACACACACACAAAAAAACATGAACTGTGAAGCAGAAACACCGGAAGAGCTCTGAGAGACCGGACTCATTCTGCATCCATGAAAAATACACTGTAAAAAATATACGTGAGTTAGCAGTTTTTCATATTTTGTAATTCGTGTTTTTTTTTTTTTCCCCATTTATTACTGCTTTTGAATTGCATTGTGGGATTTTAATCCTTCTTCCAGTAATTTTAACCTTAAAAAAATTCCAAAAAGTGACTTTTATTGACATTTTTAATAGTTTAAAGGGATACATTGTCTGTGTTGGTGTTATTAAGCTGTAGATTTTCTTTTATTTTTTCTCTATATATTATATATATATTATGTATTTCTCTCATATATATACTTATTTCTCTATATATAATTTCTTAAACATTATATTATTTCAAACTACTAATATATCAATAAAAGTCACTTTGTTTTACTGTAGAGTTGAATTTTCAACATCAAAAGTCGACAGAGCAGAGATCAACATCCCATAATGCAGTTCACCACCGCAAATAAACAGAAAACACTTGTGAATCACAAAATACAGAAACTGTACATTAACAGATATTTCTTACAGTGTACACTACTGGAATCAGATTTATAATACGCTATACATTTTAATAATGTTTTATAATACATTCATTCTGCTCACATCACAAAGGCTGCATTTATTTAATAGAAAATAGGGTCACGCTTTATTTTGATGGTCCGTTTGTTGAATTTAAGTTACATTGCAACTAATTCTCATTAGATTATAAGTAGACTGTTAGGTTGGGCTTAGGGTTAGTGTAAATTGACATGTACTTGCAAAGTTTCTTAGAGAGAGGGAAGCTCCGCCCATTAGTGATCATCTCTCTCTCATTAGCATAGACAGCCCTGAGTGAGAAGCAGTCATCCGCTGGCCTGCTGCTATGCTGCAGCCTGCTATTATAACTCCGCCCTCTTTTGAAAACTATCTCATTTGAATTTTAAGCGACAGTCACCGAAACAAATTGGATCAAAGCATAAAAGGGGCAGTTTCAAAGAGTTATAAAACATTATCTGTGGGGTATTTTCAGCTGAAACTTGACATACACACTATAGAGACATCAGAGACTTATTTTACATCTTGTAAAAAGAGGCATATTAGGTCAACTTTAAAGCTGAATTTTAAGCCTCATTAGTCTTCAGTGTCACATAATCCTTCAAATATTCCAGTATCATGATCTGCTCAGGAAAAAACAATACAATTATTATCATTTTTGTGGTTGTCAGTTTGGGAAACTGAACACACACAGTACAAAAGTACAATTAAAATTCATTTTTAATTAATTTTATTCATCATATTTCATTTATTAAGAGTGAAAATAAATACATTTGTAATGTAAAAAAAATCGCAAATAAAAGCTATCATTTTGAACTTTTTTAAATCAAAGAATCCTAAAAGTAAAATGCATCACACTTTCCACAATACTATGGAGCAAGACCCCAAAAAATACAACATTTCAGCACAAATAATTCTAAGAATCGTTATTAGTGATTTTGTATCGATAAAAACAGATCATAAAAGCAAATCACCACATTGCAGGGATATCTGAGGGATCACGTGACACTGAATACTGAAGTAATGATGAAACTACATTTAAAACTACATTCAATACAAGAATAGGTATTTGTAATTAAACTTCACAATTTATTTCTAATATTTAATTTACATATATAAGATATTTAACGGCGTCATGGTGGCGCGGTGGGTAGCACGATCGCTTCACAGCAAGAAGGTCGCTGGTTCGAGCCTCGGCTGGGTCAGTTGGCATTTCTGTGTCGAGTTTGCATGTTCTCCCCATGTTCGCATGGGTGTCCTCCGGGTGCTCCGGTTTCCCCCTTCAAGCACATTGACATGCGCGGTAGGTGAATTGGGTAGGCTAAATTGTCTGTGGTGTATGAGTGTGAATGAGTGTGTATGGATGTTTCCCAGTGACAGGGTTGCAGCTGGAAGGGCATCCGCTGCGTAAAACATATGCTATATGAGTTGGCGGTTCATTCCACTGTGGCGACCATAGATTAATAAAGAGACTAAGCTGAAAAGAAAATGAACGAATGAAGATATTTAACAAAACAATTTCAATACAGAGAAGAAAAAATAGTACAGAATAATTGACAATAACCCCACCACCACCCCCAGAAAAAAAGGAGGGATCGTCTCAAAATATATACAAGTATACACACACAACATATGAAACATAAAAACAAAAGATGACAATACATTTTTACAAAGCCTGTGACATGTATAGGTTAGAACTAAAGATGAGAATTTACAAACTCAATATGCTAGAACCCCAAGAGTCTTTCCAAGCCGTAGTTGTTCCATTTGAATGACATAAAGCAACTCATTCAACAATAATATTTCACAATTTAAAGTGTTAACAGTATGTTTCATCAAATAAATGCAGCCTTAGTGAGCAGAAGTGCCTTCTTTTAAAGCATTAAATAATTGTACTGATTCCAAACGTTTGACTGGTAGTGCATATGTATGTATATATATGTGTGTGTACACACGTTTCATTGTGTAAACACACTGCAGGAGACATCTATTTGTTGATTGCACCACTGAAAAAGCAACTAATTGCAAAATCTGTTGATTTCTGATCTTGCTAGTCTCTGTGGATCTGATCTGCTAGCCTCGGGCCACAATAAGTGCGCTTTATCTGATTTCTGAAACAAGCGTGGACAAATCACAGCATTGTTGAACCACACTTTACGCAAACCGTCCTGTAGTAAATGCTCTTTTATGAAAACGTCACATAATCAAATCTACATTATATATGATCTATAAATGTGAATGTTATATGACTGTGCCTTAATATGAAATCATGTAAGTCTTGAGAAGTGTAACTGCATTGCAAAATGGCATTACACTTTTATTTTTTTCCTCATTATAGAGACATTCTGCTTATATAATGTTACATATTTTTGTTAAATGTTGAATAAAATCTGTGAAGAAGGTTACTGTGTGTGAAATGTCAGAAAGAGTTCACTGTGGGAAAACAAACGTGCTTCATTTCCCTCTGCATGTGGCACTTTTTGTTTCCGTTTGACACAGGAGTAAAGGTTTCAGGCAAGGAGTCACATGTAGAAATCTGAGATATGACATACAAGTTCATATTTAGATTTCACATATATAAAATACACATCATATATGCAACGCATTTAAAAATAATGCAGAAATTACTGTTTAGATAACTGTGGAATTGCAAACACACACATATGTATTCAAATATATTAGCTATAATTCTATGCGTTCATACATAAATATTGAGATATTGATATTTGAACATTTCC
>CAIGQQ010005788.1:994346-1018898 GCA_903798035.1 Danio albolineatus | reverse complement strand
TTTTTATTTATTGTTTTTTTTTTTTTTTTCTAATACTTTTTTTCTTCTGGTTGTAAACCATTTTAAAGAGAAAGTTCGACCAAAAATGAAAATCTGCCCACAATTAACTTGTTCTAAACCTTTATGAGTTTCTTTTTTGTTGTCGTTGAGCACAAAATATGTTTGAAGAATGTTACAAACTAATTTTAATATGCTGTGCGATTTGACAAAAATCTCAAGAACACAAGATCCCCTCTAAACTTACTAAAGACAATAAAAATGCCGGAATCTTCAGCGGATGCGGCCCAAATAAAGTATAATCCCTGACATATTAAACAATAATACAAAAAGCAGCGCTCACCCGCTTGCCTAGTGTTTCTGAACAATCCAAATAACTATAGGCAAAATGTATGGCGTGCAACTTGTTAACCTATTCCTTTTTCCCCAAATAGGAATGATAAACTCTTAAACTATATTAAATTTACAGTTGCTTAGATTAATTCAGCGACACAAAACATAATACAGAAACAGAAATGAGCGTACACAACACAAACCCACACACAGCGCTCAACAAACGTATGCCGGTCAAATTTAAAGTCCACAGAATGAAGCTTGATTTTCCATGAGGAAACACCCTAATGAGGAATGACAAGCTCGGCATCCAATCAGCAGGTACATGCGAAGGCAACGAAAAGAAGAACAAAAGGTGATCGGGCGAGACAAAGAGCGAACGACAGGCAAGGAGAGAGAGAGACAGAGAGGGAGAAAACGACAAAACTCCAAACTCCCACAGACCGTAACACCATTTAATAAATATACATGTATATAAATATTAGAGCGTAATATGAAGAAATGATTGACTTTTTAATTGTGTCCGTATAATAATATATCATCATATTGCACAGTCCTAGAAAAAAACAAATACGACTGAAGTTAGTGTTTACAGGTTTCTTCAAAATAACTGTTCAAAAACAAAAATATAAGGAAACTCAAAGAGGTTTGGAAGAAGTAAATGATAAAGTTGAAGTAAACGATAACAGAATTTTCTTTTTTTGTGAACTATCCATTTAAGCCAATTCCACAATGTAATAATTTGAAACCATACAAATAGTTGGTTCCTCCTCGTTGAAATATACTTTTGGAATATAGAGTCTACTGAATGCACACTTATTAATATAGAAAACCTGTAAAATGCTGCGTTTTCAGCTTTGAATGGTGATGGCACTGCATGTCTTAAATGGCAGCTTTGCATTATGCAAACAGAAGTCGTTTAATTGACTATTCATCTGCAAGTCATTTTAAAAGTGGCAATTAGAATTGTTATAATGATGCGTGTTCTGTGTAGCCACGTGTGAATAGGTACTACTAGAATTTAGCCTCCTTTGTGATGTTCATTTCTGAATTTTCAGTTTATTTATTATTGAAAATATGTGACTGTGGCCCACAAAACCAGTCGTATGTGTCAATTTCTTTTAGATTGAGATTTGTACATGAATCTGCTTTTGTACATAAATTTCCGAGATGCAACTGATTCAAAATCTGGAATCTGATGATTTAAAAAATAAATATTGAGAAAATGGTGGATTAATGCTATATGTAAATGTTAAAAAACGTATGCACTTGTGTTATTTGTTTTAATTTTAATGGTAATTACTATTCTAATTTAGGCTTTGTTCTCAGTCCAACTGTTACATGTTATTGTATGGCACTAGAAATGACCAGCATTTGGTATTTTTTAGGACTGATAATTCAATCAAGAACCATTGGTATTCAACCTTAAAGCGTAAAATGGAGAAGGGAGCCTATAAGATGGAGAGTGTTGATTTGAGTGATCTTGGACACCAACAGAAATCCAAAGAAACATCTACTTCGTCAAGTCCTGAAAAGGTATCGTATGGCTTTACCTTACACTGTTGTGTAAATAAATAGTGTCTGTAAGATCTTGATGTATTAAAAAGTTGCTAAATCAATTTAGAGAAATTTAAATGCCTTAAAAAGTCTTAAATGCTATTTTACAGGGTATTAAATTTTGTATCAGTGAGTAAAAGTTTGCCGTAAACTGCACTGCATCCCAATATTTGCACATTAAATTCTGAAATTGATAAAATCCTGCAAGTTTTGTCATCATGCTGCTTTGTTTACTACAGTAACCAAGGCAACACCATTATTCCTGCTGTTCTATAGGCGCAACATGCTTGATTAGCATTTTTATTATGATAAGGTTTTAGTTTAGGATGAGTTTCTTACGATCATATTTAGTGAATATACTGCAAGCTCAATTGTCGTCAATGAAACTTAAAGTGGCGATGAGGTCTTAAAATATATGGCGAGTCTTAAAAGGGTCTTGAATAAAAGGTATTGAATTTCTCTTTCTGATTACTGGATATACCCTGAAATACTAATAGTCCGTTTCCACCGAGTGGTGCAGTAGAAGTTTGTTATTTCAAATATTGACGCGAGCACAAGCGACGAAGCGAAACCACTCGCACTTAGATGGGCTCGTAACCCATAAGAATCTGCTCTTCTTGTTGGCTTTGTGGCTGTTCATGTCGACGACAAGGTTTGTTTGCGCTCAGGTCGACCATGTCCGTTATTATTCGTTTATATTATTTCGATGTATTGTCTCTCGGCAGTGTATCAAACATGGCGGGTCCTTTGTTTTCATTCTGGCTTGTTGCGCGAGCAAATGACGAATCTCTGTAAACCAATAGCGTTCAGCTGCGCGTCTAGCTCCACCTTTTGATCACTCTGTGGTACCCTTGGGACCCTTTGCAAAGGGTGGCCAAAAAGTAGTACGGTTCGGTTCGTTATGCTTTTAGACAGTGGAAGCGGCCTTAAAAGCGTACCGTACCATACCGTACCACTCAGTGGAAACGGGCCATTATTTTGGCTAGCACTAGATCTTGAAAAACAATTGACATCTAAATAATTAGAAATGTGCGTCCTATGTATGTATTATTGGCATGCAATGGATCAAGAGTCAAGGTTCAGATCATATTATGGTATTTGTGTCATTAATTGGACAATTTTTATGATCAGTGCAAAAAATAGCAGAATAACTGCAAAGTAATTTAAATTTCACACTTTTATTAACTGGTCGTTTAGTAAACGACCAATAATACAAAATGATCAAATCAAGTTTTCAATAGCACAAGTTGTTAAAACCAAGGTCTATAACGTAAATAAAAAAAAAACACAGCATTGTCTTAGCTATATGTACAAAAAAATTGCGGACAATTTCATTTAGTTTCTTTATGCATCAGGGCTCACCACATTGGAATGAACCGCCAACTTATCCAGCATACGTTTTACACAGTGGATGCCCTTCCAGCGGCAACCCAGTACTGGGAAACCTCCATATACACTTAAGGGAGTCACACACCAGATGCGCTGCTCTGCGACACACAGCGTCGCAACACGCATCGCCATGCATTTCAGAATTCTAAACATAAATTTCTATGAGGGCACACACACCGGTTGCCGGCTGTCTGTGGCCCCCAGCTATGACTCAGGACACTGTTCATATTTCTGCCGCGCCACAGAGTGCCATCTGATTAAATAGCGTGCTAATGTGTTCGTCTGGTGTGCGATTCTTCCAACTGCCATGTGCGCGCCATGTTTCAGCGCTGAGCTGCGCATCCGGTGTGCGACCTGCTTAATTCACACATACACTACCGCCAGTTTATTTAATTTAACCTCTTACACTCTGGTGCTATTTTGGGATTTCCGCCTGGATTTTGTCTACCCAATTTTAAAAGCTTCCCAAATCCACATGCAGAGGAATAAATGCAAAAAATGTGGTATCATTTTAAAGAAAACCCTTTAAATTTTCATAAAACACTGTTGAAAGTGATTAAAATAATTGTATATGTCTGCGTTATCATAAACACTTAAAAAAGAGGCACTTTCTGTATTTTTTCTTTATAAACTCAAATTTAAAAGAGTACCTTTTAGGTTCTGTGTGGTCTAGGTTGCTGTAATTAATTTTGGTGGTTCCTGCACATGTCAGTAATCATAAGAAAAACGAAAAATGCCTCTATCATGATCTATGCAAAAGTTATTGTATTCCAACTGATGAGAGGTGCTATACCTTTTTTTTTAATGTAATTTCCGCCTACCAAACTTTGAAAGTCTTCCATATCCAAATGCAGTGGTATAAGTGACAAATTCCAGTGTTATTGGACAGAAAACCATTTGAATTTACAAAAGAAACTAATAAGTAATAAATCATATTTGTTATGTTTTCTGTTTCATGATGAACCACTTCAACATTGGGCGTTTTTTTATTTTTTGCTCTAAAATGCTTTTTTGAAAATGTGTGGATAATCCCATAAGAGAATAAGACAACTCCAGACAGTTCTGCTTGAAACCAGCAGATAGCAGCAAACACTAGGAAAAAGAATTTTGTCTCTACCATAGAGTAGGCAAAGGTTATTGTAATTCAACTGAATATTGGGAGAATAACTTTTTGATCATTCATATCAAATATGACATATTTGCTTCTGCATAGTTCTTACATGATAAGAGCATGAGTTTCCATTACTTTCTCATTTCTCCTTCCCATTTGTATCATAACATTATATCAAAGAAGTCAGCTTATTTTGAGGCTCTTCTTTTTCTGCGCAATAAAAAACGTTGTGATTCATTCGATAACTGTTTGATATGTGAATATAATTCAGTAAAGGAACGCTAGAATCGTACATGGACAGGCAAGAGCTTTTATTTGAGCTGCGACTTGTACATGTGTGTCATATATGAAGCATATAAAAATAGGAAAATGACAGCTCGGGTATCCAGTATTTTGTTGTGTAATTAAATGTTAATAACTTTTGTACAGTAGAATAAAAACCTAAGTGATGCATATGTGCATAAAATATAGCTTCTACGCTTTCAAATGAGGGTCTTGGGCAACCACGGACCTTTAAAAATGAAGGAAGTTGATGACGTCACCGGACCTGGTACCGGGTCCACAGAGTTTAAGAGGTTAATTTACCTGTAGTGCATGTCTTTGGACTGTGTAGGAAACCCAGGCGAACACAGGGAGAACATGCCAACTCCACACAGAAATGCCGACTGAACCAGCCAGGACTTGACCCAGAAACCTTCTTGCTGTGAGGCGACAGTGCTAACCACTGAGCCACCGTGTCGCCATAATCCATAACAAAACTGACAGAATATTTTTTGAGTGAAATATGAACTATGAAGTTCTAGTGTTAATTGGTCGTGTTGATGTTTTAAATGTCATGTCAGACTATTGTGTCACTGCTGTGTACAGTGAATATGTTTAAGTGGCTACACAGTCAGTTTTAATGTCTGATCTTAATCCACAGCTGAAGACCACACCAGAACCATTGTCTAAAACAAAACCGATGAAGAGCATGTTTTCAGAAAACAGCTTGAAGGCCAACGGTCCGCCCTTCTACCATTGCTCCTTTTCACCCTCCGGCTCCAGCAGCCCTCTCAATGTGCCCCCTCAACATAAAGCATACGTCGACAATGTTTTGCGAATGATTGCCGAGGACATGCTTCCACTAAACTTTTGCGAAGGCTGTGGCTTTCGCAAATTCATGAGTTCAGTTGGCCCTCAGCACCCACAGCTCTCGCAGCAGATGATGCAGTCACACCTGTATAACGAAGTGGAGAAGACCATCAAACCTCAGCTGATCCGCCAGCTCAGGAACTGTGCGTCTCTGAGCGTAGGCCATAATGTTGTCCACATCACTGTCGACATCTGGGCGAACGAACACACGGAAACTCTTCTAGCTGTCCAGTTGCACTTTCTCGATGACGACTGGAACGTCCACAGGCCCACTGTGGCTTTTCGACATTTGCCGAGTAAAGAGTTCACGACAAGAATTGGCGAAGTTGAATCGGTCCTGTTAAGCTATGGGCTTTTCCCGCATAACATTGGTTATAGTATGATCCACGAAGCCAAGAACACTATTGCTACTCACGATCACTTCTGCGACTACAAAATCATGTATTCTGCTCAGAAGAGCGATCCGGACGAAGATGAGTTAATGCGTTTTCTTGACGATCAGGTCGCCATTGATGATTTCTCCATAGCGGAGATGTCATCCACCAAACATCTGGACTGCGTAACGACTCTGCTTCATTGCGTAATAAAGAGCGCGTTGAGGAAGTCAAGAGTGGTTGAGCGAATACTTTTTGAGGTACAAAGTGTAGTGGCTTTTTTCCGCCGCAGTCCCTACTGGCTTGACGTTCTCACTAAGAAGTGTAAGCTCTCACTATGTGGCTCTTACAGCACAAGGAGTCTTACCTGGAACTCCACCATCATTATCATTCGAGAAATGATGCATGAATCGGTTTGGGACACCGTGATGGCTGTTCTGATTCAGGCACGCACCGAGGCAAACCACTGCCACGTCGCTCCACCAGCAATTCACGTTGCGCGCGAGCAAGTCGTAGACCTGGTTGCCTTGCTGGAGCCTTTTGAAGAGGTGGTCCAGGTGCTTCAGGACGACGGCATAACCCTGTCCCTCATTATCCCATCCATCATCGGACTCGATAAAACACTAGAGATCAAGGACACTAAATTCAGCCTCTTCTGCTCCGCCTTGCGTTGTGGTCTTCGTTCTTACTTCCAGCCTCTAATATTGCGAAACGATCTGTTGCTCGCCACCGTTCTGGACCCACGAATCAAGCTCCAACCTTTCGAGAGTGAAAAAGAGCAATTCAAGAGCACCGTGCTGTTTGTTCCTTCTAAACAGCGCGTGTCTTCGGTTGTAGAGTCGGCGTTAGGTGACGCATACACTGCTGCTGAAATGAGCTGTGACAAAACTGCGGATTTACAGTCGACAATAGTGCAGGAGCTGCACCGGTATTTATCAGAACCCTTGTCCGATGGAGACGTTTCTATACAGGACTTCTGGAAAGGAGCCACGCGCTTCGCTCAGCTACAAAGCGTTTGCCGGACGCTGTTGGCGGTCCCGGCATCTTCAGGAGGATTTCGGAGACTGTTTCCTCTGGCGTCCTGTATCGTTCGTGCTCAGAGAAACCTGCTGCCGCAGCATACGACAGAAAGACTCCTGCTCTATCGAGAGACTCTGAAGAACAGTGGCAGAAATGCAGTGGAATAAATTGAGCCTTTTTTCTTTTTAAAAAAAAAACTACAAATATATTATGTGTATTTTTTTTTATTATGATTATAATTATTGAGTGACTTTTCATGATCATGTCACAATAAAACTGAATTTATGGTCAATTTGGCAAGATTCGTCAGCCCACCATTTCTGATTGTAACTTGATTGTCTTTGGGTGATATTGATTGAGCATTGTGCAGTACTGCAGGCACCGTTTCAAAACAAAAACAGCCAAACAGAAGGCTACGCAGAGCAAACTTAATCATTTGTATTGAGTAATAAAAACTGTTAACAGTTTTTAGAAAAAGACTGGTGGTAAATTCCATGCATTTTGTGCCTTTTTTGTTTACTTGAAGCAGAAAATCTTAGCAGAAAATGACAATCATTCCAAGCTGATCACAATTTCAGCTGACAACCTGCTTCTATTCGAAATATATTTATGTATGTTGTAAACCATGGGTTGTCATTGAGGGCTGAATGTGCACCGTTTCGGCAGTAGTGCAAACTATATGACACCAGGATCCCTTGATAATTGATCTCTCTCATTCATTTTCTTTTCGGCTTAGTCCCTTTATTATTCTGGGGTCACCACAGCAGAATGAACCACCAATTTATCCAGCATATGTTTTTACGCAGTGGATGCCCTTCCAGCTGCACTGGGAAACTAGGAAACACTCATACACTACGGACAATTTAGCATACCCAATTCACCTATAGCACATCTGTGGACTTGTGGGGGAAACCGGAGCACCCGGAGGAAACCCAAGTGAACACTGGGAGAACATGCAAACTCTACACAGAAATGCTAACTGACCCATCTGAGGCTCGAACCAGCGACCTTCTTGCTGTGAGGCGATCATGCTACCCACTGTGCCACCGCGACGCCCTGAAAACTGATCTACATACAGTATTGTATATACAATACGTCTATTTTTTTTTATTATTGTACCAAGATTTTGAAGTTGGACGATCCAAAGGTTGCCTCTCTAGCCTACAGTTTAGCAAGTTTTGAAATATTTTCTAAAGTGATTGAGAGAAACTGGTTTTCACATGTACCGGATAGTAGTTTTTTCATTCTTATCACACAATCTTTAGCACATTCCAGAACGTGACAAGGCAGAAAATGTAAAATGACATACTGATGTGCATGAAAATTCATGCAAACTTCAAAAATAACTTCTATAATGCTCCCCGTTGTTAGTGTTGTTGAGATCAGCGTGTTATGATGAAATGCATATTTTACAGAATGAGAATTCTCGTTAGTGGTTTGGTGAAACAAGTTTGTTTTGAGCCCTATATGAACTGTTGTGTTGAACCGAGTGAGCTGCAGTCTGATTTCAAACATTTGTGTAGAAACCTTCCTAAAAGTGAACGTACTCCATTTATTTATTAATGATTTCGGCACATATAATGATTTAAAGTGGTTTGATTAAGTCAAGTATTTACTTAAAGGGGTGGTCCAGAGTGTGTTTTTAAGCCTTGGTTGTGTTTATAAGATGAAAAGCAATGTGTGATCATGATTCACTTGTAAAAACTCGCGTTATATTTTCATATCTCTTACTTTGATTATGTACAGGTACTCAGCTAACATGAAAACAACCGTCATATTTCCTAGTTCCTCCGAAAGGCCTGCCCTCCAGGGGCTCTGATGGGTCAGCTAACATAATGTGCTGTGATTTGCGGATATTTTACAGCGGTTTGACTGATAAATATGAATTTATAGTTAAATTGTAAGCGGTGCCAAACAGCATTTGCCATTGTTTACATCCTTGTTTACGTCCTCACTACAACATACCGTTAACGCTAGAAACTGTGCATGTAACAGATCAATTTTAACAAATAAAAACACTTACAGGTTGCGGCTCACAATCCACAGCTTCGTTGGTTGGAGGAGTTTTAGCCGAAGCCAGCACTGAGCTGGGAGAGACTCTGGAAGTTCTCCTTTGTCAAATGCTAGCTATATATTTTTATAATTCTCTGGAACATCATTGAAATTAAACTGTAAGCACTTCTGTCTTTGTGTCGTGTCCTTTGGAAGCCCAAATACAAAATCAGAAGAAAGTCTGTGGAAATAGCAGCGTTTGGACGGCATTTAAGCTTTCTCTCCTGTAACATTACAGCACCTCTGGCCACGCCCCATTGCTGCGCGAGGTGTGTGCACATGGCGAATGTGCGTAATCTGAAACACGTGATCTCACTGTAGGCTTTGCTAAGCTAACTATAAAAGTAAGTGTCTCCCTTTGCATCGAACTTTGAGCGACTCACATTCAGAGATGTTGTTTATGTTTACACAGCTACATTACACATCAACTAGCGTTTAAAATACGATACCGTAGTGGTCCACTCCTTTAAGCTACACTAATCGCAAATTCTTCTAAAAACGTTCCATGTCCAGACTATTGTTTTCGATTCTTTCTGTCACCCACACTACAACGACTGAAAATGCTTTCGTTCAGTACTGCGCATGCGCACACACGTAAAACGCCTTAACCTGCCTCATACATGCATGTTAGCTCAATTGGTGACCTGACAAAATGTGCCAACGTCTTCGAAAGCGAACATTTTCACCCTCCACACTGCAACACGAAAATGCCAATTACAAATGAATCCACGTTGGACAGCGTTTTCAAAAAGATATGCTTTCGTCTTATAAAAACGCGGCCTCGATGTGGACGGAAGGCCAAAACGTAGAGAAAAAACTACATTTTTAAACGAAAACGTTTTAGTGTGGACATGGCCTTGGAGTTTACTTACAACTGCGCACACTCTCCTGTCAAATTTGACTTTAAAGATCACAACTCACTTATCAGTAAAAATTATGTGTACACCACATTTCTAAAAGAGACCCCTGAACTGTTTGGTCAGGAGCCATGTTGGTAATGCACACTGTGAACATGGCTACAGTATTGCACAATGCTTGGTCGAAACTGTAAACTCCTGTACTCATTACTGGCATTTGTATTGAAGTGTATGAACTACAGAGAAACCTTTATAATATTTTTTATTATATAAAAACATTAAGATTTTCTGCTGGAAATGGACGAGCTGATTTAGCTAAGAGAAAGTGTTAAGCAGTGGAAAGCAATGTCAAGAGGCAACTGATCTGTTTTCACAATGAAAAATAGCTACTGACTCTGATAAGCAATAAACTCATCCTCTCCTTTGCACAGGCGTGTTTATTTGTGTATGTTTTTCAGTACTTTATTGATCATCTTCAACACAATATACAACACTGGGGGACTAGGGGAAAGTCCAACAAATTATATCCATGTTTGGATGCTGGCGAAATATTAAATGCTTATATTACTATTGTTGTATTAAAACAGCGATATATAAATAAATTGCTGTTTGAATACAACATACGGCTCTTTTTTGTTGTCTGCATTCAAGGTGAGACGTCTGACATCTAAAAAAACGTACAGATCATCCAGATTTCTGTTTGAATTAAGAAAATAGGGCATTGAACAGAGTCTATTGCTTTGTGTTGCTGTCTTACTTCTGAAGAAGTTGGTATGTACTTGTTATTATTTGTCAAATAAAGATTTCAGATGTTTACAAGGGAGTTGAAAATTTGATTTATGTCAGATTTATTTATTTATTGGTGTCCAGAAGAATAATTAATAAGTAAAACTGGGGGTGTTTGACTGGTTGTTTACAGTGGACAGCTCATTCACAAACACTCACATTCTCAGTCCTCTGCCATTTGTTTTGTATAGTTATTTTATTTATGAGCATAAAACATTTATGTCTATTTAATATTCAAATTAAATGAAATAGAATAACAATGTTATATGTGACTCTCACTAATCAAACCAAATCATTATAAAATTTTACAATTGTAAAAACACCAAGATGACTGCGTTTTAATTCAGTGTTATTAGATTATGAATTTATTTGTAACATTATTCATTAAAAGGAAGGACAGATATCGAAATAAACCCACCCAAAAGGTGGTGGTACTCTGAAAAAAACAACTCAAAGCTGGTTCCTTGCATTTACTCAATGTTTTTTTTAACGTAAAGAGGTTGTAAACAGTTTATTTGGGCTGAATTTAAACAAACAAATTAAGTTGAACATTATTGTTATGACCCTGGTCTAGGGTCAAGGTTGCAACATAAAAGACAAATAAAATTCACTTTTGTGACCCTTTGGAATCAGGTCCCTTTATTTGTCTTTTGTTTTTCTTTTTTTTAATCACCCAAAAACGTGAAGCCATCTACCTCGTAGAGGACCCCCAGAAAATAATAAACAAAACGCACACTCTAACTAAACACCCAAATGAAACTAACTACAACTAACAAAATAACAGAAATAAAAATACAATCTCTATCCTTACCTCCCTAACTAGTTATAAATTAACAGGAGAATCATAGATATATACAATAGATACCGCTTACGAACCCTGAGCATGCGTCAGTAGCGCCGCCACAGTTGTACAGTGCTCCCAGGGCACTATTGAGCATTCATCCCCCTCCCCCATCAGCACTAATCAAGACTAAAAGCTGAGCTGAAGGTGTTGTATATATCTATGGCAACCGATTGGACTACAATGTGACGTCATCAGAGTAGTAGATAGTAGTGCATAGAAGGGTTCCAAGTAGTGATGGGTCGTTCTTGAACGATTCGTTCATTTTGAACGAATCTTTAATATGACTCGGGAACGACGAGTCCTCTCAGGGAGTGATTCGTTCATCCGCGCATGCGCACATTGCGCACAGATGTGCAGGTTTCGTTCATTTTCAAGTCTTTTAATTCATTCATCACACGAAAGACAAAAGCCAATCATATGCGTTTAGAGCCGGAAAGAGATTTGATCCGTTCACCTCCCGAGTCCTCGGTCTGAGTCATGTCTCTTTACATTTTGTCACGTGATGAACGAACCAGAAGACTCGAAAGGTGAACTAGTCATGGCTCCTTTCGGCTCAGACTGTGTACATTGGTTGAGATTATATGGACTGTCCGTGTGACGTGAACGAACCACTGAAATTTGAAGACATGAAGAGGTGAGCTGAGCAAAGAGGCAAAAATATCTTCATAGACAAAAGAGCAGGCAAACAGTGAATGATTATTTTCTCTTATAGCATTCTATTCATGACTTGTTTGTAGTGTGATCAACATTTGGGCTAGTTGTACATGTGTTTGGAAGCAATTCGTAACAGTTTAATAATATATTGGCAAATTGAACGAAATGAACGAAATGACTCGAAAAAAGATTTGTTCATCTCGATGAACGAGACTTAAAGACCCGAGTCAGTCAAATGATCCGAACTTCCCATCATTAGTTCCAAGATTTTTGATGCTTCTTAGATTTCTTTAAACTTTGATAGATCATTGTCATGGTAATTATAATAATAAACCTCTAATATTTATTAAGTTAGATCTGTTTTTAACCATATCAGGGGGTGCACCGTTCCCGGAAGTACTGCAATACCGGGTCGATGCGTGGAGTGGACGGAGCAAGCTCCTATTCCATCTCCCTGTTCCAAAAATCAATTTAATATATGGTGCCCGGATAGGGCACGTATCAGATATTAAACTGATAAGAACAGATACTACACTTGATCTTAGCCAAAAGGCCGAGAAGCGATACCTCCTACATATAAAAACAGGGACCGCATTCTACGAGACTGTCAACACAGGGACGGTAAGTATAATATTGATTTAGTTGACTCTGAAAGCTTACAGCACACGATGCTAAGACTTCATTTCATTGTTAGCTCGTCGAAAATAGTACGCAGGTTAAAGAATGTAGCGATTTATTCAAGAGGGACCGACTGGACGAGTCCATATTATAATGAGGCACTGTCGTCCTCCAATCAGAAACACGAACACAGTTCCCGGACCATTACAACATAAAACTACCGCTATTACAAAGCGAATCTGATTAAAATGAAGACGGAACCACTCATGATTAATCAAGTGAGTTTACTTTTCACAGAATTTACGAAAATAGCGTAAAGGGTTGGCTTTAAACATCTCCTTGTGTAATTCCTCATTTGTCCACTGGAGGGCAGAAGAGTCGCACCGTGAAAAGGAGTAAAGACGCCACCAGTTCACCGAACAAGATCCTTCGAAGGATACATGTGAATAAAACAACAATGTTATGCCTTTTTACCGATGACAAACTTGTGAACATGAACGTCCTCATCTTCCTCAACTGATTTAACAATATCCCTGCAACAAATTAAACAGAAGTGGTCGTTTGTTCATGTTTGAAATGATCGCTGTATTTTTGAGGTAATGCCTTTTATTAGTTGTCTGGTGTGGAATATTTGTCCCAAAACACACTGAAAAATTGTTTATTAGATTAACTTACTACTTAATATTTACTTTAAGAACTTGAAAGATATTTAACCCTCCAAAAAAGAAAGAAAGAAACATTTTTTTCCACCTCAGGCACAAAATCCTTATTATTTTTATTGTTTTTCTTTTGGCAATAAGAGCCTTTCTTGTACAACCCCATTGTGGACAATACCTATGATATTGCAGCAGTAAAACAACAAATATATTTGTAAAATTAAATGTCTTTCTGATAATAAAATGTCCTCTTTTTTTGCAACGATCAACAGACAGTCTGTAGTTTATTTATAGTCTTTTATTTATTAATAGATTTTTACTTTGAGAAATGAATTTGACATCTCAGTAGCCATTTTTTGCACTGAAAAAACAAAACAAAAACAAATTCAATAAAAAAAAATACAACTCAACTGATCTGAATCGGGTTCTGAGCGCGGTTCACTTGGGCTTTGGCGCAGTACGCTTGAAGTGTGAGTGCAAAGAGCGCCTGAGCCCGAAACTGAAGACAAGATGTAACTTTTAGGGACTGTTTCATATGGATTTATTAATCAAACAAAGTTATGAATGAATTGCATCTTGTTACAGCTATGAAGTACTTTAATAACAAGCAGGAAATGTTCATGGGCCAGTGACATGTCTTTGGACTTGTGGGGGAACCGGAGCACCTTGAGGAAACTCCCACGAACACGGAGAGAACATGCAAACTTAACACAGAAACGCCAGCTGACCCAGCCGAGGCTCAAACCAGTGACCTTGTTGTAAGGCGATTGTGCTACCCACTGCACCACTGTGATGCCCTCCATCCAAATAGTATTTGAAAATAGATTCAGTATGTCCCAAAGCGTAGATTGTTGAAAAAGAGTATGTCAGATGGTTTACTCCCTGCAGAGTAAAATGAGAAAATATGATATACCGGCGTTTTGGTTTATGGAAAAACTTTACGCTTTTTAAATCTGTTTTTACATTATTTGTTTCAATTTTATTTACACTTGTCTCTTTTATTCCTGTTAATGTAAAGCACTATGATTCGCCGCTGTGAATGAAATGTGCTATATAAATAAACTTGCCTTGCCTTGCCTGACGATTTATGCATCATCACACGGTATGATGCATGAATGTGCTCCACGCAGCTCGTTTATATACACTATGAACAGCAGCTACGCTAATTATTCTCTTTGTTCTCTATCTCCACCTGGAGATACTCATCCTGAGGCCCCCAGAGACTATGCAGCACCACAGATGCGATCCAAGACCCGCAACGAGATGATTCCAAGGTTCCATAATCCTGGACCAGGCTGTATCCTGAGCAGCTGCTTGGTGCTTGGCGGAGTAGCAAGCATGAGACTGATTCCTGTGACCCTCCAAGGACAGACGAGCCTCGAGTTCTCCAGCCACCGCCGCCTAGACTGCAGCTAGAGCTGCGCACCGATGGATTACTCTTCAGTGTTTGGACTCTTAAGTAGTGAATATTAAACAACACTGAACTGAACTCAACTGAACTCCAACACTAATAACTGGACTGACACTTTCAATTTACTATAACCTTCTATGTGAAGCTGCTTTGACACAATCTACATTGTAAAAGCACTATACAAATAAAGGTGAATTGAATTGAACTATTTCTGGTAAAAATGTTAAGTGTAGAATCATCCATACTCTACCCGCTGATATTACCCACAGTACATTGCGCATTGGACGTGAATCCGATTAGAACTAAGAATTGTTGCAGAGCAGTTGATAGAAGTTGATAGCATTAGCTGGCTTGTGATGCTTGCAGGCTAATGCTAGAAGCTCAAGAAACAAGATGTTTTGAGTAGATTTAGTTGTAAAATAGAAGGGTGTTCACCCTTTGTAAAAAGGAAGATGTAACGAATGAGAATGTATTTTATGATAAAAAATAAAAAAATATAGCTGCAAGCAGCGATTACGGGGTCAAGCACATAATGAACATCTTTTGCTTATTTGGGATTTTTTATTAAACTTTTTGAACCACACAATGCATGCAATTTAAAACTTTTTGAAAATAACTGTAATTAAATTGTATAATTAAGTAATTAAAGTTATAAAAAAATGAGCTTCAAATGAAATGACAGCCTGTTATGCTTGAAACACAGTGCGGAGCCGAGCTTCAAACACAGTGCGGAGTCTGATGAGCTTCTCATATTAGAATTGTTCCATAAAATGCATTTATTGTTCTGAAGAATTGTGTGAATAACACAATAACCAGGAAAGAAGAACCTGCTGGTGAAATTTTGACAGTGCAAACAAAACAAGAAACTCTTAGTGTTGACGTAGTCGTTCCGGTGACGTCAGAGCGCAATGATGGCTGCCTCCACGAGACTGGGACCAAAGGTGTTGCTGCTGGTCCACCTGGGTGTTTTCAGCTGGTATTTGTACACTATCTGGAGCAACTGTACCTTGCAGACCTCAGACAGACACCCGGGTGTGCGCTCTTATGGAGGGCGCTGGAAATATCTGACGTTTATTAATCTGGTACGAGCAGTTCTGTCTGAACCCGTCAATGTCACGGCTATCAGCTGTGGAAACGGTGTGTTTTCCTCACATTTGGTCTGCTTTGTTTGTCGACAGGTGATGCACGCGGTGTTTTTCGGGTTGTGTGTGTTAGTGGATGCGGTGCACAGCGTGGTGTCCGTCAAGCAGAGCCGCAGCGGGGCTCCTCTGAGCCTCAGCCGAGCCAGGGACTTTTACTTTACTGTCCTGGCGTTTCCGGTCGGCACCGTGAGTAGCGCCACACACACACGACAAGAACAGTGGTGGTGCTGGGAATATATTTTTTCTTTTTTTCGGTTTATAAATGAAGTATTTGATCAAACCTGCGGTGTATTTAATTCAACAATAAATAAATTAATAGATATTTCATGGTTCATAAGTAGTCACTTGCAAATGAAAAGTCCGTAATCACACTCAAACATTATGTATAGACTGTCACATGAAACAAAGTATTTTTAAATAATGATTACAAAATCCCACCATCAGACAGCTGTATTCTAAGTAAATGTCAACTGTATAGATAGCAGGGGTGCCCAAACGTTTTTTTATGAAGAGCCAAAAACCAAACATTATTGAGGCTAGTGGGCCGAAGGTAAATATAGTTGTCATGGGCATGAGTGATTTCCTAATTTATTTAGTAGTAATTAAAAATCCTTGGTTTGATATTTGTTATTGCTTAATATTTATATAATCCCATTTATGACAGAATGGAGTTACAGTAGTTTTGCTCACCGATGCCTTCTGCATAGTCCTCTATTTGTCAAGTGACAGTATTTATGTTTTAAAAACTCATTTAAATTAAATTGAAACACTATCTATTACTGTTAAATGCGTTCATCCCAGTTCTCTCCATTATTTTCAGCTTGGATGATGGGCCAAATCAAAGGTTGCAATGTGGGCGCTATTTGGGGCATCTCTGATCAATAGTCTTTGATGGCGAGCAGAATGGAATCATTGCTCACTTAATAGACTTTTCATGTAAATGTTTATTTTATTGTAAATTAAATAAGAATTATTTTGGTGTCATTTAATTTGGTGTGTGTGCGTGAACTTTGAAACGTCATTGTGTGTGACACCTCATTGCAACTCCACATCAAATACATAAAATAATAATTGTGAAAGTTCTTACTGTAGTATTTCTCACAAATGTTACGTGAGATCTGCATCAAAAGACTTATCTTAGATCTTGTAAAAGGGGTAAAATAGGTGCCCTTTAAAAAATCGATGCATGTGAACTTTGAACGTATTGATCTTCTTGTTTGCAGTTTGTATTTGTTTCCTTCTGGACTCTGTACACTTACGACCGAGAGCTGGTGTATCCTAAACTGCTGGACAGCATCATTCCCATCTGGCTCAATCATGCAATGGTGAGACCATTTATTTGTTGTGATATATTTTAGTATTGACTGACTTTAACTTCCAGATCTTCCAGACTTTATCTTCCTGACCAATCGATGTTTACTGGAAAAACAAAAAAAAGTTTTTGTTTGTTTGTCCAAATGGCATGAGGCTGGTATAGCAGTCGACACTTTCTAGATCTACAAATTAAACAAAATAATACAACTATATCTTTGTTTTATATTAATATATATTGCCACCCTTCAGAGAAAGACTTTAAAAACGGGAGAAATACGCGAAAATGCTTTATGAGATGATAGTGGGATAGAACTGTAAAATACGGGAGAATGCCGGGAAAAACGGGAGGGTTGACGTTGACAGGGTATGTATTCTGCTTTGAAAATGTGTTTTCTCTGCCGGAACGTCTGTCTTTGTTTTGTCAATTTTGCGCTATGCACTGGTCAGTACTTAATGAATAGAGTAGGAGCAGTCAGTAATGTTTTGTTAAATAAGTTGCATATAAACTTTAAGTTTCAAAACCACCCAAATTTTAACAACCCGCCTATGCCATTTTTGACTCGCACAATCAAATTCAAAACCGCCCAATCTGGCAACACTGAATGTAGTTTTTTTTAATGAAGTGAATTTTATAAGAAAAGCTGTTTTTATTTGTATGAAAACACAAATGTAACAAAGTAAAAATAAAAAAAAGCTAAATTATATTATTTTTCCTTATTAGACCAGAAGTGAACTACACTTAAAAAGGGGACGCACAAATCACTCTTGACTTGGACTGTTGTAGGCTTCATATATTGTAGGCGTCATTTAAAGCTGCATTATGCAGGATTTCAATCCAAATTCAAAACCAATAAGCGTCTCTGGCGATCGAGCCTGAAACTGTAAGCTGCTCAGTTCACAATTGTAATATATATATATTATTTACTAATTAAAAAAGCATCTGCGGAGATCGAATACCTTTTACAGAATCCATCTCGTTTAAAAGGATTGATAACAAGGATATATGACGTTTTGTCTAATAATTGCACTTCTACCTGGCTAGGACTTAAGGATGTTTGGGAGAAGGATATTGGTAGGGCCACACGGAATCTGCGCGCGATTTTTAGCCCATCATTGATTCTGTTTATTTATTTGTGTAAATGTGTGTAAATATATATTTAATCAGTTTTCAAATTAATTTCAGTAAAAATATTAACTAATATGAAAATATTCCTATGATTTATGTACAGTACAGTTTGTAAAGTACTATTTTCTGTCTTTTAGTAGAGATTTTATATGAGAGACTTGCTTTGTTTACCAAATAAACTGGATCTCACTCGATTCGCCTTGTAAACATTAAAGTTTAAAAGGTATTACTTTTTATTCCATATATTACGATTTTAATTATGATACTCCCAAAATCATTCCGCATGAATCCGCAGATTTTTAACAAAATACTCCGCAGAAATTACAAAAAATGTCCGCAGATTCCGTCTGGCCCTAGATATTGGTCAAACTATTGAAGAGAACGACTGGGACGTTGTATGTGATAATCTATACCCAAAATGTACCTCTCTTGGGATCTAGAGATCTTAATTTAAATTTTTTTAAATAGGATATGTCTTACACCAGTACGTATTAAGAAAATGTTGTTGTGTTTCAAATGTAAAAAAGATAAAGGCGCATTCATCCATTGTTTTTGGAACTGTGACAAAACTTTACCATTTTGGATGAAAATACATAAGGTACTGGAAAATATTCTTAAGATAAATTTTGATATGACCCCAGCTTTGTATTTATTGAATCTTAATGTGAATAACCTGTTTGGAAAAGATGCATTACAGTTATTTATTGTCCTGGTATATTTAGCGAAAAAATTTATTTTGCTACTTTGGTCTGCATCACAGGCCCCATCTTTCAAAATGTGGATATCACAAATCACTGCATGGCTACCATTAGAAAAACTTACCTATGACAGTAAAAAATCTGACAGATTTTGGTCAATTTGGTCTCCCGTTTGGGAATACATAAAAGAGCTCTCTTAAATTAACACAGGATCCCTGTCATTTATTTACAATTTTGTTATGACCTCTACTTAAAGACTACTCTAAAATGGTGTGATTGTACTTATTTTTTACTTATTAATTTATGTTTTTTATATTAATTTCTTTGTTTCCATTTTTAAGACTGTACGCTCTGTAACATATCTGTGCATTTTGATTAGGGCTGTCCCAAAATTAATCGTGATTAATCACATCCAAAATAAAAGTTTAACATAATATTTGTGTGTGCTCTGTCTATATTTATATTATGAATATATAAATACACAAATGCATATACTTGATAAAATGTTGGTTTATATTTAGATAAATAAAAAATATATGTGTATGATACAAATTTTACATTTGAATATGATGGAACTACTTTGATGTAACTTTTTTATATATAGTTTTGGCTTCTATGAATGTGTTTATCACATATACATAATAAATCTATATAACACGCACACATATTATGTCAAAACAAACTTTTATTTTGGATGTGATTAATCACGATTAATTTTTGGACAGCCCTAATTTTGATGTTAATATTTTGTGAATATGGGCATACAGTAAATAAAGAATAAAAAATGTTTTAAAAAGCACCTCAACTGCTGCGACTCATTTCGGAGGCTGCTTCTGTCCTCCGAAGGTTGCAATTTTGGCCGTGGCCACATATATTGCATCAGCATTCACATGTTAAATTAAACCCACGTGTTTTCCATCAAGGCAATCCGTGGTGCTGAAATATAATTGGGCAAACGGGCAGTGAGTGGAGTTACACAGACCAAAAGCAAACACTGAACACACATTTCCAAAGGAGAATAACTGACTCGTTGTTTTTTAGATAAGCAAGTGTGTTCACTTAGCACGTTTCTTAAATATCTGCAAGCATATTAACGTATTTCTATGATGTAGAAGAGTCAAAAACATACACACAGCACTTTTAAACAGTATGTGCATGGTGTTCATGGCCGGTTTGTGTTTGTCCGTCAGCACACAGTGATCATGCCTCTGCTGCTGCTGCAGATGTTCCTTCAGAATCACAGATATCCCAGTCGCACAGCGGGGATTTTGAGTCTGGCTGTGTTTGTGGCTCTGTATCTGTCATGGTAAACTCTCACTGCTTCACACACATAATAAAAGCACTTGTTTGTTTCATGTCTCTAATGTTGAATCCACCGCTGGTGTGTTTTCTGCTTGTCACTCATCAGGGTGTTGTGGGTCCACCATGCTTCAGGGATCTGGGTGTATCCTATCATGGCTCATTTGAGTCCTGTGGGATTGTGTGTTTTCCTGGGAGGTGCGTCCCTTTCCATGGCTCCTCTGTACCTGTTAGGAGAGAAGTTGAGTCTGATGATGTGGAGCAGCACAGGTGAGAAATCACACCCGTAGAGAGTCCACCAATCAGACATTAGTTTTTTTTTTAAATACTTAGACTTACTTTATTTATAAAGCGCAATATAACAACAGTTGTTGACCATTGTGATGTACATAAAGTGTATTAAATTATCAAATAAGATCAAGTTAATAAAACAACACACAGTCCGTACAACATGAAGCAAAAAACAGCAAGCTCAGCCAACTCCGGTATTATGAAGCCTTTAGTAAAAGGTGAAGTTTCATTTTCCATGGATTCAGTAGAGATTATTTCAAGAGAGAGAGGAAGATTTAGATAATAGAGAGGCTGCTCTTACTAGGTTCAGTAGTTTCATGTTGGCGCCACGGTGGAGTAGTGGGTAGCACGTTCGCCTCACAGCAAGAAGGTCGCTGATTCGATCCCCGGCCGGGCCAGTTGGCATTTCTGTGTGGAGTTTGCATGTTCTCCCTGTGGTCGCGTGGGTTTCCTCCGGGTGCTCCGGTTTCCCCCACAGTCCAAAGACATGCGGTACAGGTGAATTGGGTAAGCTAAATTGTCCATAGTGTATGTGTGTGAATGAGAATGTATGGATGTGTTTCCCAGAGATGGGTTGTGGCTGGAAGGGCATCCGCTGCGTAAAACAAATGCTGGATAAGTTGGCGGTTGATTCCGCTGTGGCGACCCCGGATTAATAAAGGGACTAAGCCAAAAAGAAAATGAATGAATGAAGTTTCATGTTATAGACCAGGGGAGCTCAAACTTTTTCGTATAAAGTGGCCAAAAACCAAATATCATTGAAAGACGTGGGCCGAAAGTGTAAAAATAAATCAAAAACATTACTTTAAATGATAGTAACTAATACTGTATAATTTTAAATGATAACTTATTACAATAAAAAACATTTATAACACAGTGGAGATCAATGCTGAACACGCTAGTCAAGCAGAATCTGCCGTTGTCTTCATTTGCTCACTGATGTTTCTGCATTGTCCTCTATTTAGTGAGTGACAGTATGTACATTCAAAAAAAAAAATTGATTTATTTACAACATTTTATTGAAACATTTCATATTTTAGTTAATTTTTTGTTGTTTTTTTTAAGCTTAGCAATAAAACAAGCAAACAAAAAAGGTGACTTTAAATCCGGTATTACAGTCTCTAAACCATCCTCCCTCTTTTAATTATTCCTCTCTTCTCAGATGGGATGGTGGGACAAATCTAAGGTTACCATGGGCCAACTTTGGCCCGCGGGCTCTAGTTTGGGCCTCTCTGTTATAGACGTGATGTCATTGGCCCATAAACATTTCCTGCTTGTCGTCAAACTATTTCATAACACAAGAGGCGATTTAATCATGATGTAACATTAAAACAGCGGTCACAACTTTATTTATCAATATGTGGACATTTTGGGATTCTCGTAAGCTGGGAAAATTAAAAATGTAAAACAGGAAATACGTTAGTAGCATTGTTATTATTTACATCCCTCAACATGGTCTATAGGTGATGAAAAGTTTATTAGCTAGTAAATAATAATTATTTTTTTTTTCAAAAATGTCACTTTAGACTATTCTTTGGTTTTTAAGAAGGGAGATTTTCTTTTGCATCAAAACCAGCTAAATCCACTTCTGCTTTTGTTGCAAAAACCTCTAAATCCACCACAAGACAGTGTAATTAGCTGAAAAATCACTAAAGATGCATTTAGAAATTATTTTACCAAACATAAAACACATTACACAAACCATCTAAAATAAAAAATACATAAATATGTCAAGTGGCGGTTCCTTCCGCTGTGGTAACCCCTGATAAACCAGGGACAAGGCAGAAGGAAAACGAATGAATGAAATCTGTCAAGTAAGTGCATTAATCAATAACATTAAAATGGACATTAATTAAATCTTAACAATCTGTTGTCATTTCTGATATTTGGGATGTAGATTTAATGCAAGTAGAGCAATGTAAACATTGTAAATTAAGCTTGATTTAAATAATGTAGGCTAATGTAATTTACTAAAGTAATATAAATAATGTATAGTTTTATACATTATCTTTTAAAAAATAGCTTTCATTAGCAAATAAAACACAAGGTAGACCTACTGGGCTAAAAGGGGACGTCTCTCAGACACATTTAGAAGCTGTCATTCATTCACCCTCACCATTCTCGAGGTCTTGGTCTCTTTTTCGACTCTTGTTTAACCTCATAGCATCCATGTGGGATAAAAGAACGGCATCTTATCTTCGGTTTTCGTGAAACCGAGTTGCGGTTTAATGTATAGTAAATCGAACTCATTCAAAGAAGCGTCACGTTATGAATGTATGCTACACTTCCGACTGAACGGTGTGTTTTCTTTTTCTTATAATGCACAGAGTTTTGAGCTACGGGACGTTTTATTTCAGTCGGACTCATCCAGTTCATCAAACTCCGTCTGAAAATCTAAATCGAAAGTGGAATAAAACAGTCTCCTCATGAAAGGCGGCTCATCAGCGCGCTGATACATTGAAACCGTATGATTCGATTCGCGCCTTCTGATTGATTCTCGGGATATAGCGGCTTTTGCTGCCAAAGGCAAGTGGCGTTTAGCGGCTTTTGCCAACAAACTGTTATTTCTGAATGCGCTGAGCTGGGATTTAAATGATTTGAAGCAAATTTATTTGTTGAACATGCACTGCGTGCCTAAAGCAGTCGCTCAATGTCATTAGCTCATTTTTGACGGAAGAGACATTTAGCTCTTTTATTTTTACACATATTTAAAGAAAACACCTAATAAATATCTATATGTTTTAATTTTATCTCTATAGTGGCAAAGTAATGTTTTCACATGACATTTAAGGAGTATTTAGGACTGCACAGTGATGCTTAAATAGTGTTTTATATCTCATCAAGTCATTTTTGTCATATATACTATTATTACTATCAATTTTAGTTTAGTTAGTAATTTCAGTTTTCTTTAAATAAGTGTAAACTATATATGTTAATTGATAAATTTGTACTCGGAGGAAAATAAAATGTGCAGGACACCTTTTAATGTGTGTAAAACAAATCTGAATTACACTTCCTGCTTGAATTCTTTTAAAAGTCTTTGACCCATATCTGTTAATGCTTTCATCACACACGAGCTGTAGAGTTGTATGTTGTTGTTATAAACCCTACTGACTGACTTTTTTATTCTTCTATAAGGGAATCAGAAGAAGAAAAAGAAGTAGACGTCTGCAGGACACCACATTGACCGCGTGGCTCTCAACACCAGCCGAACGGAAGTGATTTTACAGGGAATGAAGGAATGGCTTTAATTGCGTTGCTTGTGTTTTATACAAGAGGGTTTCACAGACAGCAGCTAAGACACATTCATACTGTACATGTGGGATGCAAACACTAATTTTGCTGAAGTTTTATTCTGTTTTTGACTTTTGACCTAATTTTGCTGAATCAGTTTATGCACTAATACTTACAAAACAATGCACTTACAAATGACGAATGCTGTATTTTAAATACATTACTTTATTGTGGATATTCCAAGACTGTAATGTACGGAAGTCCTAAGAGGCCATGGCTTAAATTATTTTTTCTCTCTTGTTATGTGGTGATCATGACCTAATTATCTCGTGATCTCGACATAACAAAAAGTTGTTTTCTCGTGATAACGACATAACAAAAAGTTGTTTTCTCGTGATAACGACATTACAAAAAGTTGTTTTCTCGTCATAACGACACAAAAAGTTGTTTTAACGTCATAACAAAAAGTTGTTCTCGTGATAACGACATAACAAAAAGTTGTTTTCTCATGATAACAACATAACAAAAAGTTGTTTTCTCATCATAACGACACAAAAAGTTGTTTTCTTGTGATAACGACATAACAAAAAGTTGTTTTCTAGTCATAACGACACAAAAAGTTGTTTTAACTTCATAACAAAAAGTTGTTTTCTCGTGA
>CAIGQQ010005788.1:946196-992828 GCA_903798035.1 Danio albolineatus | reverse complement strand
AAATTGTCGTTATTACAAGAAAACAACTTTTTGTTATGTCGAGATCACGAGAAAATTGTCGTTATCACGAGAAAACAACTTTTTATTATATCGAGATCACGCTAAAATTATGTCGTTTACACGAGAAAACTTTTTATGTCGAGATCACGAGAAAATTGTCGTTATCATGAGAAAACAACTTTTTGTTATGTTGAGATGACGAGAAAATTATGTCGTTATCACGAGAAAACAACTTTTTGTTATGTCGAGATCACGAAAAAATTGTCGTTATCACGAGAAAACAACTTTTTATTATATCGAGATCACGCGAAAATTATGTCGTTATCACGAGAAAACTTTTTATGTCGAGATCACGAGAAAATTGTCGTTATCACAAGAAAACAACTTTTTGTTATGTCGAGATCACGAGAAAATTAAGTTGTGATCATGACATAACAAGAGAGACAAAATAATTTAATGCATGGCCTCTTAGGACTTCCGTAGTAATATCCCAGAATGCTGTGTTTTTGGTGGTTAAGGGACAGTTAATACTAAGCACTTTTCCATTCTCAGATATGTTAAAATAGCTTGAGCTGCTGACCAATTTCCTTTATCAATTATCAATAATGATTCCAGTGCGGTGCTGACAGCCGATGTCAGACTGTGATGATGATGCTTTCTGGAATATTCTCCAGATGAGTCTCTTGAGGGCTTGTCGAATGACACAGTTCTGCCTGTGTGAACTCGGCTAATCTCGCCAGTGAAGCTCTTAATGTGATTTTCCGGCTTTACCAAGAGTTTGATGATGGACTTTATTGGAAACGCAAGTCTGCCCTAGTAATCGCTCTGTAGCATACATTGAACTCGCATTCATTCCTTCAGTACGCTCTTAAAATGCTGGGTTATTTCAAGCTAAATTGGGTAAAATGTGGACAAATCTGACCATTGGGTTCACCCCGAAATGAAAATACTCACACTGGTTACAAACCTACTTGGGTTTCTTTTGTTGAACACAAAGTAGATACTTTGAGGAATGTTGAAAACCTGTAATCTCTTGAGGGTTAGTAAACTTTCATTTTGGTGGTGAGCGATCCTTTTTTAAAATGGGTGGTCCGTATTTGACCCAATGTTGGATCAAAACATCCCAGCATTTGTTTTTGTGTAACGTCATCATCTCAGCCTGCAGTCCTGACAATTTGTGTTTACAGTACACTCATAATACACATTCGTGTTCATGAAACGTTGTAAAAACGTTTGCATTTACGATGTTTAAATGCAGTCACCGGTGGCACGTGATTTCTGTGCTGATGCTTCGAGATTGATGATGTCACCAGCAACACTTCAGAGGGTCACCGTCGATGATTTGCACAATGCAATGATTACCAATGCGTTCTCGAACAATAAACCTGTTCTTTTATCCAGTGTTTGGCTGTCAGCGTGTGTTGTGATCTGCAAATGAGCATCGGTTTCAGCGCGCGTCTGATGCTGATGGAGGAGCAGTGCGTCAGCTGTTTGGTAACTTCCTACTTAAGAGACTCTGCTTTAATCAGATTTGCTGTAAGTCCATCAGTTCGCAAAGCTTTGAGAACCTCACCTCATTGTCATCTTCAGTTACTGAGTTCAGAACGAGCCGTGATGGCATTTCAGTCGGAAACACCAGCGACGTGGACGATTACGTTGTGCTTCAGCTAACGAAGGGATTGAGAGGAAAGGTGAAACGTTAGAATATTAATATAGTGAAAAACATATTAGTGCCACTTTATGAAGCTTGTGGGTTTTGCAATGGGTCAATATGGGTTCATCAATGGGTATATTTGTATTTATACAGTTTTCTGGAATATTCGTATTTGATATTATATATTAGCATCTGGAAAGTATTCATAGCGCTTCACTTTTTCCACATTTTTTTAATGTTACAGCCTTATTCCAAAATGGATTAAATTCATTTATTTCCTCAACATTCTACACACAATCCCCCGTAATGACAATGTGAAAAAGAGTTTTTGAAATTGTTGCAAATTTATTAAAAGTAAAAAACCTGAAGAATCACATGTACATCAGTATTCACAGCCTTTGCTCAATACTTTGTTGATGCACCTTTGGCAGTGATTACCGCCTCAAGTCTTTTTCAATATGA
Source organism: Danio albolineatus (assembly GCA_903798035.1). NCBI lineage: Eukaryota > Metazoa > Chordata > Actinopteri > Cypriniformes > Danionidae > Danio > Danio albolineatus. Next base: position 990,712 of record CAIGQQ010005788.1, on the reverse strand, counting down.
TGCTACAAGCTAGGCACACCTGTCTTTGGGAATTTTTGCCCATTCCTCTGTGCAGTACTTCAAGGTCTATCAAGTGTGAAGCAACGGTGTACAGCTATTTTCAGATCTTTCCAGCGATGTTCAATAGGATTTAGGTCTGGGCTCTGGCTGGGCCACTCACTGAGACATTCACTGAGTTCCTGCTGCTGAAAAACATCCCCACAGCATGATGCTACTACCACCTTGCTTCACTGTAGGGATGGTGTAGGGCAGTGGTTCTCAACTGGTTTGGCCATGGGACCCACATTTTTACATGGTCATAAAGTCGCGACCCAAATTTTTAGGAACAATATTTGAATTTTAGGAATTATAATGAATTCATTTGTATTTATTTGTTAACATACACAAGTAGTGACAGATAAATCATAAGAAAATCACCAAGACTTACAAATATATATATTTTTATTGATTTCATTGGACAAAATGTATCAAATTATACAAATATTGCAAAGTACAATTGCTCATTTCAAAATATATTCAAAATCCGGTATACGCATTTCAAAATAAAAGTCCGGTATGAGCATTTAAAATAAATGTCCGGTATAAGCGAAATAAGTTAAAAACTAATGTTTTACACACACTCCGCGACCCACTAAAAATGTTCCCGCGACCCACCAGTTGAGAAACACTGGTATAGGGTATATATCGAACGTCACGTGACCAAACCTGATCCCTGAGTAGAACACTTCTGCTTATTGCCATTTCATATGTGCCTTCAGTTTGTTATTGAAAGTAGTAAGTAGTGGACATCTGTGATACTTAACTTTGGTAGTTCCTGGAGGCTTCTTCTATAAAACGAACGCCATATTAGCAGAGAGTAAGAAAATTGGAAGTGTTCTACCAGGTTGACTGGAACCCGAAAGTTGTGCATATACCCTACTATTCATTCATTCATTTTCTTGTCAGCTCAGTCCCTTTATTAATCTGGGGTCGCCACAGCGGAATGAACCGCCAACTTATCCAGCATATGTTTTATGCAGCGTATGCCCGTTCAGCTGCAACCCATCTCTGGGAAACATCCATACACACTCATTCACACTCATACACTACGGACAATTTAGCCTAGCCAATTCACCTGTACCACACGTCTTTGGACTGTGGGGGAAACTTCTCGAATCACAGCAAGAAGATCGCTGGTTCGAACCCCCGGCTGGGTCAGTTGGCATTTCTGTGTGGAGTTTGCATGTTCTCCCCATGGTCGCGTGGGTTTCCTCTGGGTTTCCCCCCCACAATTGGGTGGGCTAAAATTGTCCGCAGTGTAGAGATGCGCGGATGGGCTTTTATTTAATCTGCAACCGCATCACAAAACTCATCATCCATCCGCACCAACATTTTTGACCAATTTTTAAAACCGCACCCGCCCGTCATCTGCTGATTGGGCTCTTTATTTGAATAACTTATTCCTTTTTATTATTAAATGAATGTTTCTTTATTGATTATTAGTGAATAGAGAATGACTTTAATGTAGACATGTAGTTAATCAAAACGTGCAAGCCAAATCCAGCATTAATTGACGACGCTTTGAAGTGACGCTAACCGATACGAGGACGTGTCTTTTCACTTGATTCGATTCTTCGGTCTTCGAGTCTTTTCCTTGCGTCCTTCCATCGCATCCCGGAGGGGTGGAGCTAAGACACGAGGAAAGAAAGCAAGGAAACGAAACGAGGATGCACAAATAAGAAATGAGAAGCACCGTATAAACTATATACATATTTTTTTTATTTGATTGGTACAACTGCCCGCCACCCGGCCGAATTTAATTAAAATATTATTTTTCGTCACGTCATCCACCGTGGAGTCCACGGCTGTAATCGCCAACCTCGCATCTCTACCGCAGTGTATGCATGTGCATGAGTGTGCATGGATGTTTCCCAGAGATGGGTTGCAGCCGGAAGGGCATCCGCTGCGTAAAACATGCTGGATAAGTTGGTGGTTCATTCCGCTGTGGCTACCCCAGAAAAATAAAGGGACTAAGCCGAAAAGAAAATTAATAAATGAATAGTGCAGGCGATGAATAACTTTGAATTGCATTAACTGGTGCCTACTGTTTACAGAACAGGACCGTACTGTAGTCAGGCACTTATCCCATAGTTCCTCTATCTTAGTTCCAAGTTCCTTTATCCTTTGTTATAAAGTAGTCTCACAGACAGTACTTTGGGTTAAGTTACTTAAAGACTGACGACTGCACTATTCATTGTCTTCAATAAAGTCTCCTTGCTGTAAGAACTTTGGTCAGCTTACTTATGTATTCGAGTCATCTAATACAGTGGTTCTCAACTGGTTTGGCCACAGGACCCACATTTTTACATGGCCTTCAAGCCGCGACCCAATTTTTTAGGAACTAAAATTTTAGAAATTATAAGTAATTTGTTTGTTAACATACACAAGTAGTGACAGATAAATCATAAGAAAATCAGCAAGACTTACAAATAAACAATATTTTATTGCTGTCATTAAAAAAAATGTATCAAATTATAGAAATATTACAAAGTAAAAACGATAAATACTGTAAACAGCGGTTAGGGTAAGGAAATGTAGTTACCGAACTAAACTGAACTGTTGTCGCGCGCAAATTTCAAAATAAAAGTCCGGTATAAGCAAAATAATTTTTTTTTTTTTTTTTGACCACGCACTCCGCGACCCACTAAAAACGTTCCCACAACCCACATTTGGGTCGCGACCCACCAGTTGAGGAACACTGATCTAATACACTGGCGAGCTACGGAAGAACACTTAAGCCCAACACAGAAAAATCTAACACTTATAAACAAAGAAACAAAAAAATGATCAAAATGTAAAAATGCATTTTCATTCTAACAACTATTTAATTTTATTTAATTACTATGTAATTTTATCATTTAAAATGTTAAAATGTTTATTGCAGTCTAACCCATTTGAGGCCCACGTCTCAATGTTGAGTTGACCTTTATTTTCCCCGTGGAATGAAATAAATCTAAGTGAGCGGAGTCCAGCCTGAGCCCCTGATAAAGCTGTCCGCCTCAGAGGTCAGCGGCCAGAGAAATGGACTATTTCAGGAGTAAGTGGATTAGTTGGTAAGTCTTGAGCGAGTCTGAAATAGCTGCTTTCTTCACTCTTTGGCTTGACGTGATTCTTCATGCTAAGAGAGCCGCAGCAGTGGACATGAGGATGTTCGGCCGGTCTGCGTGCGGCCGCCAGCTCTGCTCAGCGAAAAAGATCATTCAGAAGACTACTGATAAAGTGACGTTTCCTCTCCACTAACGCCGAGAGAACATGTGATTGAGACCACTAATCAGATCAGCTGAGGATTCGATGGAGCCAACTCAAAGCACAGTGGATTTTCTCTAGCTGGTTTTGGGTGAGTAATCGCAACTCATTCATTTTAATTAATCGAATTGAGGATTTTAACACGATAGTTGCAAAAGAATAGTGTTGCTGAACAGAGAATTCTGTTAAAATAGGAGTCATATTTCACTAAATCAATGCTAAACTTTATATTTTTGATTAAGAATGAAAAGTTAATAACATTTACTAAATAAATACTCTTTTGTTCCACCTTTAATGCGACTGACACAAATATAACACTAAGCTATAGTAAATATGTAAATATAGATATTCAAAAACTGCTTCAGTCACTCTTGACTTGGTAACACTTCACAGTTCTTATGCATAAAACCTATGATGTAAGTTTTCTGCATGCTTATATAACATGTCATTCATGATAACTTGATATAATCATAAATTGTCATAAATCTGTCATAAACATAATTGAAACCAGATTAATTTAATTGTGTCCAGCTTGATTTTCAGTGGATTTTGTCATTAAAATTTCTCAGTGAAAGTGTCAGACGTTTTTATAAACGCATCATTAATATTTAATGACATTTTAATGGAAAATTCAATTGTGGTTGAGGTCAAGAAAAATATTACACATTGCTATAAATCTTATGACAATCATGTTTATGATAGATTTATGACAAATTTTGTTGTCTTGCTAGTCAAGTTGTCATAACTAGGGCAAGACGGAATCTGTGGACAGTTTTTGCTATTTCTGCGCAGAATTTTGTTAAAAATCTGTGGATTTATGCGGAATCATTTTGGGAGTATCATAACTAAAACCTTAATATATGAAATAAAAAGTAATACCTTTTTAACTTTTTTTTAATGTCTACAATTTGAATCCAATTAGATCCACTTTATTTAGTAAACAAAGCAAGTCTCTTGTATAAAATCTCTACCAAAAGACAGAAAATATTACTTTACAAACTGAATTGTAAAGAAATCATATGAATATTTTCATATTAGACAATAATATTACTGAAATTAATTTAAAAACTGAATAAACATAAATTTACACACATTTACAGCAGTAAATAAACAGAATCAATGATGGGCTAAAAATCTGCGGAATTCTGTGCGCGCAGATTCTGTGTGGCCCTAGTCATAACAAAGACAGGTTATGATGTATTGTTTATATTACATTGTCATAAAAACATCTGTGTCATCTTTGCATTTAAAATGACACAACTAAGCGAATGACACTATCAATGATAGCTGTTATAAGCATGTATATAAAACCTTCATGATGTGCCACATCATTATTACAAAGGTGTCATGACAGTCTTATGAACACCCCCTTCAAGTAAGGTTTTAAGCCACTATTTTGCTATATCACGTTAAACTAGAGTCTATTTTTAAAGTCTATCTCCTCCTAAGCCTTTCATGCTACATCCTTCAAACTTTCGTCAAACCTTCGAACTGCTCTGACGCGAGGTGCTATATCTTTTCTAACCGATCCGACTTTCAGTTTTCCAAAAAACGACCCAAAGATTTCCGAAGTCCCATTGACTTGGCATTGTCAAACTTTGTGAGCTCATAACTCTGCATCAGACTGTCCTACAGACTTAAGAATGGCCTCATTTAACTCAGTCTAGCCAACAGCCAATCACTGATGACCTTTATACTTACTAGCCTCACCCTAGCAACCATTTACAACACCCTAGCAACTGTAATGTGACTGGCTATTCATACACATTCTAATTATTCTAACATCCTACTTACATGCTCATCTTGTTAGAAATAAGCTAGCAACATGCTAATGACATGCTAGTCATGCTAGCACAAGCTAAGTCATGCTTGAAACACGCTAATTTATGCTAGAATCATTCTAACAACATGCTAATTCATGCTGGAATCGTGCTAACAACATGCTAATTCATGCCAGAATCATGCTAGTTACACGGTAATTCATGTTAGAATCATGCTAACAACATACTAATTAATGCTAGAAACATGTTAACAGCATGCTAACATGTTGGATTCATGATGACTAATACTAATAACATGCTAATTCATGCTAGAATCATGCTAATTCATGCTAGTATCATGCTATTATACCAACCACAGACACATGGGTCAACTTTTTGCTAGCTTGCTTGAGTCTTTAAAGTGGTTACATTGTTGACTGCAGCAATCTTAAAATTTCTTTTAGCCAACTTGATTCATTTTTCAAACTACATAAACTACTCCCAACAGGCGTTCTCAAGCCACCATAAAGTTTGTCCTCAAACTTTAACATCTAGTCTTAAGGTGTCCTTGTCAGAATGAAACTTCTCTTTTAACTACTAAGTAATATTAATTAATTACATGTACTTACTATATGGTTAGGGCTAGAATGTGGGTTAGGTTTAGCGTTAGTTGCATGTAATTATGCATACATAACTATAGTAACAACAAGGAACCTGTAACAAGGACACCTTAAAATAAAGGGCTACTTCTTTCTTGAGATTTTGTGTAGTCCAAAATCAAACTGATGCACACTACTGTTCTAAGCCAGTAAGTTTAATTCAATTTAAAACACTTTTATTAAGCAATGGCGCATTATGTTGATCACAATTGACAGTAAAGACCTTCATAATAATACATCCTAAAAAAAATCCTGTTTTCTTAAAAAAAATATTAGGCTGCAAATCTGTACCCAATATTTCATATACTGTAAACCTAAACTCAGGGCGGCACAGTGGCTCTGTGGTTAGCACCATCACCTCACAGCAAGGTCACTGGTTCAAGTCCAGGCTGGGCCAGTATACATTTCTGTGGCTGCATGTTCTCCCCGTGTTGGCGTGGGTTTCCTCTGGGTGCTCCCACATAGTCCAAAGACATGCGCTATAGGTGAATTGGATAAACTAAATTGGCCGTAGTGTATGAGTGCGTGTGAGAGCGTATGGGTATTTCCCAGTATTGGCGGCGTAAAACATATGCTGGAATAGTTGGCGGTTTGTTCTGCTGCTAACTAAGAACTAAACCAAAGGAAAACGAATGAATGAAAACCTACACTAAAGTAAAAGTTCCATTACTTGACATTCATTTTTGTAAATACTACTCAAAGTATATTTATATATTATATATTATATATTTTTTTATATTTTAAGGTGTTTCCAAGTGTAAGTTAAAATACTTGCCATTCATGTAATGTGAGGATACATTGCATTAATAGATCAAGCAGTAAGCAGAAAGAAAACAAGTCGATGTGTTTACATGCGGAGTGAAATCTGTATAACCTACGGGGCAAATATTCTAGCTCTGCTGATACGTTAATGCTCAGGTTATGATCTTTGACCCTAACTAACAGGCTAAAAGTGTCCAGCAGGTGGCGTCACAAACCAAGCTCCTTCAGCACTGACAGAATACATGCAGTTTGTGTGTTTGAAAACGTAACATTCTGTAGCGCATTTACTGATTGTTTGAGGCAATCAATCAATATACAGTGCCATCTTCATCATCATCATCATCATCTAAACATACTCTCGATAGTTGCTTGTGGTGATTTTGCATGATCTTGGACTCTTTCAAAGCTTCACGCTACATTTTCTGCGTTTATAATGCGTCGTGTCTTGAGGTTGGTATGAGTTGTACGAGTGTTCTTTGTGTGATTAGAATGGACAGGAATCACCGTTGAAGGAAAATAGCGCAGTAAAGGTATAGACCAGGGGTGTCCAAACTCGGTCCTGGAGAGTTTATATCCAACTTGCATCAACACACCTGCCAGAAAGTTTCTAGTAGGGATGGGCGATACCAATATTTATGTTTCCGATCCGATACCAAGTATTTCAAGACAAGTATCATTGATGTCGATACTTAAATCGATACTTATCAACACTTAAATGAAATAGTGATTATAGTGATTTATTAATAGTGATTTATAGAGATAAAAAATGTATTACCTTTAATATTATTATTGTTATTATTATTATTATTATTAATATTATTATTATTAAATAAAACACAATTCTTTTTTACATTTATTAAAATTGCAGAACTACAATTGGCTAAACAGCACTATATATAATGAAAAATAATACACTGCACAACTGAATTTCTTCACCTTATTTGAAGGTCAAAGCAGCAGAACTTTGGATCGACTCTTAAATTTAAGTTGCAATATTCATTTGTGCTTCCTGAGTTTAATCAGTTTCCAGGTTTTTGTGAAGAAACAACAGGATGTTGAATTTTACGATAACTCCAGATTATACTTCGTTTACGTTCAGTCATGATGTCGACAGCTCCGCTCTCGAGTTTTATAACCCGCGCTGGTGTCTGTACCACTGTGTCATGAGATAACACAGACCTATCAGCGGAGATACAGCGGAAGAATATTATAGTTCCCATTCGTGTTCCTATTTAAGTTAATATTTATATAATATGCGGTGCTATAATTAATTAGAAATTTCAAAATCTCTGATCACTCAGTAAGAACCCTCCCACAGAAAAGACCGATACTATTACTTAAGGATCCATCCTTTCGATACATTCCCAGTATCGAAATTATCGATACTTCAGGATCGATCCGCCCATCCCTAGTTTCTAGTATATCTAGTAAGAGCTTGATTAGCTAGTTCAGGTGTGTTTGATCAGGGTTGGAGCTAAACTTTTAAGAAAACTGGCCCTCAAGGACCGAGTTTGGACACCCCTGGTATAGACGAATTACCAACCTACGTCACGCATGACATCACACGGGTCCCAGGTTGCAATAAAAGACTAGTTGCAATAGCAAACATGTGGTGTTTGTGCGGTAGGATGCTAAACTCGAAAGTCCAAAAAGCGAAAACTTGACTTTTAGCGTACACCAAACTGCGGACACCGAATGCTAAGAATGAAATATATAAATGTACGTCCACATACCCTGCCGTGCAGCTGCAGTTCACTGTCAGAATGCAGTTGTTTTGCTTGTTGATGATTACCCTGGCCTTGTACAGCTCTGTCTTCTTTCCTTGTCTTTGGCTAGGCTGAACCTCGGTTTTTAGCACTACATAGTTTTGAATCTGATGATCATGGAGCATTATTTCTTGCACATGAACACACAGAACAAACTGTAGGCATCCAAAGACGTGTAGGCCTTTAACTTCTCTTGTAAAATCACTTGGCGTTTCAATGAGATAGTTGTATATTTCGGGCTAAATGCTTGGCAATTTTCGTCTCATCCAATATCCATTTGGAGGGTGCTGCTATCGAAAAATGGACCTGTCAGACGAACGTCGCTCACTTTAACGTTAATTTTGCCGAATAACTGTGGTTATCACTGGGTGAGAAGCTGTTATAATATGCTGAAAGCATTATGTAAATAATATATATATAATATATAATCAATATAACCTATTTCTCAGACAACAACAAACTCTGTTTGGATGTCGAATGTCATTCCCTCGCTGCAAATGCTAGCGCTTCCGTTTTTTTTTCTGCAACCTCGCTGCTCACGCATCCTGAATGTTTACAAACATGGTACTTCATCTATTGATACAGCACTAATGTACTCTAGTAAAAAACTACTCAGTTACAGTAATTTGAGTATTTACACCACTGCACAGGAATAAACAACTTTTTAAAAATATACAATAAGAAAATACTTCATTCAAAAACAATTCAAAAAATCGCACTGACCCCATCGCCCACTTATTTGTAATTACTCAAATTCCCTATTTGCTGTAGTGCTAAGTCTTTTCTTTTTTTTCTGTGCCAAAACAGACATTGCCATGGCGGAGGGAGTATCATGGATTTTGGTGAGGAACGGCAACAAGTTACATTATATTAATAGTCTGGATTATGGTCACACTGTGTTTATTGACATTTTCTGATGTCCCCTAACTTACTAAGCAACACCTATATGTAAAGCATTGGACATCATCAGGTTTTGCTAATCTAAGTAGACATCCCATCCTGACAGTCTTAACACTAGTGTGAAACTGGTCAGACTATTAGTTTATGGTTGTGTTTTTGCAGTGAGGGGTTCCAGTGTTCCCAGAGCGCACTACACAATGGTTGGAGAGGCACTGCGTTATGTGATCCCCTGTCATATGCAGTGCTCGATGGGATGTGGAGGACAAGCCTGCAAATACGAGGACCCTTCCCACTGGAGTCAGGACCAGCAGGCCATCAGAGGAATCTACTCCTCCTGGTATACACTGTGTGCTCTTGACCACATCGAAACCAGTGTAAACCTTCACCAAATATGCCTTGGCAAAGTACTCAACAGAGCCATTTGCTGTTGTTGGGTTTTTAGCAGTACCTATCTTCTCTAATGCTTTGGCCTGGTTCAATGTTGTTTGATGATTTCTCAAACTTGTCTCAGATGACAAAATTCTGGCTGAAATCTCACAGTGTGAGCAGGGCTTTAGTTGGTCAGGCTGGAAAATGACTAGCTAAAACCAACTTAACCAGCCTAGCCAGGCTGGGAGCCCAACCAAAACCAGCAATGTCCATCTTAAACCAGGCTGGTCAAGCTGGTTTTAGCTGGTCAAATAGCTGGAAACCATCATGAACATAGTCAAAACCCTCTAAAACAAGGCTGGTTGACCAGCCATCCATTAATTAATACAATAAATAAACTCACTAACCCCCACCTCAGGATGCCTCAGCCTGAACTGAGTTTTGTTGCTCCTTTTTGGATTATCTGCTCGTAAAAACTAATGTCGTCTACCAATTTCATTTACGCTGAATTGCCCAACTGCGTCCCTTCATCAGTAGCAAGGATGCTGAGACTGTTGTCCATGCGTTTGTTTCATCACGCATCGACTACTGTAATTCCCTTTTCATTGGTCTGCCTGCCTGCCTCATCTCCAGATGACAACATATTCAAAACTCCACGGCTCTGCTCACATAACCCCAATCTTGTATGACCCCCATTGGCTCCCAGTCGCTTACCGCATTAAATTCGAAATTCTCCTGCTTGTATTTAAATCCTTTAATGGCCTAGCCCCCTCTTACCTCTGCAACATGCTTGTCCCCTACATTCCTACTCGCTCACTACGCTCCTCTGACTCTGGCCTTCTTGCTGTCCCTCGGTATCGCCTCTCTTCAATGGGGGGCAGATCATTTAGTGTCACTGCACCCAAACTCTGGAACTCTCTACCACATTCACTCTGCTCTGTAAATAATCTCTCAGAATTCAAATCATTACTTAAAACTCACTTGTTCTCCGAATGTCACTCTTCTGATTGCTAAACTGACCACTTTTTTGGACCCAACTGTACTCTACATATTTGTCTCTTAGGTCTTGTTTTGTATTTCCAGTTTGTTATTTTTGATTCCCTGTATGTTTGCGAACCTAACACTGTTGTCTCTACCTGTTTACTGTTTCTTTCAATGTCTGCTTGTGCTATTTCTTTTGTTACATTCGTTGTAAAGTGCCCTTGAGCTCTGGAAAGGCACTATATAAATAAAACTTATTATTATTATTAGCCATGCAGCTTAGGCTGGTTTAAGCTGTTTTTTCAGCAGAGTCCTTTAATGTTGATGCTAAAATAGATTTGTTAGCAATTCATAGCTTCTCTGTTTCTAGGATTACTGATGATATGCTCGCGATGGCCCGTCCTTCCACTGAAATCATTGAAAAATTCAACATAATAGACCAGTTTTTAAGGTAAAACTCCTTATACTATTTAAATATTCCCTGGCTTTCCAGTACGTGTTTGGCACACTCTTTTACCTCTGTTTTACTGTGTTAAGATGTGGTTTGAAGACAATTATTAACCTCCAGTGCCCTGGTGAACATGCTAGCTGTGGAAACCCGCTGGATCCCGACAGTGGCTTTACTTACCGACCAGAGACCTTCATGGAGGCTGGCAGTGAGTGACACTTTTGTGTTTAATCAGTCAAACTTTAAGATTTAAACAATTCTTTCGTGTCTAATGTATACTTAAGGTTAAAGTTTAGAATTTTCCTGATGTCCTGAATATCACAGTGGCTGTTCTTGTGTCTTCAGGTTATATAAAGGTACTCTTGTTGCTCTATTTTAGTATATTTCTACAACTTTAGATGGATTGACTACGGCGTGGCATCTCTCACATCTATCCTGGATATGGTGAAAGTCATGTCTTTTGCCATCCAAGAAGGCAAAATGGCTGTTCACTGTCATGCAGGGCTTGGCAGAACAGGTATGGCTTTGTTTGGTGTGTCGACAACATGTTGTAAATTGAATTACAGTATTTGGAGCAATGTAGCATACTTTTGACTACACTTTTGGCTGTTGGTGGCCTTAAGTTATCATTGTTGTGTCCTCAACCAAGACCTTTCTCCTCGGGTAACTTAAGAGGGATTGTCACAATAATGCTGCCGTTAATCGCATTGGATAAAAGCATGTGCTAACTGAGCATACCGTTACACAAACCTGTTTTGAAAGACCTCAAGGATTGTTGTGAAAATAGGGCTGGACTATATTGGAATAATTTCACATTGCGATATATATTGCAATATTAATACAATTTCATTTAATATCTCTCTTTGGGGGCGCCACGGTGGCCTAGTGGGTAGCACGATCGCCTCACAGCAAGAAGGTCGCTGGTTCGAGCCTCGGCTGGGTCAGTTGGCATTTCTGTGTGGAGTTTGCATGTTCTCCCCATTGTTGCGTGGGTTTCCTCCGGGTGCTCCGGTTTTCTCCACAGTCCAAAGACATGCGGTACAGGTGAATTGGGTGAGCTAAATTGTCCATAGTGTGTGTTTGTGAGTGAGTGTGTATGGATGTTTCCCAGAGATGGGTTGCAGCTGGAAGGGCATCCGCTGCATAAAACAAATGCTGGATAAGTTGGCGGTTCATTCTGCTGTGGCGACCCCGGATTAACAAAGGGACTAAGCCGAAAAGAAAATGAATGAATGAATGAATCTCTCTGCAAAAAATGTATGATGTTAGATCGATTGCATCTCCATAAAACGTTAGATCGTTAAATTTTTGGGGTCCTCGTCACATTTTCGTTGTGGTCTGTGCTATTTGCAGTGCGTTTCTGTATTCGCATGTGTTGTTGAGTGTTTTCATGCACTAGTTCATACCTGTCAACATTGGGATGTGAAAATAAGGGATAATCACCCTTTTTATCTAAAGTTTAGATAATTAACATTAATAAAGAAATAGAATTATCAAATCTCATTAACTTTTTGTTCTCTGTATAACACTTTTAATTTAAAGAGCAACAAATGAATCTCATTTATTATGATTGTTCGTTTGATTACATAAAAACAGGTGTCACTTTAAAATACATTATCATAACGTTATAATGAAAGCATTTGATTGCTTTACTAACTTTTTATGCTCGTTTAGGACAAATTAGTTGTGTTTGGAAAAAACTCACACCAAGATCGACATCTTTAGATGATGTTATTATTAATTATGTGTATTTGCCTGTTCAAACACTCACCCAAAACCCAGACTTTCGCTCCTCTTCAAATCGTTTGTACAGAATCCATTTAAGAAACAGCGTCTGTTTATCACTATGGAGCACGTCTGACAGTCACACGTCGCTTTATGACTGTTTTGAGGATTGCATAGGAGGAGCGACGGCACCTGTAATGAAAAGGAAAGGGAATCCCGCCATTTTTATATTTATTTCAAAGTGTTTCATGCCTAAATAAACCGAAAGCACAGAACTGACTCACATTTGAGAGCAATGGGTGCCCCCTGGTGGTTCGGCGGTATGGGTTGCGTATAGGGAGGATCGACTCTTTAATGTTTATTGACACCCTTCATAGAAAGATTGAAAACACTTGAGAAATCCTGTTGAAAGTAGGGCTGCACTATTTTGGAATAATTTAACATTGCAATATATATTGTACGGAGACCCGGAAGGGACGTGGTGGTGGGAGAAAAATTGGGTGGGAGAAAAAAAAAAATGAGTGGGAGAAAAAAAATGGCTGGGAGGAAAATATATATTTTTAAGTTTTTGCGTTCCCTCGCAAAACGCTTTCTGTTCACTTCATACATGTCAACCCTCCCATTTTTGCTAGAATTATCCTGTATTTTACCATTCTATCCTGCTATTATCCCATGATAAAGTATTTTCCCATATTTCTTATGTATTTTAAAATCTTGAAAGCACGCTGAAATTATTATCAAATGTCCGCATTCACTTTCTTTCCATTAAAGCTGTGCGTCGATCATCACCCTTCATATGCAACCTCTGAATCAGCGAATACATAAGCCACAGACTGGTATAAGCGCTGACTGACGCACTTTTTTATTTATATATATAGTAAATAGAAGAGGACCCAGTACTGAACCCTGTGGAACTCCTTTAGTTACGTGCAAAGTACAAGAAACATGGCCATCCACTTGCACACATTGATTTTGATTTGTGAGATCATTTTTAAACCAATCAAAAGCATGATCAGATAAACCAATATCCTTTACGGGATGATAGCGGGATAGAATTGTAAAATACGGGAGAATCCTGAGAAAAATGGGAGCGTTGACAGGTATGATGTACTCTGGACTACTTTTCATAAGAGTTTTTGTTTTCATCAATCCACTTTTTTAATCACAGGTGTGCTGCTGGCCTGTTACTTGCTGTTCACCACCCAGATGACAGCAGATCAAGCCATCCTGCTCATTCGAAAGAAGCGACCGAACTCCATCCAGACTCGAGGACAGCTCCAGTGTGTCAGGCAGTTCGCTCAGTTCCTCGTCCCGCTAAGAAACCTGTTTGCTAATGCAGAGCCCAGAGCTCCGCCTGTTACTCTTTCCCAGTTCCTGATCCGTCAGAAACACATCCTTCACGGACTGGAGGCTCGGCAGTTGAGATACATGCCAAAGCTGGTCCCGCTCATCTGCAGGCTCCTCCTGGACATTGCGGAAAACCGTCAGGTTATCGAGGAGGACATCGTCGAGGTTCCTGACATCACGTCGGTGGTGGAGAAAACATTTAATGAAAATATGATGCATAACTTTAATAGAGAGATGCTGGCGAACGGGATGGCTATGATCAAGCCACGTCTTCCAGGTCTACCCAAAACCAACAGAGACAACTCACAGCCGCTTTACTACGTCCGGAAGAGCCTTAGCTACAGCGATTCCGACCTACGGAGGTTAGCGGAGTCTCTGAACCTCCCAGATAACCCCCTGTGTGTGTTAGCCAGCATGCAGTTGTCTTCCATCAGCAACCAGCTGGGGGCATTAAGCTGTGTGTCCCAGAGCAGTCCTGCTCCTCCGCTAGGGGCCTGTAAAGGCAATCCCATCTACAGCTCCAGCAGCAATATATGGGAGCTGAAGACTCTGATGGACCAGACAGAGGGATCTCCACTGCTCAAAAACAGGAGGCAGTCTTTCCTGCAGCGGAGCAGGTCTCTGGGCGTTTCAGATGAGCAGAACACCAACAGCATTGCCGGAATACTGTCCTTCTGGAGGAAGGACAGCAGGAAGATTACTGACCTTGAAGAGACTGTAATTACTGAGAAAGAGCACTCAGAGGTGCCCTTCATCACTGTCCAGTCAGAGCTGTCTCTGGAGTCCCGCCGCCTGCTCGTGGCTCAGTCTCTTGCAGTGGACCTGGAGAAGGATGGAGAGAAGAAACAATTTCAGAAAGTGGCTGCTTGGCAGGTATGAGCTCATTTAACAGTCCAATCCTAAAGTCTGCACAGGTACATTAAGATAGTGGTTGTGGCTAGAAGGGATGTAGTTGAGGTTGGAAGTTATTAAAAATTATTTATATTGTTAATTAAATTACCCATTTCATTATGCCCACGGTTTTCCCAGGGATGGGTTGCGGCTGGAAGGGCATCCGCTGCGTAAAAATATGCTGGATAGGTTGGCGGTTGATTCCGCTGTGGCGACCCCGGATTAATAAAGGGACTAAGCTGACAAGAAAATGAATGAATTATGCCCACGGTGGCTTAGTGGTCCTGGAACAGATCGGGGTAACGGATCCAGCATGTTACCAGAAGATGGAGAGGTGTCGCGGACGAAAGTGAAGAGGGTTGGGGAGTCGTGTAAGAAAGTGAAAGCAAACAGCAGATGGGGGAGGAGGGCGGTTGAGGAGGGGGATTGGTAAAATTAGGTGCCGGATCAGATTTTAGATTTTCTGCACGAATTAAGTCCGGGGTAGGCACTGTTGCCTCACACCAAGAAGGTCATTGGTTTGAGTCTCGGCTGGGCCAGGAGGCATTTCTGTGTGAATTTTGCATGTTTTTCTTGTGCGTGGGTTTCCCCCAAAGACATGCAGTATAAGTGAATTGTATACACATGTATAGCTCCTCTTAAAGGGATAGCTGACCCAAAATTGAAAATTCTGTCATCGTTTACTCGTTTACATCGTTCTCTCTTTGCTTGTTACTAACCTTTAAGAAATTTCTTTATTTTTTCCTACTATGGAAGTCAGTGGTTTTCAGCTTTCTTCAAATCATTTTCCTTTGTGTTCAGCTGAAGAAAGAACTCAATATTGTTTATAACCACTTTGGGTGAGTAAATAGTGAGTACATTTTCCTTTTTGGGTGAACTGTCCCTTTAAACATGCTTTTATTCAAAACAACCTACAAATGAGGATAAAAGATGCGCTCGAAATCAATAAAGAGCAGTGATATATCGATGCCGTCTAAGTAAGTTTAACTGGGTTTTATATACACACACATAGAGTTGAAGTCAAAATTATTCGCCCTCTTCTTTTTCAAATATTTATTTAATGATGTTTAACAGAGCGAGGAGTTTTCACAATATTTCCTATATCTTTTCTTCTGGAGAAGGTCTTATTTGTTTAATTTGTTAAATTTCATTATACAAAGATTTGGCTAATTACCCTAACTTGCCAAAATAACCCTTTAAATGTCACTTTAAGCTGAATACTAGTATCTTGAAAAATATCTAGTCAAATATTATTTACTGTCATCATGGCAAAGATAAAATAAATCCATTATAAATGAGTTATTAAAACTATTATGATTAGAATGTGTTAAAAAAATCTTTCTGTTAAATAGAAATTGGGTAAAAAATACAGGGGGACTAATAATTCTTCAACTGTATGTGTATGTGTTTATGTGTGTGTTCAGAGTGGAAAGAGGCTGTAGCTACAAGTGGTTTGTTCAGCCCACTCATCTGTGTGAAGCACACTCAGCATTACACAATTTTTTCCTAACACATAGAGGGCTCTATTTTAATGATCTAGGCGCAAAGTTTAAAGCGCACGGCGCAAAAGCATTAAAGGCATGTTTGAGTCCACTTTTGCTATTTAAGGATAGAAAAATACGGTTTGAGCCCTGGCGCATGGTCTAATAAGGTTGTGCTTAATGAGTTATGGGTGTGTTTTGAGCATTACGTGCATTAAACCAATCAGAGTCTCATCTCTCATTCCCTTTAGGAGTCAGGCGCATTGCACCATGGTGCATTTATTTACATGGCAGACTTTGTAAGTAAAAAAAACTGAATGCTTTACTAGCGAGAGAACAGTTAAACAGAGCATCTGCAGCGCGAGGATGAAGAATGAGCCTCCTCCATTCAGCCTCTTTACTGTCTCTTTACTTTACTCTTTATTCCTTTACTCCACTTTCGTGGATAAGGAAACAGTGTTGTACGCACTCTGCTGAAGACATCCATTAGTCTACGTATTTAATTTTGATTAAGCGCAAAGATTTGTTTCAAAACTATTTCTAAATTCAGTTCTAATTTCCAGCAAGCGAATAAATGAACAATAATAACGAAGTGTGGTCAAACAACTGCGTTATACACATCTTATGCCCCATATTGATGCAGACGTCTCCAAAACCCGACAGGTGGACAAATCTAAGCTTGTTTTAATTCAAATAAATATAAATATATATATGATAAATACAACCCAGGCTCATTCTGAAAACGTAATCCTAAGTAGTTTCTGGAGGCCGCGAAAATACATCCCGGGAGGTAAGTATTTTGGCACTTTTTGTTTTTGCGAATCCACGAGAGGCTGCTGCGTAAGCTTTTTGAGATCTAAAAAGTATCTCGCGAGTGCTGTCCACGCCTGCTGTTCTCACGTAAACCCACCAGAGGCCGCTGTCAACTGACTGTTTGGCTTACTAAATGACCGACCGACCAATCGATTGACCCACCCTCCTCCTTCCCTAAACCCAACCAAAATTTTATCGATTCACCCACCCACACACTTCCCTAAAACCAACCAACAACTTTCAAAATGGCAATCTAGAAAAAAATAAGAGCCCTCTTCTCGGTTTTACCACGTTTTCAGATTTTACCACGTTCTCACCCTGTTATGTACTGGTTTATTTTATTTTTTGGATTCTGTTTTTTCTTACCTGCTTTCTGGAACCGTACGCGTTGCTATTCACAATTCTACCACCTGGTCCTTTCAGTGATTTTCGGTATGGATAATCTTAGTCCGCTACATACGATCCATCCAATCCTGTCAAACACAAGCAGCTATGCAATATAGACACAGTTGTAGAGTTATCTGGCTAAGCAGAAATCCAGTTTATACATTTTTAGGGAATATGACATAGGA
The DNA here is from genome assembly GCA_903798035.1 of Danio albolineatus. NCBI lineage: Eukaryota > Metazoa > Chordata > Actinopteri > Cypriniformes > Danionidae > Danio > Danio albolineatus. The sequence continues at coordinate 972,953 of CAIGQQ010005788.1, read as the reverse complement.
TATCCAACTGCATAATGTCTATTCTTTACGCAGGCGGATCTCAACCGGCAGGGTGCGTGGGAGCGACTGTGCTTGGAAAAAGACCCCTTTATTCTGGCTGGAATCCTGTGGTCGTGGCTGGAGCAGCTCCGAGAACCAATCATCTCGGCTCATGATGTCCACACGCTCACAGAGTCCCATCAGGACCCCCAAACCATCCTCAGCAGCCTAGACAGGGTAGGATTTAACCCTTGTGTGGTCTTAGAATTATTACTAACTTGCAAAAATGACCCGCCTTCACTAAACCTCTAAATTAAAACAACGATTAAAGATCACAGATTTTACTCTGGGGTTACTGGAATCTTCTAGGATTTCCCAAATTTGACTCGGATGACGTAATCCTGGCTGAAGTTTAGTGTAAACCGGGTTTAAGGCCCATTTAGTGAAGACCTAGTCCCGGCTTAAGCTAATCTATGTTTGTGAAACTGGCATATTACATTAACCCTTTAGCCAGCACCCCGACGCGGACGCACTGGGGTGCTGATTTTGCACATGTCAGTGTTTATGAATAGATTACACCAAAAAGAACACAAGTAGTCTTGACAAACTATACATCAGACTAAAGCTACAACCCTCAAGCACCCATTGCAGCTAGTTGTTTTTCAATGGGATGTTTGCATAATGTTGACATCAAATTCAAATCGTATACTCAGGAGATGTGTGGCTTTTGACCTATTACTTTTCTGTATTGCTTCAGGACTAATTTCATATATTTGTTTATAAAACAGTAAAATGTTTAGTGTGGTGCTTTTTTTTTTACATTACTTAAGCATCTAAAACTTTTTTTCATTTTGTGCATTTCGTTTGATAATAAAGCCCAGAGTGTCTTCTTTACAAAGATACACGAACTGTGAACGTAGACCAAATTATTCAGCAACTGTTTATGTTTTAGTTTGGGATGGTCAGTTTCGATAAAGTGCCTCTGACAGTGAGGGAAATAAACCGATATAGCCTCAGAAAACATTTTACAAAAATCTCATTTTGCATGCTATCTTCATCAAATTTGAAATATAAACTCATGAGACACTCGGCTTTCAAGTCATATGGAAAAACAAATATTGAACACAATACAATTTTTTTTTTCTCATAATGTAGCTTCATAGTTCAAGTGGTGTTCGTAACTTTTTATATTTAATGCATGTTTAAATGCAGTAACTTCCCCTTTTATCACAGTAAAGCCCGAAGTGTCGTCTTTCCAATGATACCTAGTTTGTGTTTGTAGTTTACTGGTGTCAGGAACTGCTACCATTTAAAGTTAGGTAGGTGTAAATCCCCAAAAGTGAGTGCTGGGTAAAATATAAAACAGGTTAAATATAAAACACAAACAGCCTAGTCATTAGTGTGCCGACATAATGCGCTGAAGTGCTCACGGTGACCCGAGTTCGAGTCCCAGCTCCAGGTACTTTGCTGATCCTGTTCCCTTCTCTCTCTCCTTAACTGTTAATCCTATAATATAAAGGTTAAAAACACCTATAGAGAAATATATAAAATACACGATCCTCACGGTAATATGGTCCCTGATCATTTGAACCCATTTTATGCAGGCTTCAAGGGAAACGGTGATGTGTATCCTGGACTGTTTCGCTCATTTGTTCACAATTCCTGAGGAGGTTGAGAGCGCGTTTCTGGAGCGAGCCACAAAGGCTTTCACAAAGGTACTGTATGCTATTCTACCATATGCTTAAAGGGACTGTATGTAAGAATTGTCCTGTATTAACACATTTACAAAAAATATTATAGGCGCCACGGTGGCGTAGTGAGTAGCACGTTCGCCTCACAGCAAGAAGGTCGCTGGTTCGAGCCCCGGCTGGGTCAGTTGGCATTTCTGTGTGGAGTTTGCATGTTCTCCCAGTGGTTGCGTGGGTTTCCTCCGGGTGCTCTGGTTTCCCCCACAAGTCCAAAGACACGTGGTATAGGTGAATTGGGTAGGCTAAATTGTTCGTAGTGTATGTGTGTGTATGGATGTTTCCCAGAGATGCGTTGCAGCTGGAAGAGCATCCGCTGTGTGAAACGTGCTGGATAAGTTGGCGGTTTATCCAATTTGTGTATGTTTTTCATGGCCATTTTCAAAATCTATGCAAATGCGGCATCTGGATGTTCATTGTCAGTATATCATCAGTTTTTTACTGCTAATGAAAATAAGAAAGAAATAGTACTTTTTAAAATTTGTTTATCAGGTCATTTAATGCGCTACCGGCTGCAGTTCACTTAACATCCACTGGTGTCGCTAACAACTGATTTCTGCTTATAGCCCCTTTAAAAGGCACCTCCTATACCCCTTTTTCAAGTTTTAATATAAGTCTTTGGTGTCTCCAGAATGTGTTTCAGCTCAAAATACCCATCAGATTATTTAATATATTTTTTAAATCTGGGAAATTTGAACTGTTAGGACATTGTAGCTGTTGTTGTTGCCTGTGCCTTTAATGCAAATGAGCTGGTTCTCCCCACCCACCATTCCCACGTGCGTGTCAGAGCCACAGAGGATCTGTATTCTCTGATGCGTCTAGGCTTAGACGAAGATAAACAGCACAGTGACAGACAAAAATGAAGCAGATCTCCCTAACTGCAGTAAGAACACTCCCAATGGTTATTTGATGTGAAATTAATTCAAGCCTTTCTGCAACGATGAGTCACACACAATGTCATTAGAAAGTGTGCACACACAGTTTAGCTCTGCACTGTTTTTGCATGGCAAATGTGACAGGATACACGCTAATATCCACTGCTGTATGGACATCCGTTATGTTAATGTACAAAATAAACCTGATTTAATGTAAACAAAGCGAGATTGAAGCGTCTTCTTTTATAATTGAACTGACACTATGCGGCAGCGGTGATGAATATCAGTGATTTTACCGTCTTTATTACAAACATGCACTATTTTAAAAACATAAAACTCATTCTCGCGGGCGCCACGGTGGCCTAGTGGGTAGCACGTTCGCCTCACAGCAAGAAGGTCGCTGGTTCGAGCCTCGGCTGGGTCAGTTGGCATTTCTGTGTGGAGTTTGCATGTTCTCCCCGTGGTTGCGTGGGTTTCCTCTGGGTGCTCCGGTTTCCCCCACAAGTCCAAAGACATGCGGTACAGGTGAATTGGGTAGGCTAAATTGTCCGTAGTGTATGAGTGTGAATGAGTGTGTGTGGATGTTTCCCAGAGATGGGTTGCAGCTGGAAGGGCATCTGCTGCGTAAAAATATGCTGGATAAGTTGGCGGATCATTCCGCTGTGGCGACCCCAGATTAATAAAGGGACTAAGCCGAAAAGAAAATGAATGAAAACTCATTCTCGAGGTGCTGATGATCACAGAGAGGTGAACAGATCTTTTAATCCCGGTTGCTTTGCGCACGTCCTGTTTTGTTGATATGATTATATGCATTACTGTGGAGTCATGTTAATATGCGTCTGTCAATCAATTCGGTGGGCGGGGGGACCGCACTCCTACATCACGTTGCATTGGGCCTCAAAATGGGTGGGATTTGGATCCTATTTTAACGTCAGAACATTTTAAAAAGAGACTCATTGTGTTTCTATCACTCCAATATGGCTGTGGACACCGTTTAAATATATTCTGTCATCAAATAAGCGAGCTGTTTTGTCCAAACACTAAAAGTCTGTCACTTTGGTGTTCTCTTCAGGTGAAAAACACAGACGATGGGAAGAGCGTTCATGAAGTCATGAAGAAGGTCTTGAAGCTGGTTGTGGATCATTTGAGGTCGGTTGCTATGAATGAGGTTGAGGTGTAACGGGTTAATCGCAAACTATTAAATGAACTGTAGTAAAGATGCACCACACACATCTGCTTTGAACATCCTTGATGGTTTAGATCAGGGGTGTCCACGCTCGGTCCTGGAGGGCCAGTGTCCTGCAGTGACCTGGACTATCTAATCAAGCTCTTACTAGGCTTTCTAGAAACATTCTTGCAGGTGTGTTGAAGCAAGATGGAGCTAAAATCTGCAGGACACCGGCCCTCCAGGACCGAGTTTGGACACCCCTGATTCAGAAGGTCACGACAACTTAATTTAGCCTTTGTGTAGACAGGATTACAATGCTTTGTTAGAGTCTAAAGTTGACTGTTTTGATGGCAGAAATCACACTGTTAATGTATTATGTGCCATGGTGCTAATTCTTGAAAAGCATTGCAACTGAAACCTCATTTTTTGTACCATCTTTGTACAGTTATTTGTAATAAAATAATTAGATACACTACTAGAAATGAAAAGCGTCTTTACATTGGCATACAAGTGTTGTGGGCTAACAGACATTATAACCGAATAGAATAGGTGAATGGGTATTCAGTAAAGGGTTAGTTCACTTAAAAGTGAACATTCTGTATTTAATTACTCTCCTGATGTTGTTACCAGACCTTCATTGACCTTTAAACACATATTAAAATATTTTGGATGAAATCTGAGAGCTCCCTTAAGCCTGGTTTATACTTCTGTGTCGAGTGATCACCATGCCCCACGGCGCATGCAATGTGCTTCTCTGCAATAACACTTCCGAAACACTAGCTGGCAGTAGCTTTGTATTTTCCTCTGTGTCGAGTTTCTTCGCTGGTGTTTTTTTTTCTGAACGCTACTTTTTTTTTTTATTGGTTTAAAAACAGTTAACAATAGATTGCAGAGATGTGGAACATTAAAAAAAGTAAAAAAAAAAAAAAGTTGAGAAGTTACAATCTGCAAAATACATTTTAAGAAAAAAATAAGAAAAATAAATAAATAAAAACCACAGACCAGAGGGAAAATTAAATATGGTTATACATTGAAAGCCATTTTTTTTACTTTTAGAAGACTTTTTGTTTTTTATGCCCATTAAAGACAAATATATATGACTTATAATCAGTTAAAAATATAGCCAGAATTAGATTTTTTTCCCAAAAATTTACACTTGTGAATAAAAAAAACTTACCCATTATAATAAAAAGATTAACAATGTACTGAATGCAAGATTTAGAGTTATAATAACAAAAAAATTATGTTGAAAGTATTTAAACAAACATCAACATTTGTCTTTTCTGAGAGAGAGGTACATAGTTCCGTCCAAAATAGTTTCACATAAGTACATTCACAAAAGATGAACAATGGTTTCTTCCAAGTCACAAAAAGTACATTTGTTATCAATATCTAGCATATATTTATATCTAAGTAAGCTATTACAAGGATAGCATCTATGTAATATTTTATATGTAATTTCTTTTACTTTGTTAGTTAGCAAATATTTATGTGGAAGATTCCAAGTCACGTCCCAATTTATGTTATATGTGGCCAGCCATTTAAAAGAAGAAGCTGGAATTGTTTTAAGGTTAAAAAAATTCCGCATCATACAATTATTAAATTTATCATCAACTATTGATATCCCTTCTATTAAAATTGGGCTGTTTGGTCTATAGGTAGAATCCAAATTAAAAGTTTAAGTCTATCCTAACGTACAAGTGGCACAAACTCACTCATTTTGAGGCAGGAACCGGCGGACATGCAACAACTTTAATCATAAGGTAAACACAAAACAACAGTTTCCATCTAGAGCTCCTTCACGGGACTCGACACTTGTAAACACTCGCTCCATCTGGCTCATGCGGCTACAACCTCCGCCCCAACTCGTCAGCATGACGAAGCCGACCAATCACAGAGCTTAAACTGCACGTCATTTCGACATTTAGTTTTTGGAGAGGTGCGTGTCAGCGTCGGTCACGGCAACCACGTGCAGGCTGCGCCGAAGCATACGCGTGGGCTTGATGCAGAAGTATAAATCAGCCTTTATCCTCCATAGATGACAAAAACATTGTCAAAACAGTCTTTAGAGGTTCAACTGTAATCAACAAGTCTCCAAGAATACTATTATGTGCCCAAAAAAAAAACCCTGTAACAATTACTTTGCCAATATTCCGCTGCCTCAGGCTTAGGGTTGTGTGTGTGGGAAGATATTAATAAAATAAAATGTATTGGGTAATTCAATAAACAATTTAATAAACTTCCCGCCACCGGTGTAGCCCTTCTACCAACAACCCCGCACCCTGACCTGAGGCACTGAGAAGACATTGGCGAACAAGAAGAACGAGTCATTTTTATAGATTGTTTGGTGCACAAAATGTTCTTGGAGCGTCGTATGATTACAGAAGAACTGTAAAGACTACTTTATTCGCCAGTATCTTCCACATCAGATCAGGGTGTGCGTTCGCTATGGGCATTACAACCTATTGTGTAACACTGGAAGCCAGCAGAAAAGAAGATATTAGTGTTACAGTTTTGTTTTTGAGTTATAAATGACAACAGTTGAGCCACTGACGACACATTTGGGCATATTTTTGGTTCCTTTTCTCGAATTTGTGTATCTCTGGACAATTGCTGTCTATGAAGGATGAAGGAGCTCTCTGGTATCATCTAAAATATCTTCATGATATCTTCATCTACATGAGGGAGAGTAATTAACGACAGAATACATTTTTGTGTGTGTAAACTAACACTTTAAAACATCACAGGTTAAAAGAAACACAATTTTACCAAATAAATTGGTTAAAACTGTTTTCCTACAGTGATAATAAAGTGTTTGAATTGTCTAAGTAATGCAGAAACACTGTTGGCACGATCAAACCGTAGATCAGGGATCACCAATTTTGTTTCAGGAGGGCCGGTGTGCTGCAGAGTTTAGCTCCAACCCTATTCAAACACACCTGAACAAGCTAATCAAGGTCTCACTAGTTGTGTTAAGGCAAGTTGGAGCTAAACCCTGCAGTGACACCAGCCCTCCAGGACCGAGATTGGTGACCCCTGCTGTAGATGAATCCGGTCAGTGTGAAAAAAAAGGGATGTAAATACATTTGATGGTTTTGAGGTCAGAAATCAAAGGTATAAGCCTTCAGGACGTCCTTCCCATCCACCGACTCCACAGAGGCCACGATACTCGAATAATCACAGGCAACGTTGGTGAATCCTCTGCAAATTTTGTTTAATAAAAAAAGTCCTGTTACATTAATATCTGTTAACACTAAAGGTGGGTCTCAATCAGCTCCCTCGCTTTTGAGGTTGAAGGTTGTGTACATGAATTCAGGCACTGGTAACGGCAGTAATGAGTTTGGTTCACTACACATTGGTACACACTGAGTGACATGAGAATGGATTTGGTAACACTTTATTTCGATGGTCCATTTGAGTATTAGTAGACTGTCTGCTTAATATCTGTTGATACTGACATTTAACAGACATTTAACTGACTATAAGAAACTTTGCAAGTACATGTCAACTTACCACTAACCCTAACCCCAACCTAACAGTCTACTTATAATCTAATGAGAATTAGTTGCAATATAATATAAATTCAACAAACGGACCATCAAAATAAAGTGTGACCCTGGAATTTATAAACAGCAGAACTAATATTTTTCAAACATGAATCTTACATTGTGTTTTTAAAAGTACATTATAGCTTAATAATCTGATCGTTTCACATGCCACTAACATTTTAACCATTCATCAATTATGAATGTTTGCTAAATTAACCTAACTATGTCCATTCTTGCTAAAGTCTGCGTGAAATCATAAGTTACAGTTTATTTTGCCATCTGAAATAGGGTATATGCAGTATATGAATAGGGTATATTCTGTTTCAGTTGGAAGTACATCAACATACTGAAATAAAAGTCTTAGCAACTTCTTCCAAATCATGAGGACTTTAAAAAAAAGAAAAGAAACGTATTTATTTAGATTTAAAGTCTCTAGTTTGTCATTATGTTTGATGATTTGGTTCATGTGATTCATGTTTTGCGCTCTTTTGCTTAAGGGCACATAGTGCGCATTCGACATACCTACCAACATTTGTCTACGAAATTCCAGGGATGGAGGGAGTGGCGGGGGTTGTGGTAGTATTTCAGACATCTGAGTAGCAAATGTGACAACCATGGTCCGAGTTTTGGGCAGCGGTGGCGATCGGATACTATACAAAAGTTGACGACCTGGACACGGGCTGTTGGAGACTGTACCAAAAAGATAAGGACCAGGGGTAGGGGGGAAATTACAGGAGTTTTCCAGGAGAAATAACAGAATGGGAGGGTTGCGGGAGATAGGTGTACATCAATGCTCCCTGATTTTCACGTTGCATTCTAGGACTTTCAGAGAGAAAACTTTTAAGTGCACTTGAACAAGGGAGGTGATTGAGACGCACCCACTGTTTATGTAGGAGTACTTTTCAAGTATAAATGATGATGCTGTACCTGGACCTTGTGTGGGATCCTCCGAGCAGGTGATACTGGCTCTCCAGCGTAAGCCCGTGTTCGGGGTCAGTTCTCCAGGTCAGTACTCTGAGGGACAGGTCACGAGACGCTGTCACCACCCTAAAACTGTCCTGCAAAAACCAACATGGTGCTTTTATACTTCTATACTGAATTTCGTGGTTTTCTTTATCAGGACAAGTAATAACACAACTATGTGGTTCTTAGCAGGTCTTAAAGTTTGTACGATAAAATCTCAGTTATTCCATGGTCTATTGAAATTCTTGATTCTGATTGGCTGGAGGGTGTGGTATATTTTGTTGAAACGCACAGGTAGCTCCAGTCAGTTTTGATCACAGTTCGAAATAAATGTGCTTCTCCCAAACGTTTACAGTTACTATAGCTACTCGCATGTGCTGCGCTTGAAATCAATGAGGGCTGTTAATAGCGGACGGAAAATCCGCAAAATTAGGGAAATACTCATAAACTATGCCACAAAATCAAGTTTCAAGAGTTTTTCAAGTGAGAATATAGGTATTTTAAAGTCAAATCAGCAGTTTGTGTGTATGGATAGCGCGTCTTTAAAAATGTTGGAAGCTCCAGGCGGTCACCAGCAGCTCCACGAATGGCTCCCTCCGAGGGAAGCTTTATGTCGGCCAGACCATCTTAAGACCCGCGGCTGGATCTAATTTCTTGCATCTCTGTTGTTAAAACGGGATATATAATTGATCTTTCGTGTATCTAACGGTCAATCTCTGGACATTTGAACTTATCATTTGTTCTCAGGTGTTTTTGACCAATCGCAAGTAAGTTTCATAATTAATCTATGACCGTAAATAATGTAATATTACACTGATCCTGCGAAAAGAAAATCGATCATGTAAAAACGGACAAAAATTCGGACAAATATTGCGCTGCAAAGAGCAAAACTATTTTAAACGTAGGCCTACCTTGGCAAATGACCACGGAATAAGCAGGATAATCAACGGCTTGCCGTGCGTTAAAGGGTTTTAATGCACTTCGCGTCGTGTGGTCCTTTGCCTCCACGTTGTGCATTAAAATCCTTTAACGCACGGCAAGCCGTTGATTATGCCTTACATAAACTACATCACAATAACCCTTTTCAAAAATACAGACCTTTCCGGAAAATTACCGGCAAATTTTCCAGAATGGTATGTATGTGTGAACGGGCCCTTTTTGAATTTACCAGTAAATTCGTTCCGGCAATTTTCCAGCAAGAGAAGTTGTATTCTGGGAATTTTTCATGGTTTTGAGTGTGGTCCTAAAAAATCTCCTTTTTAAGGGATATCTAGCCCTTCCCCCTGGGCCCTACACCTTCAAGCTAAAGAGAACTGGGACATTTAGAATAGGGTGAGGGGAAGGGCTAAGGCAGGGGTGGCCAACCCTGTTCCTGGAGAGCCACAATCCTGCAGATTTCAGTTGCAACCCATATCAAACACACCTGCCTGTAATTATCAAGTGCTGTTCAGGTCCTAATTAATTGGTTCAGGTGTGTTTGATCAGGGTTGCAACTGAAATCTGCAGGATTGTGGCTCTCCAGGAACAGGGTTGGCCACCCCTGGGCTAAGGGGTATAATTAGGATTGGACCCAAGTCTTGTGCGCAAAGCTCTTAGTGATGGAAAAAAAATAACTGTTTGAACAAACACTGAACCCAAAATCACAGAACTACATTGAATAAAATATGAACATGAACATTTTTTCATAATATATGTAGTTAAAAATGCATAGTTTACATTTTTTGGGAAAGGAAGAAAAGTACTCATGTTTTATGTCTATATAAAAAAGATGTTTAATTGTGTTTGACATGTGTTTGTCAAGTGTTTCTCTAAACAGCCTCAAGTCAGAGTGTTTATTAATTCTGTAAACAATTATTCATTTTTACTAACTGTTGTTTTATTTCAGTTCACACCAAAATTTTAATTCACTCTCTATTTACACAACCTCAAGTGGTTACCAGTTGCTTGCATCTGTTCAACACAAAAGAAGATATTTAACAAAAAGCTGAAACCTTTAATCAGTGTCTACCACGAGGAAAAAATAATACTACAGTTCAATGGTTGAGTCAATGGATGACTCAAAGTTTTGGAACCACTTGAGGGTGAGGAAATAGTGAGTAAATGTTAATTTGAGTGAACTATACCTTCAATTAGCTTTTAATTTAACCTTTTAATTTATTGTGATTTCTCTATTTTGTTTCAACTTAAGAGTTCACACTTAGCTGATGATTGATTATAAAGTGTGTTTGGCGTGCTGTCCCGGGAGAGAGCCCTGAGCTTATAAGGTCCTCGAGCCTGTGGCTCCCTCCCTTTGGCAGGGCGAGATGGGAGTTTGAGCTCCGGTAGTTCTCGAGAACTCTCCCGACTTGTTAATGGCTAAAGACAGATTATAGGGATAGCTAAAGAGAGATATACTGCTAAGAACGCCTCTATGGTACCAATTTGGTATGGTCAATTTAATTATATTGGAACCCAGTGGGGAGAACATGTAAACTCCACACAGAAATGTCGACTGGTCCAGTAAGGACTTTTAACCAGTGACATTCTTGCTGTGAGGTAACAGTGCTAACCATTGTGTCACCCAATCTAGAAAAAGGAGGAAGGAGTGGGGATTCTTTAAGACGAAGATAACTGAGGTAAGAAACTCTGGTTATTTATGGTGAATTAGCAATCATCTGATTGGTGAATCGTGCGTTAGCTAATGCGGGACCAGCTGTGATCAATCATAAGAACATGCTCCTCTCAAAATTAGTTTATAAAAAAACTTCACTTAATGATTTTTTAAAAATAAAAATGCCTTAAAATAACATTGGTGTTCAGACACACACACACACACACCTGAAGCTCCAGACCAACACACGGATCAAACTTCTGCTGATCATCATTTCAGACCTTTGATTAGCAATGCCTGACTTCACCGTTCATCTGAGCTTTTATTTCCCAAATTATAAGACCTGTCAAAGATCAGATCTTTTTTTTGATACATTCATCTGGTGCCTCGACCTTTTCACATAACAGTTCAGTTATGTGCGTAAAGTCACAGGAGAATTTCAGTGAAGGAGAGTGGTCAAACTTCTTACCACACAAAGAGCAGTGATCGGCTGTAAATGATCTTCAAAACTAGCAACGAGTTCCCCTTTAATGGTGTAGACCTTCAGATGGTTTCCATCTGCAAGCAGAACAGTGCTGCTCCCTCTGGCCTGGAGGATGACGTCTGAACGATGGCTCAGATCAACCTGAAAAGATGCGACTTGCTGAGCTGAAATGAGAAAACACGACATGCTGTATCAGAAAATAATGCATTTCCTGGTCAAGTGAAGACTGTAAACAATAAATAATTAACATTAAATGGACAGTTTATTCATTCATTTTCTTTTAGGCTTAGTCCTAAAAGAAAGAGATTGACACAGCTTCTCCTACTGCAGCAGATTACGTTTTTACTGTTGATATTTGGCACCAGTTAATCAGGAAGTGACGATTTTGTTTGATTTGACTTGTTGGATGGAAAAAATCAGCGACAAATGCGTGAAATCACAGGCGAATCGGTGCTCGTTCACGCGAGTGACAATCACACAGTATGAACTATCAAAGACGCGATCTGAGAGAATCGCCGATGAGTCGCCGTTGCCCGGGAGATGTTTGGCGTGCTGAATATCTGGAGCTGTCGGCGATTCAAATCATGCCGTGCGAAATGAGTTTTGACTGAAAATAACATCAGCGATGATCACCTACAGCCAATCAGAGAGCAGCATCCAGGCTAGTGGGAGCTAGTTTACCAGAGAGAATTTACCACAATATCAACAAGCATGGCTTCGTTTGAGAAAAGGCCTTCTTTTCGGCGCATTTGGGAACAAGAAATGGAGGAAAAATTGGTGGAGGTTTGGCAGGAGCACTCGTGTCTGTATGACGTTTCATCCGAGCAGTATCACAACCGGGTCGAGAAAGAAAAAAGTTGGATAGAAATCGCCAATTCTCTTCAAAAGCCAGGTGAGTAAAATAAGTACATTTTCAACCCCACTAAAGGCTTCTTTCTGCATTGTTTACATGTCACTTCTCGCGTGTGTTTGGTTGTATTTGCGGATTGAGACAAAGTTGTCGGCGATGCTCCTTCTGTAAAGTCATGCAGTGTGAAATCCCGTCGCCGATCTATCTTGCAGTGTAAACACAGCACCGACGGAACGCTAGCCCAGAAAGTCATGCAGTGTGAAAACATCTGTGACACGATTACTTTGAAAATCATGCAGTCTGAACTCGGCATTATTTGCATGTCCTTGCATGCGATATTCCAGTTTTGAGCATAAAGTTTATTCACATTTTTGGTTGGAAACATAACTAGTGGTAACTAACTTTATGTTTCCATGATATCTTTTAGCGTTAGCATATATGCTATAAAAAGTAAAGGCTCATTTATACTTCTGCGTTGAGTGATCGGTGTGACCCACGGCGCCTGCCTTGCGCATAGTCGCGCATTTATACTTCTGCATGCTGTTTGTGATGCTCTGCAATAACACTTCTGAAATGCTACCCACATAGCAAAATATCTCTGGCCCAGCTCTGGCCCTCACAATCAGCTTTTGCTTGGCCCACATGCTGCAGTGAATTACGGTACATGACTAGACCAAGTCTAGCTTCCAGACAAGGGCCAAACATGGACCATATCTGGGCCAAGACTCAGCCAAGTTAATCACCCATAATTGGGCCTCAACTGGGCCAGATGTTGGTGTGTTACTACAGCAAGGAAATTGATAAATCCATGAATCATTGCACTTTAGGTGTGCTGTGGCCGTGCTTTTTCTCAAAGTGACCTGATTGGTAAAATTTATTTTTTCTTTTCTTGAAAATGAAAAAATGTATTTTAAATGTGGGTCAAACTGGCCAAACTTACATGGCCCACATCTCAGTTAATAACATCTGGCCCGAATACTACATTTTACATCTGACCCAAGTATTGTGTGCCGCCTTAAAGACGGTGCCACCTCTGCCAAACCAGGGCCATGTTTGGCCCACATGCCATATGCCAGTGCCGGATGAATGCCTGCTCTGCCAGATTCATGCCAAATCTGGGCCAGAATTCTTTGCTACTAGGGTAGCTGGCAGTGAGGTGTTTATATTTATCTGTGTCGAGTTTCGTCACAGTGTTTTTTCTTTCTGAACGCTACAAGTAGCTAAAACTCGCTTATTCAGAAACAGGAACTGACAGACATGCAACAACTTTAATCATAAGGTAAACACAAAACAAAACTGTCAATCTGGAGCTCCTTCACGGGACTCGACACTTCACTCCATCCGGCTTCCGGCTCTCAGCACCGCCCACGCTTGTCATCACTACCAAGCCGACCAATCACAGAACTTCACATCGTTGCAACGTGTTGTTACATTTGATGAGCGGTGCAGGTCAGCAATCGCGTGAAGGCTGCGCCGGGCCATACATGGGCCATACACATGAAGTATAAATCATTCCCCCAGTAGCGGCGAGCGAAGAGGGAAGAACCCAGACTAAGTACTAAGCCTTGTGGTAACCATTTAATTTAGCCTACAACAAGGCAAACAACATATTTTGAGGACCCACCTTGAGGTTCCCTTTTATATTTGGACTCCTTCATGGTCAGATCGAAGACGGAGAGTGTTTTGTTTCTGAAGAGGCTGTCAGAGTGAACGACCGCCAGCCGAGCAGCTTGAGACGGGAGAAACACTGCAGCACAGCAGCCAGTGACTGGCAGAATACAACACACACTGTCCTCATCAGGGTCACACACACTGTCACTGTAGAAAACCTGCACAAACAAACACACATCATCATCATCAGAACACGCTTTATATATGTCAAATGAGATTATAATGTTAGCATTATATTATACACAGACCGCTGAAGGGATGACAATTTTGTTGGCCAAAGAACCAAGCTACTTTTACAGCTTGATTATTTCATTGGGTATTTAGTCGAAGATTTATATCACCCAAAAAAGAAAATAATTTATCAACCACTTTTGCTCATGTTGTTGAAATCGGAGAGCTCCGTTAGACTCCATAGAATGAATGAAAATTAATAATTAAGAAAAAAAACTGACCCTAAACTTTTGACCAGTAGTGTGTGTGTGTGTGTATATTTTTTATCAACACATTTCTAAACATAATAGTTTTAATAACTCATTTCTAATAATAACTGATTTCTTTTTTCTTTCCTATGATGATAGTACATAATATTTTACTAGATATTTCTTAAGATACTAGTGTTCAGTTTAACCTCTTAAACTCTAGTGCTATTTTGGGATTTCCGCCTGGATTTTGCCTACCTAATTTTAAAAGCTTCCCAAATCCACATGCAGAGGAGTAAATGCAAAAATGTGGTATCATTTTAAAGAAAACCCTTTAAATTTTCATAAAACACTGTTGAAAGTGATTAAAATAATTGTATATGTTGTCTGTGTTACCATAAACACTTAAAAAAAGAGGCGCTTTCTATATTTTTTCTTTATAAACTCAAATTTAAAAGAGTACCTTTTAGGTTCTGTGTGGTCTAGGTTGCTGCAATTAATTTTTGGTGGTTCCTGCACATGTCAGTAATCATAAGAAAAAAGAAAAATGCGTCTATCATAATCTATGCAAAAGTTATTGTATTCCAACTGATGAGAGGTGCTATACCTTTTTTATGTAATTTCCGCCTACCAAACTTTGAAAAAAGTCTTCCATATTCAAATGCAGTGGTATAAATGACAAATTCCAGTGTTATTGGACAGAAAACCATCTGAATTTACAAAAGAAACTGCTGAAAGTAATAAATAATATTTGTTATGTTTTCTGTTTTATGTAGAACCACTTCAACATTGGGCGCTTTTTTATTTTTTGTACTAAAATGCTTTTTTGAAATTGTGTAGATCAGGCATGTCCAAAGTCCGGCCCGCGGGCCAATCACAGCCCGCAGTCAGATTTCATACGGCCCGTAGATTCCATTTCATAATGTGTTATTTATGGCTCGCTAGCTCTGTTAGAATAAATAAACCAAGGGAGAGTAACCAATAGCATTAGAGATAACAAGTAAATCAAGGCCCGCCCCAAGACTGAAAAAAAAAAAAGAGAAGAGTCAGCGAGCGAGCAGAGAGAACTGATCGCGCGCGCGTGCAGTGCAGGCATTTCCTCGCTCGCGAGAGCATACATCGTGCGCACAGATGATGATGCGCGCGCATGAGGCCCGTTTCCTCGCGGTGGATCAGTTCAGCGCGTGCGCGAGCTGTAGTTTCCTCGAGCTTTGCCCTGTAATCTGATCGCGATTCACTTTCTCCTCGCGCGTAAACATCACCGCTGCGCTCGATTAATTTTGGCATTGATTTGCCGCCCTACACTTGTCCCTAACAGAGCCCTGCACCGCGCACTTCCCAGCTTTGAAAGAGGTCATGGACAGTTTCCCACAGGACAATATTGGTATGCTAATGAAGAGTTATGTAACAGTAAAGCCTAAAGCAAACTAATGCAATGCACTGAAGCAAACACAATTCATTAAACTCTTAAATAACTGTAGATATAGTTAATAGTTTATTATGTTTATATAGATGTTTATTTCTTGTGGTGGCAAGTAAATTTCCCAGTTGTGGGATTTCTAAGGTATAATCTTCCTGTAGTTGTTATGCAAACTTTGGCTTCCTGAAAGATCTTGTAGAAGACGAGCAAAATTCACTTTTATTAAACTTTAATGATAGCAGACCACTTTGCTTTACTTATAACTCCTGTTTAAAATGTTCATGAGGCAAAGATAGATATCAAACTCATAGAAATGTAAGGTATTCTATACAGTTTGTTCAATTTTATCTGACTCTCCAGATATGAAAGAAAGGCATAATTGTGTGTTTAGAGTTGTTCATGCCTGAGTGGCTTATATTTGCTTATATTGCCATTTGAAAAATAAAGGTAATTGTGACAATGAAAATACTTTTATAACAGTGTGTATTTTCATGTGACATTTGTGGTGAAAAAAATGTCAGAAGGAACTACTGGCCCCCGGGCATCTTCACTTTATCAAATTTGGCCCTCTTTGCAAAAAGTTTGGACACCCCTGGTGTAGATAATCCCATAAGAGAATAAGACAACTCCAGACAGTTCTGCTTGAAACCAGCAGATGGCAGCAAACACTAGGAAAAAGAATTTTGTCTCTACCATAGAGTATGCAAACTTTATTGTAATTCTGAAAACTGAATATTGGGAAAATATGGCATGCGGATAGACTATTGTTTTCATATTTTCAGGATCTTTGGTTTTATCAAACATAATTCACTGTGTTTTGACCACATAATCATATAAAAGGAATACTTATGCACATCACCTCAAAAACAGCGGTGAAATGGCCTGTTTTGAAGCATTCAGCATAAGGTAAGAACATTAAAAGGCTTAACTAGACTTAGTTCCTTTATTAATCTGGGGTCGCCACAGCGGAATGAACCGCCAACTTATCCAGCATGTTTTACGCAGCGGATGCCCTTCCAGCTGCAACCCATCTCTGGGAAACATCCATACACAGTCATTCACACTCATACACTACGGACAATTTAGCTCACCCAATTCACCTATACCACATGTCTTTGGACTTGTAGAGGAAACCGGAGCAACCAGAGGAAACCCACACAAATACGAGGACAACATGCAAACTCCACACAGAAATGCCAACTGACCCAGCCGGGGCTCGAACCAGCGACCTTCTTGCTGTGAGGCAAACGTGCTACTCACTACGCTACCTTGGCACCCAACTGTAATCATAAGAAGCTCTAAAAACACTTGAGTGCAAAAAAAAGGTTGACACATTGTTTGGCTTCAGGTAAGGTGTGTGTTTACTCTGAACAGTATGACGCGGTATGAAATCGAAAAACAAACTGAAATGGCAATTTCAAACAAAATCCGGCCAAAACAAAGTTCTTTTTGAATTTGTTTTATCAGTTTGAAAAGACTTACTAAAGCAAACTATTGCAGGAGTGTGTTATTGCTCCAAAACACCTTCGAGTTGCTATTGGTCCATGAAGATTATGCAATCAGTGGGTGTGTTCTGGAGCTTGACCAAGGGCATAAATCTGATTTAACACTAGGGGGGGACAATAAATATAAAATTTCCCTTGAGCGATTTTTTGAGAGGGACACAAATAATACAGTCAAATTGTACTTATAAAGATTATACAAAAGTTAAACACTTTGGCTCATTATGGTTATTTTTTTTCTAAGTTTTTCTCAGGTTCAATCACAGCAGATTTTTCTTCAGATTATTTATGTTGTGTGCGGTCAGCAGACAGACTCCTGAAGCAGAAGAAATGCAGGAAAAGATTTTTTATAAACTCATAATAACTCACTTGTTTACATTACACTTGTTAAATGGACAGATCATACTGTAAATAGGTGAGCCTGTGAGGTTCGTCTGCTGAACAGCCACAACTCTAAAAACATTAAAGAAACTGCTCATCTAAATAAAAACTCTCATTATCCCTTCACACCCCCTTACCTGACACTGTACATCTGACTGACCCTGCTCTGCTGGCCCTCAATATTTTCCTTCTCTTTCGCCTGTGAGTGACATTAGTATTGTATTATTAATATTAGTATTTTATCACTGTGACATTAGTATGTTGCACTTTGCAACGAGCTAACGCTAACGTTAACTAGAAAGGTAATATTTGAATAGCAGACACATGGAAAATACATCTGTAATCAGCATTTTTACTGCAAATAATTGATGAATGAGTCTGTATCAACAACATTAAAGAGAATCGCTTTATTTAAAGTGAATAAAGTACCCTCCTTACTGGCGATCATCTAGAACTGAGCTGCAGCCGCACACCTGAATGTGTGTGCGCGCATAGTCGGAGAGGTGAACCCGGGAAAGTGGAACAAACCACTGTCAGGAAGAGGAGGGGGAACTCAACAGTTTCTAAACTCATTTTAAAATGGGAAATGCGTTTTTTTTTTCTACAAATAGAATTATTTTAGATATTGATGCATATATTTTTCACAATACAGAGTGCAATTTTTTTTTCCTTTTTTTTTGGGAGGGGGGGACAACCCTCGGATGGAAGGGGATATGTCCCCCCTGTCACCCCCGGGATTTACGCCCCTGAGCTTGACCTTCTTTTAAAATTGACCTTAAAATGGTTTGAAAAAAACTGCTTTTATTCGAGCCGAAAAAAAAACAAAAAAACAAATAATATTATAAGAAATACTGAGAAAAAAAAATCATAGCTCTGCTAAACATCATTTGTGAAATAATTATCTAAAAAAGGAAAAAAAATCACAAGAGGGCGAATAATTTTGACTTCAACTGAATACATAGGAAGGGGTTGATTGGAAATTTCACTATTAAACATGTTTTTACTTTGACTGGGCATCCCCACAATACAAAAGTTAGCGATTTCAAATATATCGTGATTGCTTTCTGCACTTTTTCGCAATGCTATCATCTTTATTTTACTAATTGACTTTGACTGCATGCTAAAGGTGACCTGCTCTCCAGAATTAAAAATCAAGTTCGACACCACCATCTAGTGGACGGTAAAGAAATTGATTTATTAAAATATTGCTGATATATCGATATTGGGCTACCAAATATTGCTGTAGAAAATATTACAATATTATGCTGTATCGATATTTCTCCCACCCATATTTTTTTACATATAAACATAAATTATACTCATTTGAGGATTCAGCAAATAGTCACCAAAAAAGGTTTATGCTAAGCTCCAGGGGCGATTTTAGGATTTTAGGGGGGCTCAGCTCCTTATAAGGTAATAAAAAATTATATATATAAATAAATATATATAAAGCCTTATATTATATTTCTAAGTAGTAATTTAATAGTAATACAATTAAAAATGTTTAATATGGGTATACTAGTATTCCACTGTATTACATAGACAGGCATAACCATTTGAGTTCTGAATAAGCCAAATAGGCTCATACCACCTGTTTACTGTAGTAAAAACCACTTTCTATATTCATTTTTTTGTTTCCATGTATTAAATAAACTGACACTTTTCTAATTAAGTGACATACATATAAATATATATTTTTAAACTTACAGGCTAATTCACATATTTCACGATCTGAATGATAATAATAAATAAGAAGTATTTTTTTTAAATACTAGACACTTGATGTTTCTAGCTCTGTCAGTGACAGTTATAACGAGTACGTTCTCTAAGTGGTTCTGTCACCGTGTTTAATCCTTTCTGTGCAAAACTGTATGGTATAGTTAATGCCACACAAACTGTAAAGTTTAATATTGGTAGTTCAAAAGTGAAATAAAAATAGCGAAATGTTTGTTAAAAGTTATATTTTTCGCTGGAGGAAACAACTGTGCTGATGAGGTGAACGTCGAGAAAACCCGACTGCTCTGTGACATTGGGTTACAGGTGATAAAAGATTATCTATATCAAAGAATTGCAGATAAGCAGACATTATAACAATTCATCAATAAACACTGCTAGTTAGTCTGCATTATTTAGGGCAACCGGAGCCGGGAACACTTCCTAAAAGACATAAATTTGAATGGCATCTGCGCTTATGTTAGTCTGTTTTTTATTATTCTCGAGGTTTCCATAATCCTGGACCAGGCCGTATCCTGAGCAGCTGCTGTGGTGGTCATGGAGGAGTGGAGAGCATGAGACCGATCCCTGTAAGACCTCAGTGACAGACGAGTCCTCACATTGTTCCTGAAGGGTCAGCCTGTTCACCAGCCGGTGACCCCACCTGCGATTCTCCGTGATGGACGTCCAGCGTTCTCCAGCCTCCGGCACCTAGACTGCAGCTCTGCACAAGACGTCTGGCCATAGGAGAAATGCTCGTGCCCAACTGAGTCTGGTTTCTCTCTAGGTTTTTTAATTCTTCACTTTCGCCAATTGGTGAAGTTTTTTCTCGCCGCTGTCGCCACTGGCTAGCATGGTTCGGGACTTGTAGGGCTGCACATCGATGGATTACTCTTCAGTGTTTGGACTCTCAGCAGTGAATACTAAACCATGCTGAATTGAACTAAACTAAACTTCAACTCTGAAAACTGGACTGACACTGTTTCAATTTACTATAATGCATGTGAAGCTGCTCTGACACAATCTACATTGTAAAAGCGCTATAGAAAAAAAGATGAATTGAATTGAATTTGCCACAATAATCTGTGCCTACCTTTGGGCTTAAGTCAAAATTCTCTTTGGAGGCAGCGAATATCCACTTTTTATCAGGCGCTGACAGAAGCAGGTTTAGCATGAAGGAGTCACACACCACATGCCGAGAGACTTCCGACAGCGCAGGCAGCGCCAGCACTACCAGAGACCCCAAAGCACTTCCCACCTGAAAATATCAAAGATCTCTGTAATAAACACTGCACGCTCACTGAGACGCTGCACATTCAGATGTATGATTTATGGCCCACCATGAGGAAAGAGCTGTCGTCTTTGTTGCTGAACGCCAGCAGAGTGCATCTGGAGAATCCAGAGTTGAAGCAGGCCTGCTCCTCTCCAGTTGCACCCTTCCAGGTTTTGATGGTTCCTGCGCTGTCAGAAGTGATGATAACAGACCGCACCACATCCACTGTGATGTCCTGCAAGGGGCTTTGGACAGGGCTTGTCCATAAATTAACTCCCTGCATGTAAACAGAATGATATTATGGGTACATCAAGAATTAAACTGCCCATTAGGATTGTTCAAGCCCAGAAATGTATATCAACATATAGATTAATTACTGACTTACAAATATAGTGAGTGGTTATCAGCGCATCCCTGTTAAATTCTAAACAACAGAGTACTTTATGCACTGCAAGTGTGAGATACAGTAATGTACAGTCACTAGGGCTGGGCAATTTGGCCTAAAATCTTTCATCTGGATTAATTGAACATTTTGGCTCGATTACAATTAAAGAGCAATTAAATTTTTTATTTATTTTATTTTATTTGCACAGTAACAAGTGAGAGATTTTACAATGTATGGTGGATTTCCTTCCCTTCCTTTAAAGCAAACGTAGCAAATTTGGTTCGCAAATTGAGAGTTAACCTTGGGTTTCACTATCGAAATGGATCCTGCTTTTCTCTTAAAGCTCGTAAACATTTGGTGTCTGCAACACTTTTACCATTGATTGACTATAGAGATGTTTTATATATGAATGCTTCAACCAAATGTCAACTCTGTTTATCACAGCGCTCTGGGGTTTGTAACAGCCTGTCGTAGACTAACTCACCATTGCAAACTGTATGCCAAAGCTGAGTGGCCTTTTCTGAATGCAAGAAGGTACACCCAATGGATGACTCTGGTCTGCAAGGCTCTTCTGCGTCCGGTGCCTATATACTTCCCTTCTTCATGGGTCAAAAAGCCAGTATGCCCTACGTTCAAGTGAATCTTATCGTTTGATTGTTTCCTGGGTTTGAACTGAAATGGGTTTTTGGGCATGAACCGCCTTTTTAAGGTCATAAACAGCATCTCAATTGAATTCAGGTCAGGACTTTGACTAGGCCACTCCAAAGTCTTTTTTTTCTTTAGCCATTCAGAAGTAAACTTTGTATCATTGTCCTGCTGCTGCAGAACCCAAGATCAATTCAGCTTGAGGTCATGGCTGGACATTTCCCTTCCGAATATCTTTGTACACTATATTTTGTATATTTGTTTTGTATTTTGTTTTCCCTTAACATTACAAATCTTAATTTCAAAACTGCATGATGTGTTTACTTGTGTTTTATTTATTTTGGCTATAATATTTAATTTGTTTGATGGTCTGAAACTAGTTTTAAAGTATGACAAACATGCAAAAAAAAAAAAAAAGAAATCAGTAAGAATCAAGAACAATCATAATCAAGGTAATTTAGAAGGACAGCCTTTCTATTTTGGACTGAAATGCTGAAATGTGTCCCTTTTTCAGCTTTGTGCAAACAAGCATATGCATCTACTGCATGAAAAAGAAAGCAAGTCATACCTTTTGAATGTCCCATGCTTTGACTGTGCCATCTGTCGATGCACTGCAAACAACTGGTGCGCAGGTCCACACATCTGAGCAACCATCGTTTCCAGTCAGGTATGCGAAACCAACAACTCTGCCTGAATAATGACATAAATACAATAATACATCATGTAAAATAGGGATGCACCGGAATTTTTGACAGATACCTTTTTAGCTTTGGAGACTGACATATTAGATGATAAATATACATTTTTCTGCATGATTACAAAAACAAATGGAAATGTTATTTTCAATTCAGTGAACGACTGATTTTATTTTAAACCTTTCACTTCAGAACTGTCTTATTCAACTAATTTTTTCTATGGCCAGCATTCTTTTTCTATAAATAAAATCTACTGCCTGCCGAATCCCCGCGCCCATAAATAAACATCAGGCCCAATCCCAGTTCTACCCCTTAGCCCTTCCTCTTCTGTAGTTTGAAGGCGTAGGGCTAAGGGGAAGGGCTAAATACCCCTCAAAATAAGGATTTTTCAGGACCACACTCGAAAGGATGGGGTAAGAAAATTTCCGGAGGAAACCCACGCAACCACGGGGAGAACATGCAAACTCCACACAGAAATGCCAACCGATCCAGCAGGGGCTCAAACCAGCAACCTTCTTGCTGCCCTATTATATCATATATTCCTACTGTGAAATCAACCTCACTTCAAAAATCAGACTCATATCTTGATATGGTTTGTAATGGCATTACAGCGGAGCTCCTGAAGACATGGATAAGATCACTTGCCTTTATGTCCTCGAAGACTTTTGCAGGTGTAGTCTGCAGTTGACCTGCCCGTTTTCATTTTCCTCTCGAGTTGAGAGCGCCGCTGGAAATAACCTTTCCACGAGGGCATCCCAGTGTCTGAGAGAAGCTGAGAAACGTTGCAGAAACTCCATCTCTGGAGGCACATTCTCCTGCACATGATGGATGAGATTCAAGCGTCTCATCAGAGAAAGATTGACGAGACGTAAACTACATAAGACTCAGTCCAGAATTGTGGAAGCAATTAAATAACTTTTAGATTAATCCTGTATTAATGTAAAATAATGCAAAATGTGACAAGAGAACATTTCATTATGTTGCTATTTCTTTTTAAGCCACTAACAGAGTTGATTTTCTTCAGCTCAAGATGCTCAACTTTAACCCAGATACCACACGTTCATAGACATTTTACTAAAAATCCATGACTTTACCAAGACTTTTAAGTAAATTTTCATGACTGTTTCATATAATGTCTATGTATACGTGGTAAATAAGAAAAACAATGCACATCTTAAAACATGCAACAATCATTCATTCAGTCTTTTAGTCATTCATTCTTTAGCCTTGGTCCCTGATTTATCAGAGTCGCCACTAGGCATGGGACGATAACCGTTTTCAAGGTATACCAAGGTATGGAAAAGTCAAGGTTTTCACACCGCGAAAATTTTCTACTATACCGTTCCTAAGGTATGAGTAAGATTTTTTATTTACATTTTTTTGTTTGTTTTTTAGGTGTAAATTGTAAAGAAATCTGTGTTTTTGAAACAAATTAAGACCGCAGAAGTCAATGGTTCACTTGAATTATTTAGCCTGACATGTTTACAGCCCCAAAATACTTTAAATGTTTCTCAAAATAAAATATATTGTGTTCAAAGGGGGAAAAGGTTTTGTTTTTTAGCCAGACATTTAAAAATAATATATTATAGAGCAGTAAACACAATACTGTCATACCGTGAAACCGTGATATTTTTATCCAAGGTTATCATACCGTCACAATCTTATACCGGCTCATACCTCGAAGGTTGAGCCAGTCAAAAATAAAGTATGATGGGAGTCTCTAAGTTTATATTTTCGAGACAAATTGTACAAGAATACACATACAAAACATAATCTTTAGAGAAAAATTTATATAATTTGGGTTATTATTCAATATTATTAAATTATAGCAATCCCAGCCCTTCAGCATCCTGAGATAAAAGGTTTTCTCTGCACAGATAATTACTGTATAACGTTTAATGGAATAATATTTGATGACTTACCTCCACAACCACGGTGTCTCTGCAGCATAGTGCCATTCCTAAACAACAGGTTTGAATTTACATGCAAATAACACACTTTAACAACATGACATGCTGCTATTTTATTCCTCACATTTTATTCTGAGAACTATGACTTTACTTGACTATTTAGTTGACATATTGCCTTATATTAAGTAGTTTTTGATTCGTAGTTCTGACCTTTTTATCTCAGAATTCAAAATTTACTTCTAACAGTTCTCAGTTTGTATATCACAACAACTCTAACTTGCTCAAAAATTGCAAGATATCATGTGTTTGATCAGGTAAAGTCGTTTTTTTGTTTGTACATTTGTTCATTTGACAACTTGTGACACGGTCCCTATATTGTTTACCACGCTACTTTTACAAATCGGTCCAAAAGTATGCAAATATGTTTTCAAAACAACATTAGCACTATTTAATTGACTGTGAACAATGTTGTACTTCAATAGTATTTGGCTGCTAATATAATTTTCCTATTTAGAATTCCCAAAGAATGCTTTTATAAGGAAAAAGCCAGAATGTGCAAATATAAAACCAACTTTACCCCAATTATTCCACAGTGGAAGCAGTTAGCTAAAATGTAGTTGTTTGTTTTAGATACATTTCATTGATTATTCCTAAAATATATTTGAAGTATATTGTGGTCCACAAACTGAATATTATGTATTCCATTTGATGTCCACTAAAAATCAGTTTCAATAGTTAAATCAATTTAATACTTTTTAGTCTAATTTGACTGTTTTTGACTGACTTTTTAGTCCAGTTCGACACGGTTGTCACGTGATATCTGTTACTTTTCTCAGCGCTTCTTTAAAACGGACGAATTAAAGCCGTTTATGATTACAAGCGTACCTGTTTCCGTATTCCGATTTACACTTCAATCAATGCTATCCACAAGTAATCCCATTTCTTCGAAGAAACCCGATTTAAATCACAAGAGTGACAATAAAGTCTTCCGTCGCATCAGATGTTCTGCATTTATTCTAGTGTCATCGTGCAGAGTTGTTTACCTTACAAACGACGGACGCTGTCAGTAAATCTTCATCCTGGAGAAGAGCGAAAATACTGACCAGACAGTCCAGAGGCAAACTCTGACAAACCTCCATCTCCATCTGCAGTTGCCTTGCCAGTGTACCACTTCTGCTCTGCTACTTTCAGTTTCGTGGTGACCTATGGGCGTGACCGCAGGGACAAGCAATATATTGACAAAAACAAACAAACAAACAAAACGATATGTTGGCTATCAGGTTGTTTGTTTAATGTGTTTTGCTGACTACTTGCTTAATATATGCTTAATTTGTGTTATATAGTCTTTATCGACATTTTTCGTCAGCTTTCAAAGTTCTCAAACAAAATCCGAACCATGTTAGATGTTTGGTAGAGTCATTTAAGTAATGTATTCGACTGTGAAGCAGTGGTAAAGTTAAATAGAGTCTACCTGAGCTGCAAGATCAGTCCGATTGGTCCGAGCGCATCCCATGCAGTAATGCTCGAGTCCGGCAGAGCTAGAAGAGATACCGCTGCGACCGGAAGATTATTATTTATATTGTTTATTACATTACCCATCAATTTTATTTTATTAAAGTCTACCCCTATTACAACCCCTATCACATTATTGCATTTTTACAAATAGTAATTAATTGTTGTACAGTGTCACAGAAGCATGTTATTTTTACGTGAGTATCCGCAGCTGTATCACATTTAAGACTTCACCAGCATTATGGTGAGTATGGACAGCTGTATCCGACCTGCTCAATGGTAGCAGAGTGGCGCAGCGGAAGCGTGCTGGGCCCATAACCCAGAGGTCGATGGATCGAAACCATCCTCTGCTAGGATTTATTTTAAATTAAATCTCTGTGTTACATTGAATGACACATCAGAAATTATAGATGAGATACAGCTGCGGATACTCAGGTAAATGTAACTTTTTCGGTGCCACTGTACAATTAATTACTATCACATTTGCTTGAAGCAATATACTGTTTGTGATCACGTCTGATGTGTCATTCAATGTAACACACTGAGTAACTCTGCTAGGATAATATTTAATTAAATGTGTGTGTTAAATGTCTCCATTTAATGCCAGAAAAAACGTGACCACGTACTGTAGGCTATGTTGTTTCAAGCAAATGTGAACCTGCACCGCAACAACCAGGTGTATCTTGCATTTCCTTTTTATTTATTTGATATTTCATTTTGATTAAGTAAAGATTATGTTCCATTAATATATTTCTTATTGTAAAAACGCATTAATTTATTCAAGATCTATTTAGAAATATTTAAATGTGATTTTTTGTAACCCTTCCGTATTTTGAAATAGTTATTTATGGCGGGAAATCAATGCCAAAATTAATCGAGCGCAGCGGTGATGATCGTCATTCAGATCGACACTCTACTACATAGGGCTATCCACCTACATAAAACGCCGTTTTTGTATGTCAAAGCTGTATGGTGAAAAAAACGGCAAAATATGGCAAGCCGACGGCGTCAAAAACGGCAGTCTTTATA
>CAIGQQ010005788.1:905831-945796 GCA_903798035.1 Danio albolineatus | reverse complement strand
AGTCTCTGGGGGCCTCGGGATGTGTATCCCCAGGTGGAAATAGAGAACAAAGAGAATAATTAGCGTAGCTGCTGTTCATATATAACCGAGATGCGTCGAGCACATTCATGCATCATACCGCTATGTGATGTATTGAGTGTATGCTTTACTAAAAAGATAGGTCTTTAATCTAGTTTTAAAATGTAAGAGTGTGTCTGAGCCTCGGACATTATCAGGAAGGCTATTACAAACACTGTAGCAGATCTCAGTCGAATCATGTCGAGACGCTGTGATCTGAGGTGTGAGGGAAAGTTAGTGGTCCCTATGAAGCTGTGAAGAGTCAGTGGTTGAGGTTTATTTTTGCAAAAATACTTCAGCATTACAGCCCCAGCCTTGTGTGTAAGATAATGTGTCAATAATATGTTAAGATGTCAAATATTTTTCAAAGATTTAAAGTTTTACAGAGGGCCTAATAATTTTGTCTATATACACTACCGGTCAAAAGTCTGGGGTCAGTGCAATTTTTAAATAATAAATAAGCTTCTCCTGCTCACCAAGGCTGCATATATTTCATTAAAATAATATAAATTGTAATATAAATAATAAATAAATTGTAAAATTGAAATGTTATTGCACTATAAAATAACTGTTCAAAAGCAGTTTATAATTTAATTTAATAATTTATTCCAGTGATTATATGGTGAATTTTCAGCTTCATTACTCCAGTCTTCAGTCACATGATCCTGCAGAAATCACTCTAATATTAATTATTATTATTATTATTATTATTATTATTAGTAGTAGTAGTAGTAGTAGTAGTAGTAGCAGTAATAGTATTAAAAGCAATAATGACTAAAGTAATCATTTCATTTGAAACTACATACAATGGGCGGCGCGGTGGCACAGTGGGTATTACTGTTGCCTCACAGCAAGAAGGTCGCTGGTTCGAGCCTCGGCTGGGTCCGTTGGCATTTCTGTGTGGAGTTTGCATGTTCTCCCCGTGGTTGTGTGGGTTTCCTCTGGGTGCTCCGGTTTCCCCCTCACGTCCAAAGACATGCGGTACAGGTAAATTGGGTAAGCTAAATTGTCCGTAGTTTATGTGTGTGAATGAGAATGTATGGATGTTTCCCAGAGATGGGTTGTGGCTGGAAGGGCATCCGCTGCATAAAACAAATGCTGGATAAGTTGGCGGATCATTCCGCTGTGGCGACCCCGGATTAATAAAGGGACTAAGCCAAAAAGAAAATGAATGAATGAGTTGCTGACTATAGCAGGTTTGGAGGAAAATGTCTAATGGTGGACGGCTGCTTCTCACTCAGGGCTGTTTATGCTAATGATGGAGAGATCGTCACCAATGGGCAGGTGGCTTTATTCTTCTGATGACAGTAGGGAGAATGTCAATCAAAGTGTTTCTGCAGACAGTTTATGTCAAGAAATCAAGTTTGGCTATATTCACACACTGTTGCCACACACAACTTTGTTTAATCCAGCATATAACATTGATTTTTTTAAAAACATCCCTTTAAAACATCTTTGAGGTCAGATTACAACCAGATTTCTCAGACACAAGTCTCCCCAAAATTTCTTTAAGTGGTGAAATTCATTATAATAAGTGTACCAAAGACTTCTAGGAATTATTTTCGGAATGAAGGCAAGCAGCGCCCAGCTAAGAGGGAACGTTCCCAGAACATTCACTAACGTTCTTTAAAAGTTGTGAAAATGTTAGCACAGAACTTTATTAATGGAACGTTTTTATAATGTTCTCATAACGTTGTTAATGTTCTTGTAATGTTGTTAAAAAAACGTTCTTAGAACAAAGTTTTTTGAACGTCTTTAGGACGTTATTTGTACTTGATGAACGTTTTCAAAATGTTGATGGAAAATGTTCTTATAACAAAGTTCTTGAAACGTCTTCAGGATGTTATTTGTCCTTGATGAACGTTCTCATAATAATGATGGAAAACGTTCTTATAACAACGTTTTTGGAATGTCTTTAGGATGTTATTTGTACTTGATGAACGTTATCATAATAATGATGGAAAACGTTCCTATAACAACGTTTTTGGAACGTCTTCAGGACGTTATTCGCTCTTGAACGTTTTTAAAATGTTCTTATAACATATTCTTCTTGGAACGTCTTCAGGATGTAATTTGTACTTGATGAACGTTCGCATCGTAGGTTTTATGAACGTTGTAAGAACATTATTCCAACCATAAAGAAACGTTCTAGCAACATTAAGCAAACTGGACATTTCAACGTTATTGGAACGTTACAAATAAACATTCTTAGAACATTATATTCTAGTGGAAATTTATGTTTTGAAAACGTTGTAAGGACGTTATGCTAACCATAAAAATGTTCTAGTAACATTAAGCAAGCAGGATAATTCAACACTCTCAGAACGCTACAGATAACGTTATGAGAACGTTCTCACAACCTAAATTTGTTAGCTGGGTGCTGTGTACAGTATGAGAGGCGTGGGTGGGCCTCCGGCGCCTCTGAACACGCCCAGATATATAAAGTCCCGCAGGAGGGTGAAGGGGTCAGACCCGCACCGGCACATCTGCTGTACCTGTGCCGCTATGAGGACTCACCGCAGACTGGAGACACCTTGAAGGTGCACTGCATTCACGAGCACAGCTGGACACTGGACATCTAAACTATTACTCTAAAAGACTCTATTCAAACTGAAGATTCAGTTTTACAACACAAAACCATCATGAGCAGAAAAACTCGACGCTGGATGTTTCACATTTTTCTTTGTCTCGGAATAATCTACTTGAAAATGGGGTGAGGATCAAACATAAACGCGCGCACATATAATGCTGGAACATCATGCATTTGAAGAATGCTTACAGTTACTATTTTGTTTGTAGTTTGCAACTATTACTTTTGCAAGTTTAATTACAACAGTGACAACTTAATAGTGCGACAAAAAGAAGAAGAAGGCACTTTTTGTAGTATGCTTTCCAAACGCACAGTGTCTGACGCGCGCGCTCGTTGCTTTCGGTGCGCGCTCGTGCCCTGATGCCCATCTCCAGACCCTTCCCTGATATCATTTTATTTTGCATTCCATATTTTACATGTATATGAAGGTTTATTAGATTAGGAAGTGTTGACATATTCATGCATAGTTGTGTGGTCGTTTGTAGGGGTTTCTCCACCGTGTTGGCGCTGGGAGCGAGCATTATATGCAACAAGATCCCCGGACTGGCACCCCGGCAGCGGATCATCTGCCAGAGCCGGCCGGACGCGATCATCGTGATCGGAGAGGGCGCGCAGATGGGCATCAACGAGTGCCAGTTTCAGTTCAAGCACGGCCGCTGGAACTGCTCCGCGCTCGGAGAGAGGACCGTCTTCGGAAAAGAGTTGAAAGTGGGTATGTTGGAAACTTTCTCATGCGTGTTTTTTAGTTCGTGGGAAAAAGCCGCTTTGGGATAAGAAGAGGGAAGTGTTTATCAGTGTGGATAATATACACTTGGTGTCATTTATTAAGGTAAAGTTGGTTGATATTCGCACAGACTTTTGGAGTACATAAAATAGTGAAGCATAATTTAAAAAGACTAAACAACTTGAATATTTTAATAATATTTTTAATAATAATATTTTAAAACAACATTCGCACTTTAATTGACTATCAACAAGGTTGTATTTGTATAGTCATTGGCTGCTAATATGATTTCCCTATTTAGAAAAGTCCGAATGTGCGATAACTAACTTTACCCTACACTCTAAAAAACACAGTGTTAAAAACTACCCAAATTGGGTAGTTTTTAACCCTGTTGTGGGTAAATATAGGACAGAACACAGTATTTACACAGCAATTGGGTTATTATTTTTAACCCAAAAAATGGGTTGTTTTTTCTACCTAATAATTGGTTATTTTTACTTAAATAACAGGTTAGTTTGACTTAATTAATAGGTTATATTTTCAAATGTAATTTTTTTTAAAAACCATTAACCACATAAAAACCAAACAGCTGAATATTGTATTAGCTTTGTTATTTTTTGTTCCATTACATTTGTTTACTTTGTAAATGCACTTTACCTGAGAGATCATATAAAACTACATACAAATTATGAACTGCATTCGAAACAATTCGTTTCATATTTATGGGTTGCCTGTAAACATTTATAATAATAATATATAAATGTGGCATCGCAGTCAGTCCCTGCTGGGAGTTAATTTGACCCAAGGAGCTGGGTTGATGTGCCTGGGTGGTGTTAGGATTGCGTTGATTCAAGTCTTAGAAATGATTACCCAGAAAATAACCCAAGATTGGGTTACATAGCACAACCCAAAAACTACCCAAGACTCTGAAAATAACCCCCCAAAATTACCCAAATGCCTCAACCCAACATTTGGGTAGAAAAAATAACCCCAGCTTTTTTAGTGTGTAATGTTTAATTTAAGGTAAAATAGTGGTAACACTTTATTTCGATGGTCCATTTGAGTATTAGTGGACTGTCTACTTAATATCTGCTGATACTGACATTCAACAGACATTTAACTGACTATAAGAAACTTTGCAAGTAGATGTCAACACTAACCCTACCCCTTACCCCAACCTAACAGTCTACTTATAATCCAACGAGAATTAGTTGACATGTAACTTAAATTCAACAAACAGACCATCAAAATAAAGTCTGACCAAAATAGTTATCTATACTAGCCACAGCTCGATAAATTAAGTTGGTTAAGTTCAGATTTCAATGCTGAACTGTGGAAGAGATCCATGGTCATACACTCTTTTTTTCTTGCTTGTTCAATATAAAAACTTGAAGAAAAAAATCTGAAATACCACAATTATTGAGCTCCTTTTGGGACAGCTTAATTGTTTAATGTTCAATCCACTTAAATTTAAGTTAACCTAATCGATTTGTGTTGCATGAATGAATTGTGTGGAACCCAGCATTTGTTCAGGCCTATACAGTCATATAACGTGCATGACATAGAAGCATCTCAGTACACTCCAGACTAGAATCAGTAAATATGGAAATAAATATATATTTTGGACGTGTTTTTAAACTGCTTAAGCATGATTAGAGGTTTTAAAAAGGTCTCGCAATTGATTAACACTTTAGTTTAAGTACCAACTGCCACTATTAACTACTGGCTTATTATTATCTGCTTAATAGGTATTGGCTGTTAATGGGGTTTATGCACATCGACGTTTAAATTCAGTCAGCCAGCCCCAGGGCTTCTGGTGAATTGTCATCCCATACAAAATCGCTGTGTTCATTCATTCATTCATTTTCTTTTCGGCTTATTCCCTTTATTAATCCAGGCTCGCCACAGCGGAATGAACCGCCAACTTATCCAGCATTTGTTTTACGCAGCGGATTCCCTTCCAGCTGCAACCCATCTCTGGGAAACATCCATACACACTCATTCGCACTCACACTTTATGGACAATTTAGCAAGTAAGTGTAACCTATACCACATGTCTTTGGATTTGTGGGGGAAACTGGAGCACCCGGAGGAAACCCATGCAACCACAGGGAGAACATGCAAACTCCACACAGAACATGCCAACTGACCCAGCCGAGACTCGAACCAGCGACCTTTTTGCTGTGAGGCACACGTGCTACTCACTACGCCACCGTGGCGCCCCATTGCTGTGTTTATGATCTGATTTCTTTAAAAAACAACGATCTTCACTGCCTGGATGAGATACGATATAAAAGTGCACAGTATAAAAAGTGGTGTCAATTTAACACTTAAGGTATTGATTTTAACACTACTGAAGATCATATATGGTCCCAATCTATCAGAGCAAACAAGAAGCACTGCATTAAATTATATTTTGCTTATGTCTATTTAACTGATTACATTTGAATTACATTACAACATCGATGCTGTAAAAGGAACCATATGAAATTGAAAATAGTCACATAAAGCTCTCACCGAAAGTTCATCAAAACACTACACAGTAAAGTAAGTAGTGTCAATTTAACACTTAAAGTATTGATTTTTAACACTACTCATATATGGTCCCAGTCTATCAAGTGTTAAAAGTACACCGTGTGTAGTGTTAAATTTGCAGTGTAATATTGGCACCCTAAAGCGCTGAATTAATACATTGACAGTGTAGAATGTTATACTTACTATAGTTATCAAAGTTCTACACTTAGGGGTGTTTAACACTCACTAGTGTTGTTATTACACTACAAGTGTCATACTCCTATCAGTGTAATATTAATTTACACTGTTCTGTGGTGTATGTCTAACATATCGCAATCTTTTTGTTAAAGGAAAATCACATCACATTGCACCTTGCAACCACACTGTCAGCTTTCCGTCGTTAACACTGTATAATGTTAATGCAACATTTTTGGAGTTATTGACATGTAACAATGCATTTTTTACACTGTTGATTCTACTGTGTGGGTATCAAACCAAACAAGAAGCACTGCATTAAATTATATTTTGCTTATGTCTATTTAAGTAATTATTTATTTGGATTACATTACACCATAGATGCTGTAAAAGGAACCATATGAAACTGAAAATACTCACATAAAGCTCTCACCGGAAGTTCATCAATGGCTGAAAAACACTATACAGTAAAATAAGTAGTGTCAATTTAACACTTAAAGTATTGATTTTTAACACTACTCATATATGGTCCCAATCTATCAAGTGTTAAAAGCACACCTTGTGTAGTGTTAAATTTGCAGTGTAATATTGGCACTCTAAAGTGCTGAATAAATACACTGACAGTGTAGAATGTTACACTTAATATAGTTATCAAAGTTTTACACTTAGGGGTGTTTTATACCCACTAGTGTTGTTATTACACTACAAGTGTCATCAAGAAAGTACTCCTATCAGTGTACCATTAATTTTTACACTGTTCTGTGGTGTATGTCTAACATATTAAAATTAATGACATGTAACAATGCATTTTTTACACTGTTGATTTTACTGTGTGGGTATCAAACCAAACAAGAAGCACTGCATTAAATTATATTTTGCTTATGTCTATGTAACTGATTACATTTGAATTACATTACAACATCGATGCTGTAAAAGGAACCATATGTTACTGAAAATAGTCACATAAAGCTCTCACTGGAAGTTCATCAATGGCTGAAAAACACTACACAGTAAAATAAGTAGTGTCATTTTAACACTTAAAGTGTTGATTTTTAACACTACTCATATATGGTCCCAGTCTATCAAGTGTTAAAAGTACACCGTGTGTAGTGTTAAATTTGCAGTGTAATATTGGCACTCTAAAGTTCTGAATTAATACATTGACAGTGTAGAATGTTATACTTACTATAGTTATCAAAGTTTTACACTTAGGGGTGTTTAACACTCACTAGTGTTGTTATTACACTACAAGTGTCATACTCCTATCATTGTAATATTAATTTACACTGTTCTGTGGTGTCATTGGCTGAAAAACACTAGCTGTGCATAGTCTATTAGCACTTATAAAGTTTAATCTTATTCTACATCCTAATACCTAAACCTAATTACTATCTTAATAACTATTAGCAGCAAATTAGGAGTTTATTAATCCTGAAGGCTTAGTTAATAGTTTGTTAATAGCGAGAGTTGTACCTTAAAATACAGCGTGACCTCCAATTCAATTATATGTTGGATACAATATTTTTTGGTGTCTGCATTGAATTACACTGACAAAATTGAGGCTGTTATATATACAAAGAAATCATATTAAATCCAAGTACTCTGTCTAATTTGTCTTTAGTAAAAACATTTTAAACATGTGAAATGATGTTTCGTTGTGATTTAAAATAATATAAAATGAAACTTACTTAATCTGACATGTACTTGTTAAAATATACTAAAGAATAAGAGCTCTTTAATATGTTTTAATTGATACAAACTTCTGTTAATAGATGGATAGAATGTAGTGGTTTGAGAATATAAAAATGGCACTTTACTGACATTGTTTTGCTATTTAAAACAATTTTGAATTGTAACACCTACCTTACACATTCAGCAACGCTTAATGTAAATACAGTCATTTGAAAGATATAGACTAGTTTTTGGGTATAGCACAGTGCCAGTGCTAATGCCAATAATGTTAGGTAATTTTTTCTTTTTAAGGTATTTTAGGCAACAGTTTTTAGGTAACCATTTTGAGATCAGCCTTTATGTTTCTTTGTTCTTAAAGCACATAGATGGCTCCATAAAGAAGAGAATAACGTTATTTGGAGGGCTATATATATCTTCTCTGATATAAAGCCTACTAAACTGAATCTACTTGATTCTCCTTGTTTTTAAAAGAGTACAGCTCCTCTATTCACACTGAAAGCCGTGTTGTGAGTTTGGTGTTAACATTTTTTACGCATGTATCAGTGTTTGGGTTGGTATTTGCTGCCTGAAGAGTTTTTCCACAGGTGTAAATTACAGAGCATGATAAGATGTCACCTGAGACAAATGGACTTTTGCTTTGCCATTCCAACCTGCTCAGAAATATGCCACAGCTACCGTATTAGTTTATAAAAGTTCATGAGGTCTAAGTTACATCTGAGTACACTTAAAGACCTGCAATACCGAGTATGATTTGAATGCATTACTAAATGCAGTAATGAGCGTAGAACTGAATACAATGCTGAGAGCTTATGATGGCTGATTTCGGAGCACTGCTTCAAAATGTTTTGATAATTCAGTGGTTTTCCAATGGGGGCTGATCTGTATGACACCATAAAATCTCAAGTGTACTGTACCTGTCTACAGATTTCAAGACATAACCCATCAATTTGATATATTATTATATTCATTAATTTAGTGACTTTACTCTTCATCAATTTTGTCATGACAGTCTACAGTCGCGGCGTCACCCCCTGCACTCTCAGAAATAAAGGTACAGGAGCTGTCACTGGGGCAATACCTTTACAAAAGGTACATATTTGAACCAGAAGGGTCCATAATGGTATCTCAAAGGGGCTTTTTAGGTACATTTAGGCACTAATATGCACCTTTGAGGTACCACTGTGTACTCTTCGGGTACAAATATGCATCTTTTGAAAAGGTACCGCCCCAGTGACAGCTCCTGTACCTTTATTTCTGAGAGTGTGCGTGCACGTCAAGTATGAAAGCCTCCGCAACTCACGGCAGTACGTGCACAGTAAAGTAGGTGCAGACGTTAATAACTATGATGGTTGGGTTTAGTGTTGTGGTAGGTGTAGATCTTAATGTAGATGTTTATGTTTATGTTGGGTTTAGGCTGGGGTTAAGTGTACCCAGGGTTTAATTTGTGCCGAAACACGCTGGATCCGGCACATCTGAAGTCTGATCCTGTACCCAATTTTACCGATCCCCTTTTTCAACCGCCCCCCTCCCCTGTCCGCTGTTCACTTTCACTTTCTTCTGCGACTTCCCAACCCTCTTCACTTTCGTGCGCGACACCTCTCCATCCTCGAGTAGCATGCCTGATCCGTTACCCCGATCTGTTCGGGGACCTCGCAATTCACAAATTAAGCATCGGGTGTAGATGTTAATAACTATGATGGCTGGGTTTAGGGTTGCGGTAGGTATAGATGTTAATGTAGATGTTAATAACTACTGTATGTTGTGGGTTTAGGTTAAAAAATATTAATGACAGTGTTATAAACTTCATGACATCTTTATAATGGTTTTATGGAAATCATGTTTATGACAGATTTATGACAAGTTTTGTTATCTTTGTAATGTCAAGTTGTTATGAAAAAGACAAAAACAAGCTGTGATGTATTTATGTCAAATTATCATAAAAACAATGTATTTTTGCATTTAAAATGTCACAACTGAGTGAATGGCACTTAATGACAGTTGTTATGAGCATGCATATAGTCTCATTCACATTTGATACATGATTGTAAAAGTTTAATATCAGTCTTATCAACCTTCAAGTAAAGTGTTGCCAACGGTTGCAGTATGTGTTGTAAAGTGTATGTAGAAGAAGCTGAAGATGTTTCTCGTGTCCGCAGGCAGTAAAGAGGCCGCTTTCATGTATGCCATCATCGCAGCAGGAGTGGCTCACGCCATCACATCGGCCTGCACGCGGGGGAACCTCAGCGAATGCAGCTGCGACAAAGACAAACAGGGATTCTACGCTCACGACAATGGCTGGAAATGGGGAGGCTGCTCGGCAGACGTCCACTACGGCCTGGGCTTCTCCAAAGTTTTTATGGACGCTAAAGAGATAAAACACAGCGCCAGGACTCTTATGAACCTGCATAACAATGAAGTAGGACGGAAGGTACGTATTCGTTTCTCAAAGTCGAGATTTGTGTGTTTTTTTTGGCAATAAGCACTTTCGAGCGCTTCCTCGAAGGCTCTGACACACCAGCTCGACAGTCGGCTGTCAGGAAATGTCCCAGTTTTGGCTGTATTTCTTAAAGTGTGTTGAAGTTAAACATTTTAGTCCAGATATAATTCAAGCTACTTTATTCATCACTAGTTCTCCAGTGTTGGCTCAGTGTACAAGAGACTTAAAGGGCACATACATTAACCCTTTTGTAAGATTTTATATCACTACTATGGTTGTTCTGAGTGTGCCAGTGTAGGTTCAAATCAAAACACAATTCAGATCGTTTTATTATAATGTGTTAAAAAGTGTAATTTTGGGGGCGTGTACAGTGTTGGGTGTAACGTGTTACTAAGTAACGCGTTACTGTAATTAAATTACTTTTCCACTGAAAAAGTAAAGTAACTAATTACTATTCATTTTTAGGTATTTTAATTACAGTTACTTATAATGTACCTGCGTTACATTGTAAAATAATTAAACTCACTGAATAATCTTACACAATTTTATTAATTTATGTTCTAAAGGTAAAAGTAAACTCTGGCGCTTTAAAATCAACGTAGTGCAGATGCATGTGATAGCGCCGCGCGCCAGTTTGCTGCTAGTCATAAAGCTGAAGATGTCAGACTCAGCTTAAGCGAGTGGCTGTTTTACCAAATGAAAATATATTCCCAGACAAGAACATTACAGTATTAATCAATTTATTTTTCCTCATTGCGCGCCTGCGTGCTGTAGCTCGCGGCGTTTTTTTAAGGCTATCGCGCACCTTACATGGGCTGCTTTATGAAGATTACTATGAAAAAGGCTAGGATGACTACGCAGATGTGACAGAGGGAGTCGGCGAATTTAACATGACTGATGCTGCTCTGTTTACAGAGTAAGAAGACACCTTTTGCTCGATCGGATCACAGGTAAACAAGAGACACAATCCAGTTCAAAAACATGCCGTATAAATCTGAAGCCTTTTGTCCACTTCCGATCATACTGCACGGGCTTTCATTCTAATACTGCCAAAAATAATGCTTTTTTTGTAAAGATTGCATGATCCTGCCTGATCGATAGATATGCAGAATAATATTTAAGAAGGTTACATTGCATACTAAAAATTATTATGCATGTAATTATTATAGATTTTTTTTTAATAGAATATAATAAAGATGATTCAGAAAACTAAAAGGCTAAACTATTTCATGTTTGACTCATATGTTTGATCTAAGTATTTATTATTTACAGAGTTAAATTTTTATTATTTGTCCACTCAAGGTTTATAGGGATTTCAAGAAGTATTTAGTTAAGTTACTTATTGAGTAATTAAGTTACTTTTCAGACACAGTAATTAGAAAAGTATTTTAAATACAATATTGATTAAGTAATTAGTAATTAGTAATTAATTACTTTTTCAAAGTAACTTACCCAACACTTGCGTGTACACAGGTCGCTGTTTTAGGGATGTGTTGCTTCACATGAAAATTAGTTCCGCCTTCCCGCCAATCTTAACAAGGGGGCGGAGCCAAGAGCGCCCCTGCTTTGTGTAAGGCAAAAGACAGGCAGACAGAGAGAAGCATTCAGCCGTACGTGTGCGTCCCGGACTCGGACACAGAACAAGCAGAGACGACTGTTGAGGAATCAATAATCCGAATGAGCCAGAATGTGTCAGAGTTGTAGTTACAAAATCATTTATGTCTTTGTACAGTTTTACAGCCGCTCTGTAACGATGCATGAATCATCCGTAATGCGTTTGATAAAGTTTGCCATATCAGAGTTTTACAAACAAATACAGACAAGACATAAAGATATCCACTAAGATAAACACTGCATTGGTATGATTTATATGCAAAAAGGATCGCGGATTGTTGGAACTGATCCATTTTTCAAAAACAATTTATTCGCGAATCCCGAGTGGAATTGTCCCGCATTCTCAAAGCAGTCTGCGCTAAAACGGTTAGCGCAAACATACGACAGTCTAGGTACGTTTTCAGGCACCTAATCGTTAAAGATAAAACTCAGCCACTTAAGCCTCTGTTGCTCATTTCCAGGAAGACGACGAAGGCTCTTGTGTTGAGCCCTGCATCCAAAAACAGCACAAGGGTGTTCCTTTGGTGGCATCGCTTCGACTCACACTAAGAAAATGGCGGACGTGAAACAACAAACTTAGGATATGGTAACGTGCGCCTGTCAATCAATATGGGTGGGCGGGGGGACCGCACTCCTTCGTAAAGTTGCGGTCGGTCTCAAAACCGCTCCAATTGGTCCACCGTTTTTATGTTGTTAAATTGAAAAAAAAGGACTGGGTGTGTTTATATCACCCCAATATGACAGTCTATACACTATACATACACATATGTCTGTCCGAACAGCTTAAAAAGTAGATTTTTCATCAAAGGTGCGCTTTAAAGACTAAATATATATGAGAAACATCCAAAACCATCAAGAACAGTGTATATTTTGCTGACTTGTGTATGTCAAATGTTTGAAGAATGTTCTGCTGGTGTTCATGCTCAAACCCATAACCCATAAAGTCACACACCCACCATTTCTAGTTTGATCTTCTAGAAAACAGGGAAACAGCAGCAAGGCTTTATTATGTTGTGTGTCGACTCAACAGAGCAGCATCATAACTGAAGTCTAAAATGTATTTAGTCTGATAAAACAGCATTGCTTCTTCTCCGCATGATCACGAGCTGAGGAACCAGAAGCGGTAGACTGTGGCATAGTAAAGTGTGGAATGTGGCTAGTGTTTTCAAAAGCAGACATAAGAGAAAAGTGCACTACTAACTCATAGTTTTACCTAGATTTTACATTGACATTTTCCATATTTAATATATTACAACACAGTGTTGCCCAAAGTGCTGAAAACAATCTAAACTAACAGGCAGCCAGCCCAGAGAGGAAAGAACTGTGCATTCATATTCATATTCATATTCATTTATATGAGTATAACTTATAAGCACATAAGCAGCAGCAAGGAAAAATCAGATGCATAATCAAAGCCATAATCTTTAAAATAATGATATATTAAAAAGTGAGCAAACATATAACTGAGATTTGTGATACAATCACAGTGAGGCATTCATTAAATCCTTATTTTCCTCAGAGCGAAACAAATCATCCACCCGTGTAGTTAAGTAACAGCAGAGTACAAGCAAAAATATCATTTGTATATATATATATTTTGAAGCGAATTTCGTTTGCTATAATTTTTATCTGAATTTTAATGTATCTTTTGTTGGTCAGTTATCTATAAACAAGAATAACGAAAAACATTTGACGTAAATTGCCTCAAAACACGTCCGCTATATGCGCCAAAACACGAATTGCAGTGAGATTGTGTTAGTTTGTTAAATAAAATAATAATCTATATAAAATGAAAGTGAAATATTCACAGTTTCAGAGAAGCCTATATTAAACTGTTTGCACTGTTAATGACAAAATTAAATAAGCAGGAAATGCTTTTGCAATGTATTAGCAGCACTGAACAAGTTCCCAGATTACCTGGGATAAACAAACTCTGTTGGAAAGCTGAGAGAACAGATATAATTGCTTAAAACACCATAACATTTTAGAAAAGGTAGTTAAAATTTGTATAACCAATGATTTCTCTTATCCACCCATGACCCACCCATAAGTAAATATGCAGAGCTTTTGAATGAGAAGCAGCCGCAATTAGAGTATTCACACTGTACCAGCTGAAGATAATGTCAGTGGCTAAGAGGCATTATGATTGAGAGTTTTAGGACATTAGTCCTAACGTTAGAACGTTAGTCCTGTGTTGAATCTGCCACTATGCTGACACACAGGCGTCTGTAGCATACCTGTCAACATTGGGATGTAAAAAAAAGGGATATGCACCCCCCCCCCTCCCCCAATATCCCAAAATTACTACATATGTTCATCTGAAGCAGTTTCACTGTAAATAAACGGTTAAACAGTCAGTAATATGTTTCATTATTATTATTATTATTATTATTATTATTATTATTATTATTTACAAAGGATAAAAAAAAACAGTATACATTAGAAAAAGTGGTCGCAAACGAAAGTGAAGAGTTGTTGGTCTTCATGGCGCCCCCAACAAGATGCCGCCCTGGGCGATCGCCCACATTGCCCATGCCTAAATCCGCCGCTGAAGGTATCAAATCTTATTAATCTTTTCTTCACTGTATAACTTAAACATTCTGATTAAAAAAGCAGTGAATGAATCTCTCATTTAGATTTTTCACTTGATTACATTAAATAACAGAGGTGTCACTTTAAAAATGCACACATCTAACATTATAACGAAAGCATTCAATTGCTTTCCTAACTTTATATGCTCATTTAAGTCTAAATTAGTTGTGTTTAAAAGAAAACCCACCAATTGACATCTTTAGATATTATTATTATTATTATTAATAATATGTGTATATGTTCAAACACGCACCCAAAACCAAGACTTTCGCTCTGCTTTAAATCACGTGTACAGAATCCGTTTAAGAAACAGCGTCTATTAATCACTACGGAGTGCGTTTGACAGTCACACGCCACTACATGGACAGGCTGTTTTGAGGATTGCATAGGAGGTGCAACGGTGCATGTAATGAAAGCGAAGGCAATCCTGCCGTTTTTATATTTATTTTTAAGTGTTTTCATGCCCAAATAAAATAAAAGCACAGAACGGACTCACATTTAAGAGCAAGGGGCGGCCCCTGGTGGTTCGGCGGTATGGGTTGCGTACAGGGAGGATCGGCTCTTTAATGTTTACTGTCACCCTTCAGAGAAAGACAGAAAATACAGGAGAAATACGGGAAAATACCTTTACGGGATGATAGCGGGATAGAACTGTAAAATACCGGAGAATCCCGGGAAAAACGGGAGGGTTGACAGGTATGGTCTGTAGCCCCGCCCTCATTAAAAAGAGCACAATCTCATTTGAATTTAAAGCAACAGTCACCAAAATGGCACGGTTTTGATTAACACCTAAAAGGGGCAGTTTCAAAGAGTATTAAAAAGTTATCCGATGAATAATTTGAGCTTAAACTTCCCATACACACTCTAGTGACCGATAAAAGGGGCTTAATTTAAAACAAATGCTGTCATATGATCAGATATGGCATTTGTCCTTCATTACAATGAACTGCAAAATGAATGTTTGTAGATGTAGTCATACTTCTGTGGTTATTTTGGTGATAGCAACTTAAAAGTAAGACAAAAGTAGTGTAACGCATTAAATTGCGGGGACAGTACATTGTAGTGTAATTCATTACATTCAAATGACAGTAACTCGTAATTTATTACATTTTGGAAGTAACTCTGATGCCTTATCAGGACAAGTTTGGGTCACACTTTATTTTGATGGTCCGTTTGTTGAATTTAAGTTACATTGCAACTAATTCTCATTAGATTATAAGTAGACTGTTAGGTTGGGGTTAGTGGTAAGTTGACATGTGCTTGCAAAGTTTCTTATAGTCAGTTAAATGTCTGTTGAATGTCAGTATCAGCAGATATTAAGCAGACAGTCTACTAATACTCAAACGGACCATCGAAATAAAGTGTTACCCAAGTTTGTAAATGAGCATGTGTGAATGACATGAAGGTCACCGACTTCACATTTCTGATGGAACTATGTCTTTAAGAGGTTTTATCTATCAGTCAAGTGATGTTTTGGTCACGCTGAACGGATCAAGTGAAAGTCAAGTGCAAGGAAAGATTCAGTAACTATGGCAGTGCGGTTTGCAGCCCTCAACAATCCGGCCCCAAAGCCAAGACTCAACTGGCACAGCAATAATAGGAAGCTTTTAGGGGTAAGAGCGGCATAAGTGGTAGCGTTTGATTACAAATCAGATGAGCTCCAACACACCGAGCTCTGTACAAAACCACTCCCATTTTCTGCTCAGTTAAATAGACATTGGCTTACACCAGTATCCCCTATCTGGAGCTTTGATGGAAACGTTTCATCTTTAATGTTGTGTTTTTTCGTCTCAACTTTCAGTGCGCAAACCGCCAGTGCTCTTAAAAGGCTTTTTTCAATATTACCTGCATTTAGGGGTCACGGTTTTTCCGCATATAAAGTTCAGATATTTATACATGGCCTTTGATGTGCAATAAGAGTTAAAGTTTATTGGGAAATCACTTGCATTTGAATTCAGAAAGAATCAGAATCAGAAAGAGCTTTATTGCCAGGTATGTTCACACACATTTGTTTTGGTGACAGAGCTTCTACAGTGCAACAGAATTACAGAGACAGGACAAAAAACTGATAATAAATATATTTTAAAAATAGAAGTAAGTGTTAAATGCAAATATACAAATGGACAAGTGTATGTACAGGTGTATTACTATATACAACGTTATTTGTGCAGCTGTTATGTGCAAATTGGCATGTAAAGTATGTTGTTAAATAAG
Organism: Danio albolineatus; assembly: GCA_903798035.1. Taxonomy (NCBI): domain Eukaryota; kingdom Metazoa; phylum Chordata; class Actinopteri; order Cypriniformes; family Danionidae; genus Danio; species Danio albolineatus. The sequence continues at coordinate 929,167 of CAIGQQ010005788.1, read as the reverse complement.
TGTATGTGTGTGTAAGAGTGTATAGCAAGTAGTGATGTTGGTTCCACGATTGTTATCATCAAATGTTCATGAAATGGATTGCCTGGGGGAAGAAACTGTTTCTGTGTCGGGCTGTTCTGGTGCGCAGTGCTCTGTAGCGTCGACCAGAAGGTAACAGTTCAAAGAGGCAGTGTGCTGGGTGTCAGCGGTCCAGAGTGATTTTGGCAGCCCTTCTGCTCGCTCTGGATAAGTACAGTTCTTGGAGAGTAGGGAGGGTTGTACCAATGATTCGCTCAGCAGTCCCAACTATTCGACGTAGTCTTCAAAGTGGTGCTTTATTTGCAGACTGTACAATATTAATGTATATTAACACTACAAGTGTATTCTACATTAAAATACACCTAATTACGTTTAACACATTTTTACTATTTATTAAGTAAACTCTCAATTTTCTGCTTATTGTTTTAGCAAGGAAGCTGTTTTAGCAGTTAAGTTAAGATGGTTAGAGGATATAGAATATTATTATAAGATTAAGATATTATAATGTACTTCATAAACAAAAAAAAGGCTAATATTTTAGCAGGGCGTCATGGTGGAGTAGCACGATCGTCTCACAGCAAGAAGGTTGCTGGTTCGAGCCTCGGCTGGGTCAATTGGCATTTCTGTGTGGCGTTTACTTTATTAGAGGACATTGTCAATGGCCGAATCCGAAGGGAACGCATTCTTTAGGGATCACGGTGATTTTCTGGCTCGCGATGATGACTGGCTTATTAGTAGTTTCAGATTTCCAAGAGCTATCCTCTTGGAGCTCTGTGTTGAGTTGGGTCTACATTTGGAAAGAGAGACAGCAAGGAGCCACGCGTTACTCGTTCCCTTACAGGTGCTGACAACGCTTGGTTTTCCAGTTGTCTTTGAGCCGTGCACTGCCAGCTGTATGGGACGGGATCATCTGCATGTCTAGCAGGTATATAAGGTTTCCATACTACGCAGTTGACCAGCCAAACATTAACAACAGCGATCGGCGGATTTCCTAATGTAATCGGAGCGATCGACTGGACGCACATTCTTATAAAGACGCCATCTGAAGGAGAATTTGCATACAGAATCGGAAACATTTCCATTCAATAAATGTGCAAATAATATGTGATGCTCAATTGTGCTAAATAAATATCGTGGCAAGGTGGAAACTTAAACGCAAACTGGTTTGTTTATCAAAGTTAAGAAGTAAGTTACCTTCGTGGGGTTCCTCTAATACAGTGTTTCTCAACTGGTGGGTCGCGACCCAAAAGTGGGTCGCAGGAACATTTTCAGTGGGTCGCGGAGTGTGTGGTCAAAAAAAACAACAAGTTTAATTTTTAACTTGTTTTGCGTGTACCGGACTTGTATTTTGAAATGCACGCACGCGTCACGTTGCCGAGCAACACAGAGAGTCAGCTGGTGGAACTGTCGTGATAAGACGCTGAAACAGAAATTCAGTGAAGTAAGCCAGTTACTTCACTTCTCCCAGTTTTCGTGATCTGAGAGTGCGTTCAAACCCATCCCATTCAGAACTACGTATCTGTGAAAGTGGCTTCTCTTCCTTGGTGCAGCTTGACTCCAAGCAGAGAAACAGGTGGGACATAGAGCACGATCTTCGGGTAGCACTGTCTACCATCACTCCTGACTTTGAAACTCTTATCAGTAAAGCACATCCTCAGTTATCTCATTATCTTCCCAAATTACTGTTAAGTGAAACATGTTTATAATTGCTGTCATATTAGATGTAAAAATGGTTCTGGATGTTTTAATCATTTTACAATTGTCTGGTTTGTTCTGTTCAACATTATCAGTGTTCATGTTTTATTAACAGTTCAGTTTTGTTTATGGTAACAACCTTTCCTTACCCTAACCGCTGTTTACAGTGTTTGTCGTTTTTACTTTGTAGTATTTCTATAATTTGACACATTTTGTTAAATGTCAGCAATAAAATATTGTTTATTTGTAAGTCTTGCTGATTTTCTCATGATTTTTCTTTTACTACTTGTGTACGTTAACAAATAAATACAAATTAATTATAGTTCCTAAAATTATATTACAGCTCCTAAAAATTTGGGTCGCGGCTTGATGACCATGTAAAAATGTGGGTCCCGTGGCCAAACCAGTTGAGAACCACTGGTCTAATACATCTGTGTCTCCAGACAGTAAAGTGTCGCCCACAATTGAGGCAACTCTCTCGTCAAAGGGTGTTAGTTCCCATTCTGTCTCTGTTCGGTCCACACCTTGACGGTGCGCCGCTGTACTCCTCTTTACATCAGACCATTTCTTTTTTTAATTCGTTCACAGTGCGATGTTTAGACCGTACTGCGTTAACCACGTCAGCTAAACTCTCCCACTCTACTTTTTTTTCTTTTGTTAATAATTCCAGAGGACAAACTTGCAAATAACACAGTTTTTCTCAGATAGGGGCACTTCCAATTCTCTTTTGGCTTGCTTATGCCATCTCTTCTTCGTTTGGTTTTGCCAAAGTGGAGTCATTACCAAATTCATACCAGGGAGGAGGCAGGGAGGGGTTTTGTGCTCGTGCACTTGCACTCAATTTCACGTTTATTTGGATATACAAAGAGAACATGCGTGGGATTCCACGTATGCAGTGTTTCATGCATCTGATTTTTTAACTGCGTACGCACATTTACAGCTTTGTCGTATGAAATGTTTTAGTATTAGTTTAACACAGGTCTTTGTACATGAGGCTCCTGTTCTTTTAACTAGGGCATGCAGGTCTGACAGGCAAAAAGAGGCCAAAACAATCACTCTTGCTCCCCGAGTCAAGCTTAATGAGGGGTGAAGAAGCTTCGATCTTTTCGTCGCCTTGTTTCCTGTTTGGTCACAGAGAGTAAATTCATGACACCGACACTTCTCCTCATTCACCCTGGGCCTCCATGCTAGCTGACTGAGCCTTTTCTGTTGCGCCGCATTCATACCATCTTATCTGAGCAGCTAAATGGCTACATAGTGAACCGACTGGCCTCACAGCATCATTCTAGCTGCAGGTTTTTGTCTTGGGGACAGTAAAAGAGTGCTGTGTTTGAACGCTCCTCCCATTCAGTGTAATGACACCCGGCTCCGACGAACAGATAGTGAAGCTGATGTTCAATAGGTAAGGCTCATGCTGATCTCGCCAGAAAACAGAGTAGTTTTACATTTTGGCAAAAAAGGGAATAATAAAGCTTATTTTCCGTAAGTTATTGACGTACTACGTTTAATTCGTGGTATTTTTGAGCAGGTGTTATGTTTTTGTTTTGCTTAAAGGTGCTGTATGTAAGTTTTTGATTCTTCTAAAGCATAAAAATACCATAATATGTTTGCAGATGTTTAAGAAACGTGCTAAGTAAGTGAACATTCTTGTTTATCTGAGAAACAATGCTGAAGTCAGATATTCTGCTTTGAAAATGTGTTTTCCATGTCAGAATGGGTTTGTTTTGGTCATTTTAACCTGCCCAATGCCAGTTTAGCCAATTATAATACAGCACCCTGGGTTGGTTTGGTGGACAAACGCGTATTCATTCATTTAGAAAGGCTCTGAAAGCATGTGTATGTGACTGAAATGCGACCTCCGGTGGACAGTAGCAGACTCCGAAATGAGACTCTGATTCAGTTCCATATGAGGTTAGTAATTAGCAAATGATATAAATATTACGAACGTAAACATTAAATGAGCAAGTTACATTGTAACCGCGTGTCCTAACAACACGCTTCGTGAAGAGATACGCAGTGATGAGCAATTTGGCTGTTTGCACCAGACGAAACACGACAGAAATTTAAATACAGCCATTCAGAAGCACAGAATATGCCAGAGTTTTTCATATATTTTAACATTATTAAATGTAGATGCTGAATCACTCATGTGTTTAGTTTTAAAGTTCAACTTCAGACAGTTTATTTTATTTTTTAGATATGAGGTGAACTATCTGCTGCTGCTTTCAGTAAAAGGCAATAAATGTCATGTAATTGGCATTCAAACTCACATGGTTAGCATTTAACACTGAATAAAACACATGAGGTTTACCTGAGGTGGTCATTGTCAGATTTCAGTTGTTCAGCTGTGAGAAATAGAAGCAGTTTCTAATATATCAACTCAAGGTGTTGATTAGGACAAAAACTTGAATATGGTGAATATTCCTTCTATCGGGTGCCGTTGCTTTAATTTAGAACAAGTTTAAATCACTCACTCCTGTCCTCAATCTGGCAACCTCCGCTTGTGTATGTTTTGATCCAGGAGTGCAATACCTAGTTTAACCACTGGGTTTTAAACTCACATACTGCACCTTTAAGCTGGATTGATACTTTCGCCTGGCGCCGCATCGCTTGCACTCAGCGGAGGCACCTCGCGAAACGGACGAGGCTTTTAAAACGACGGGGGGCGGTCAAATGAAAGTCAGACAGATAAACAGAGAAGAAGAAAGTTTCAGGAACTACGTCATATCATTATATCGTTCAAGATTTTTAAACTAATTATTTTTATTGTTTTAATAAATTGTTTTAATGATTATTAAGATTTTTATAACCATAAAAAATTTTTAATCAAACTTTGTTGCATCACTTGCTTTTGTTCTTATCTCGGACAGTTCTTCCTACTATAATTTATTAAAATAATAAAGACAACAGAACATGGGCTGGTCTACAAATATATTTTTTTATTATGGCATAAATAAAAGCAAAAAAGTACACTTACTAAATAATACAGATGTTTTTTTTAGATTTAGCCCGCTCTATAATTCACACATTACTGTCTGGTTAGTTTCTGTCCTCTTCTTATGCTAAAAAGGCAATAACGGTCCAACATTTCTGACCATTATCACCAATAAAGCTTAGAAAAACAGGGCATCGTGTTGTAAACCGATTGGTTCAAATATTCATTTCTAGTCATCAAAATTGTTATTAAATTGTTATTATTGTTATATAAACTATTAAATTGTTTTAAATTCAATTGTATTATATACATCAGTGTTAAACCTATGACTGGTGGAAAAACCTATTCTGTAATTGTGTACCTGGGTTTCCATTGGCCTCTTTTGGCTTTAACAAACTCATCCCTCAGGTTTTTCCAAACCTTTAACAAAAACTTTCCTCCTTTCCACGGCTGTTGCAATTTCTAGCCAAGAATTATTGATCACCTGGTTATCTCTATGATCACGGATCATAAAGGTGTCTGTATAGTCTTACGTGTTTCAGACAAAATCTCTTCAAAGTGTTTCATATTCAACTCAAATCAGACGCTGCGCCGCACGCACTGTTCGCTTGGGTCTCAAAAAATACCTTGCGCCAGCCGAAATCATGTTGCGAGCACACAAAGTGAACATCCGCAAACTCCGCGATGACGTCATATTTGCCGCACGCACTCAAGCGAACCAAATTTATGGTTGTCTATAATAGCAGTTTTTTGGTGCGGAGTTTCACCAAAATGATTCTGAATGACTCAGATTACTTTCATTTATTTATTTCTTTTATGTGTTTTTATGTGTTTTGTGTTTGTTGTATATTGTTGCTATTTTTCATTCTCAAGTTGTGAAAGAACATGTTTAAGGGTTAAATACAACTTTGATGATGCTGAAGCAACTTTATTTTTTGAATATGTTATTCAAATACTTTTGCCTTCACACGTAAACAAGAAAATAAGAAACATGGTATACGCATAACGTGTCACGGTGGCGCAGTGGGTTGCAGGATCGCCTCATAGCAAAAAGGTCGCTGGTCATTTCTGTGTTTGCATGTTCTCGCCGTGTTTGCGTGGGTTTCCTCCGGGTGCTCTGGTTTCCCCCACAAGTCCAAAGACATGCGGTACAGGTGAATTGGGTAGGCTAAATTGTCTGTAGTGTATGTGTGTGACAGCCCCAGATTAATAAAGGGACTAAGCTGAAGAGAAAATGAATGATATACTGAATGAATGGAGTGTGTGTGTCCATTATAGCAGTAGTATTTTGTTGTTATTTCTCTTATGCCGAGTTCAGACTGCATGATTTTCAAAGCAGTCGTGTCACAGATGTGTTCACACTGCATGACTATCTGGGCTAGCGTTTTGTCGCTGCTTTGTTTACACTGCAAGATGGATCGGCGACAGGGAGTTTCACACTGCATGACTTCAAAATAGGAAGAATCGCAGACAACTTTGTCCAAACTACGTCTCACACCCAAAAACACGTAGTGTATCTTTTGTTATTAACTACATAACGAGAAAGAAGCCTTTGATGGGGTATAAAATGTCCATATTTGCTCACCTGGCTTTGAAGGGAATTAGCAATTTCTCCTCAACTCAATTTTTTGACCGGGTTGGGTTGTGATATTGCTCACATGACACGTCAAACAGACACGGGGGCTCCTGCCAAATTTACACTCATTTTCCCTTAATTTCTTGTGTCTGAATAAACTGAAAATGAGCTTTTAACTTCTCCCTCAACCTCCCGCTGGCCTGCAGGTACCCACACTAGTGAATGCTGCTCTCTCATTGGCTGTAGGTGATCGCTGATGTTATTTTCAGTCAAAACACATTTCACACGGCATGATTTAAATTGCCGACAGCTCCAGATATTCAGCACGCCAAATATCTCCCGGGCATCGGCGACTCATCGGCGATTCTCTCAGATCGTGTCTTTGATAGTTCATATTGTGTGATTGTCACTCGCGTGAACGAGCACCGATTTGCCTGTGATTTCAGACATTTGTCTGCGATTTCTCAAAACCTGTCGGCGAGTCAAAATCGGGGCTAAAATCATGCAGTCTGAACTCGGCATTAGAGAAAAAGCCATTTTCTCAGTTTATACAGATTTTGAAGGTTTAATCGTCATCTGAGTGTGTTGAGAATGTCATAAACTCTCTGCTATATTCTCTGATCACCATTGCTTTGCTCTTCTTGCTGCAGGTACTGGAGAGGAACATGCGTCTGGAGTGTAAATGTCACGGCGTGTCTGGCTCCTGTGCCACCAGAACCTGCTGGACGACCTTACCCAAGTTTCGAGAGCTGGGATACATCCTCAAAGACAAATACACCAGCGCGATCCACGTGGAGCCAGTGAAAGCCACGCGCCACAAACGGCCGACCTTTCTCAAGATCAAAAAACCATACTCGTACCGCAAGCCCATGGACACAGATCTGGTGTACATCGAGAAATCCCCCAACTACTGCGAAGCGGACCCGCGCTCCGGCAGCATCGGGACTCAGGGGCGCGTTTGCAATAAGACGCTGATGCACCATCCCAACGGCTGCGACCTGATGTGCTGCGGCCGCGGGTACAACACGCACCAGTATTCACGCGTGTGGCAATGCAACTGCAAGTTCTTCTGGTGCTGTTACGTCAAATGCAACACGTGCAGCGAGAGGACAGAGGTGTACACCTGTAAATGAGCTGCCACTCGTTGGACCTCGTTCAAGCAAAGACCACCTTTAAAATGACGACCCAGTCTGGTGGCATTTGCTTTTTTGCACAAGACCTTACTCTAGACGTGCTTGCTTCACTTTAAAGGACGAGCATCAAAGCTTTACTCTGTAGAAAGAGTTGACGAGGAAGATGTACTTCAGAAATGCCTTAAATCTGAATCTAGTCTTGTGTCTGCAGGATCCTGAACCTGTCTGGATTACCTGCTCTACTCTACTGATAACGACTACCTGCACCTTGATTTACCAATGGACTCTTGATGCCCGAAACTCATTGTGATGAAAACTAGGGATGTAATAGAGATTTTAACAATTACTCCAACAGAGCACAACAGCGCGGTTCCTGAAGTAAACCCTATTGATCTTCTCTTCTGAGTACCTTTGAACACTGAAGTCAGAGATATTCATATGTATTTTGTTGTATTCATTCAGAGATTGGCAGTATGTCAGGTTTGGACAGACACACACAACTAAATGATGTGTTCACAAAGCTGATGATTGATTATAAAGCGTGTTTGGCATGCTGTCCCGGGAGAGAGCCCTGAGCTCATAAGATCCTCGAGCCCGAGGCTCCCTCCCATTGCAGGGCGAGATGGGAGTTTGAGCTCAGGTAGATCTCGAAATTCGCCTGCTGTTGAAGCTGGTGAACAAATAGGGATTACTATGAAGAGATAACTACTTACTAGGAGCACGTCTTTGACGCTGATTTGGATTAGTCGATTAACTTAAGTTGCATGTTTTTGGATGGTGGGAGAAAACCGAGGGAAACCAACGCGAGCATGAAGGGAACGTATAAACTCAGAAATGTCAGCTGGCTTTGTAAGGACTAGAACTAGTGATGTTCTTGCTGTGAGGCAACAGTGCTAACCATTGGGCCACCGTGCCACCCATCAAGGAAAGGAGGAGGAGTAGGGGTGGAAGGGGGGATTCTTCAAAACGAAGATAGCTGCACTGTAAAAAATAAAAAGTTGAGTTAACTTATAATTTAAAGCAACCGGCTGCAAATAAATTTTGAGTTTATTGAACTTCAGTGGTTGAAGTTGAGCCAAATTATTTTTTTAAGTTGACCGAAAAGGCTGGTTTAAGTCAATTATACTTTTTTTTATAATTATTTTTTTCGGGATTTTTACCTTTAATGGACAGGACAGTACAGAGTATTGACAGGAAAGCATGGGGAGCAGAGAGAAGGAAAGGATCGGCATAGGACCACGTGGTGGGAATCAAACACAGGTCGCCGTGAACACCGGAGTGCATGTGTCAACGCACGAACCACTACACCACCGGCGCCGACAAGTCAATTATACATTATAATTGCTTTAAAATTTTAAGTTAACTCAACTTTTTATTTTTTGAAGATATGGAGAAATCAAAATTTAAAGTCTCCTCAACTAAATTTTTTACTTTCATTGAACAGTTTCAAACATGCAGTTGAATAATTTTTATGAGTAAATTCAACTCTGAGCTCAAAAATATGTCCACCTAACTTACAATTTTAAACTGAGTTAACAATTTGTAAGTTGGATTTTTTACAGTGTGTGGTATGGAACTCATGTTATTTATAATGGCTTAGGAATCGTCTGATTGGTGAATCGTGAATTGGCTAACGCAGGACCAGCTGTGATCAATCTTAAGCACGTGATCCTCTTGAAATTAGTTTAGAAATAAACTTCACTTATTAACAAAGTTCAGGAGGAGCACGTTCAGATAATTAAACTGAGCAAACACAAGACAAGCACAATTAATAATCAACCAACTCAAAGGTGTATATGTAGAGCTGACTTACCTCAGTTCTCTGACAGCCTAAATTTTGATTTTCGGAGCCCTCCTCTTGGGCAGCATGCCAAACACGCTTATTCTTTAAGCTGTTTATTATTTGTTAGTGGGAACTTGGTGAACTGCAGCATGGGAAGGGTCATTTGTAGATGATTACTATCATCACTGGCACCCATGCACCTGGTGGTGCCCTAATTCCTCTAGAAACGATACTGGGCATGGGAAAGGTGTGTGCCAGCAGCAGACGGTAGGCTACAGCAGTGGTTTTCAACTATCAGCCACAGTCTGTCTTTATATATTCAGTTGTTTTGAATTCTGCATTTTGGCATAAGGGTGCCACGGTGGCGTAGTGAGTAGCACGCTCGCCTCACAGCAAGAAGCTTGCTGGTTCGAGCCTCGGCTGGGTCAGTTGGCATTTCTGTGTGGAGTTTGCATGTTCTCCCCGTGGTTGCGTGGGTTTCCTCCGGGTGCTCCGGAGATGGGTTGCGGCTGGAAGGGCATCTGCTGCGTAAAACATATGCTGGATAAGTTGGCGGTTCATTCCGCTGTGGTGACCCTGGATTAATAAAGGTACTAAGCCGAAAATAAAATAAATGAATGAATGAATGCTGCTCAAATGACATATTTTATATATGTGAAATCCAAATATGAACTTGTATGTCATATATGTAATTTGCATATATTGGCAGATTTCTGTGTGGGGTACAACATTTACTCAGTAGTTTTATTTTGCAGTCACATATATCATTTTGGTTTGATTACATAAGTTTTGTAATGTCGACATACATCTAGAAGCTGGTAGATTTGGTTTCTTTTGAAATTCCTAGAGCAAATGAATGGGAAAACTACTTCCAGGACCAAGATAGCTGACAATCGCTGTTGTGCTCTGTTGTGTATTTCTTCCAACTACTGATTTTATTTATTTATTAAAAAAAATGCTGATAACTCTAATTCAAGAATAACTGGGAGAAACGAAACATGTGGATCTGGGTTGATTGGACCTCTGTTAATGAATGCTGAGTTTATTCAGAAAATATATAAACCGAGCTTTGTATCATCTGAAAGAATAGCTTTTTTTTAGTTTACACAATGCAATATTTTCTTCTTTGAGGAATTTCATGTATGCTGCTAGTCTGGATTCATCACTAAACCAGTTACGAAAAGCTTGTGGTCAGTAGTTTCTTAATCATACAGCACAAGTGATTATTCCAGACGTAGACTTTACACTGAAAATACTGGTAAGAGAGTTTATTTTGTGAAAGAATATTTTTATATGAATGTTTTATTTATACTTTGTCATTTCTGAAAAACCCAATGCATTCCAGATACGTTATGAAATCATTTTGATTCGCTTGTGACAAAGTTGGAGTGTGGATGTTAATTATTAAAAGCAAGCTTAGATCCAATGATGCAGATGTGGTTGAATTCATTTGAACGAACCCGTAACGTGACAAAATTCCAACGGCAAGCAATTTGTCTGGCTGCACCAAACGCAAAACAACACAACAAAACCTTTTAAACACCAGCCACTGCACTCCCAATGAAATGGTAAAGACTTTTAATCGAATTAATACATATTAAAGAGACCCTATTATTATGGGTCTTTGAAAATGACCTTCCATGCAGTGTGTAACACAGCGAAGTGAAGGGAAATATCCTGCTAAGGCTTAAATCTGAACGTGTGCTGTGTTTAAAACTGTTTGAGCGCTCAGACCCAGGAAAATTGAAACCCCCGACCACAAACACTGTATAAAGAAAAAGTGGAAGACGAACACTGAAGCAGATCCCGGTTGAATACACGAAGATGCTGTGCTCTGAAGTGTGAGGGAAAGTTCGTGTTACTTTCCCTACCCAAAGATGAGGCTGTGAAGAGTCAGTGGTTGAAGTTTATTGTTGCAAAAATACCTCAGCATTATAGCCCCAGCCTTGTGCTGTGTTTCTGTCATTTTTCTGACGAGTGCTTCAGCAATCTACACGCTTACAACGGGGGATTCATCGGCCGTTTGTTAAAGGAAGGATCAGAAAAGACTAGTGAGGTATGGGACCTTGTCAGAGCTTGACAGGAACTTTACAGTACACAGTTCATGGACCAGTTTCTTCCTCCATTTCACAAGTGTAAGAAACTTAAGTGCGATTAAAACGGTTGCCTCCTTATTTTCTCCAGCTTGCAAAATTTGTATTTAATTGTGTTTTGTTACTTGTAACCGCTTCTGGTTAACTCTTTATATTCTCATATCGCGTCTAAAACCACGTTGAAAACGCGTCACGTGTCGCTTTGTTTTACGGAATTAAATGCGTTTGTGAGCTCGCGATCCACTGCCATTTGTCTTTCCTATGGCCACCATCCATTGTTCCTACACACGTGCAGCGGTCAAGTTTCAAAACAGTTCAGCTTTTGCCACTGTGTGGATTAATACTGAATGTGTGTCATGGTTAAGAATAGAGCAATATGCTGGTGTTACACTGCATTGCTTTAATGCACTCCTGCTTTGGGCTCGCACATACACTCTGCACTCTGACTACTTCAACAATGTTGATAAGCCATGGTTGGGCATCTCTCTCCTTCTCACGCTGAACGCAGTCGATCACAATAGACTGACTCATCGGACCAATCAGGGCAGATTAGCATCTCGCTAAGGAGGGATTTGGGATCAAATTAATCCCTGAGCGAATCATATAGGAGTCGCTGGGATAATTAGCTAAAAATAAATGCATATTATAAGACAATGAAAATGTTTTTTGACCTTGCATGCATATCAGCTTGTTGTTGGAGACCCCCAAAACCAAAAAATGACCTTTTTAATGCATAATAGGGGCTCTTTACACCTCTTTAACATTATTAATGAGTGACTGATGTTGTCAGAGTCACAGTTCTGATTTTCATTTTCAAACCATCAGTAATTCAATTTTCAAGATCTGAGGTGAACTATCCACTGCTACTTTCAGTAGTACGGCAATAAATGTCATATAAAATTTAATTTAAACTCAAATTGGCGGCTTTTAACACTGAATAATCCACATAACCAGTACCTGAGGTGATCATTGTCATATTAGTTTATGCTGTTGTTTTGCTGCGATTTCTAAAATAGAGATTTTGCTTGCCATCTTTGCAGATTGTTTGACATGGAAAAAATACCTTTCATCAGGTTGTGGCGTTGCGTCGTGTATTGTTAAGGCACAGTGTCATCCAACAAATACTTTCTCAATTCAAATAAGTAGCGGTTTGGATCTAGAAAAAGTATTTTATACGTAACCTATACATCACGACTTCACAAGCGGATTGATCAGGTTTTCAAAATTGTGATAATCAATCACGGCTTTAACGATAATAACCGTTTAAAATGGTAACACTAATAGAAAACTTACCAAGATTTACTTTGAAACTTATAACAGCGATAACACTTTTGGGCTATTTTGATTTAGGCCTGGCGCCATGGTGGCGCAGTGGGTAGCACAATCGCCTTACAGCAAGAAGGTCGCTGGTTCTAGTCTCGGCTGGGTCAGTTGGCTTTTCTGTGTAGAGTTTGTATGTTCTTGTGTTCACCTGGGTTCCCTCCGGGTGCTCTGGTTTCCCCCACAAGTCCAAAGACACGTGGTGTAGGTTAATTGGGTAAGCTAAATTGTCCATGTATGTGTGTAAATGAGTGTGTATGGATGTTTCCCAGTTATGGGTTGCAGCTGGAAGGGCATCCTCTGCGTAAAACATATGCTGGATATGTTGGCGGTTCATTCCACTGTGGCGACCCCAGATTAATAAAGGGACTAAGCCGAAAAGAAAATGAATGAATGATTTAGGCCAGCCACCATAATGTAATAAATAAAACATTAGCAAACATTTACAGTACAAATTGCACCACAATGGTTCACACTTCCTTTATAAAATGTAAAGCATATAGTTATTGTTAGTAGTGCTCATGTGTCGTAGCATGCGTAAAACTGGCACAGTTGAGGAATTCAGCCTAAACAAACATTACGCAACAGCGACCTGTGCAAATGCTCATTTTTGGATGGTATTTTGCGGGCTGCTGGTGTAATTGATGAGCGCGGTGAGTGTTCTGGTGATGGCTTGCTCAAGTGGGCGGAGCCGGAGCTGTCAGGTGATTGATGACTCTGACATTTCTTTCATTCAGACCTTTGCTACTAGTTGCTAAACAACTCCACTGCCTGCTGCAAAATGTCAGCTATTGCTCAGTGTAAGTCAGCTTGTGCATTAGTGCTGCTGACGCGTGATTCGAACATTCAGATTCTTTTCTTAAAGCGACAACCGCACACACTTTAAAGACAATTAAATCAGATTTGTGACTTTCAAATGGAGGTGGAAAGTCATAATCATGAGTTTTGAGCACATCGAGTGAGCAATTTCTGTTCTAGATGATACACAAGTTGAGATGTTGGAAACCGTGCATGAATATCAAAGATAGCAAAACTGAACGATAATATATTAGTACATTATACAGGGCAAGTTGTATTTTTGAGGATTAATTTTATTATTGAACAACAACAATGTTGTCAATGAACCCAAAAAACTCATTAATATCAAAGCTGAATATTTTTGGAAGTAGTTTTTAGTTTTAGCTATTTTAGGAGGATATCTGTGTGTGTAGGTGACTATTACTGTGCATAATTATTAGACAACTTAACAAAAAAAAAATATATACCCATTTCAATTATTTATTTTCACCAGTGAAACCAATATAACATCTCAACATTCACAAATATACATTTCTGACATTCAGAAACAAAACAAAAACAAATCAGTGACCAATATAGCCACCTTTCTTTGCAAGGACACTCAAAAGCCTGCCATCCATGGATTCTGTCAGTGTTTTGGTCTGTTCACCATCAACATTGCGTGCAGCAGCAACCACAGCCTCCCAGACACTGTTCAGAGAAGTGTACTGTTTTCCCTCCTTGTAAATCTCACATGATGATGGACCACATGTTCTCTATGGGGTTCAGATCAGGTGAACAAGGAGGCCATGTCATTAGTTTTTCTTCTTTTAGACCCTTTCTTGCCAGCCACGCTGTGGAGTACTTGGACGCTATGATGGAGCATTGTCCTGCATGAAAATCATGTTTTTCTTGAAGTATGCAGACTTCTTCCTGTACCACTGCTTGAAGAAGGTGTCTTCCAGAAACTGGCAGTAGGACTGGGAGTTGAGCTTGACTCCATCCTCAACCCGAAAAGGCCCCACAAGCTCATCTTTGATGACACCAGCCCAAACCAGTACTCCACCTCCACCTTGCTGGCGTCTGAGTCGGATGGAGCTCTCTGCCCTTTACCGATCCAGCCACGGGCCCATCCATCTGGCCCATCAAGACTCGCTCTCATTTCATCAGTCCATAAAACCTTAGAAAAATCATTCTTGAGATATTTCTTGGCCCAGTCTTGACGTTTCAGCTTGTGTGTGTTGTTCAGTGGTGGTCGTTTTTCAGCCTTTCTTACCTTGGCCATGTCTCTGAGTATTGCACACCTTGTGCTTTTGGGCACTCCAGTGATGTTGCAGCTCTGAAATATGGCAAAACTGGTGGCGAGTGGCATCTTGGCAGCTGCACGCTTGACTTTTCTCAGTTCATGGGCAGTTATTTTGCGCCTTGGTTTTTCCACACGCTTCTTGCGACCCTGTTGACTATTTTGAATGAAACGCTTGATTGTTGGATGATCACGCTTCAGAAGCTTGGCAGTTTTAAGAGTGCTGCATCCCTCTGCAAGATATCTCACTATTTTTGACTTTTCGGAGCCTGTCAAGTCCTTCTTTTGACCCATTTTGCCAAAGGAAAGGAAGTTACCTAATAATTCTGCACACCTGATATAGGGTGTTGATGTCATTACACCACACCCCTACTCATTACAGAGATGTAATGACTTCCAAGCTTGGAACTGCTAAGAATTATGTAAATAATATAATAGCAAATGGGATTAATTGCTCAAAAAAATTATACAGAAATTTTCTATTTGCATATTTTCTAAACTGAATGCATGACATGATGTTCATTTAAGAGACTTTCTGGTCCTGGTCCTGTCATCAACACTCAAGCTTCTGTTTGTTATGCTGGCAATTGCCAAAGAGTAGTAAAAATGATCACTTACATAGCAATTAAATTCACAGCTGTGTTTGTACATAAACATCACTATTTAACTGCCAAAGCAGACAGCGTGTCTGAAATAGGATGCTGAAAAATGTTATTTTTTGAGTTATATTTTACTGTTGTGCTTTTATAATGTACACTGTATTTTCTAGCAGTTTTTAATAGACATAAAAGAGAGTCAGATATCAATATTAGTACAGTCAGAGCATGGAAATGCCAACTCTAAGGACGCTGTGTTGATGACATTATTGCGAATATTAGATCTTCACTTGATAAATCTACAATTGTTAAGTCCCCTGAGATAGCTCATTTCTAATATAACTACTTTTGTCTTTGCAATGATGACAGCAAAACAAAATTGCAATAGTTATTTTGCGAGATACTAGTATTTAAGTGCAATTTAAAGGCTTAAATGTCCTGTAAAGCTTTTAAATGTGCATTTTTGTTGATATGTCACATAATTTGAACTGAAACATGTAGACAGGACAGGGTATAGAGTAGCTCCTCCCTCTTTTTAAAACAGCCAATAGTGTTTTTTTTTATCACAGCTCTGATAGTGAGAGTAGTTGAGCTCAAGCACATAGAGCAATAGGGTTTTGAACAGTGTTGAGCATGTTAAAAAGTAATTAGTTATAGTTACTATTATTTATAGTTGCTTTAATGCAGTGGCTCCGCCTACCCCTTTAAAAAATGTCACCTGCGTTTGTAGCCAATCATTATCAGTTATGTGGTTGTCCCACCCCTACACATACACGCTGATCATCATCAGTTATGTGGTTGTCCGGGACCTACACACAGAAACATGGCAATCATCATCAGTTATGTGGTTGTCCTGCCCCTACACACACACATGCCAATCATCATCAGTTATATGGTTTTCCCACCCCTACACATACATGCCAATCATCATCAGCTATATGGTTTTCCCACCCCTACACATGCACACCAATCATCATCAGCTATGAGCTCCACTCACACACTCATAAGAGCAGGCTGACAGAGACAAAAGAATAGCATTTTAATGGGTTCAATTGCAAATTATAACAATTATTTAATTATATATAAGAAATCAATTATATAACACATTTTATTGTACAACAGTAAGGCTGTTGTAATGGAGAAATTAAATTTCGCATTACGTAATCCTGTTAGTAACTCCATGTATTTATAAAGCCGTTATTCACATCACTGGTCTTGAATAGTGATGGGTAGTTCGAATCATTTTACCAACACAGACCTTTGAGTCTCATTTATCAAGATGAACGAATCTTTTTTCGATTAATTTCGTTCAATTTGCCAAAATATCACTAAAATCTTACAAGTTGCTTCCAAACACATCTACAACTAGCCCAAACGTTGATCACTCTACAAACAAGTCATAACTAGAATGCTACAATAACGAAAATAGTAAACAATCATAGACACATTTGTCTATAATGGGCTTAGCTCACCTCTTCTGACAAGTCGTCAAGTTTAAGTATGTAAAAAGATCTCAAACCCAAGAACTCAGAAAATTAATGGATCAAATCTTTTTCTGGCTCTGACTGCATATGATTGGCTTCTGTCTTTCACATGATGAACAAACAACTCAAAACTGAAAGAAGACTCAAAAAAGAGACCAAATCTTCTACCCCATCTGTACATGTCTGCAATGAACGAATCACTTCCATTCAAAATCACCCATCACTAGTCTTGAAGGGGGCGGGAAATGTCAGAAGCTAGAGAGCATTTTTGTTTGGTCAGAATATTTGATGTATGAGGTGAGGTCAAAAAAATTGTCGATTCCTTTATGCGGGAATGACAAACTGCAAGCTTTGGATATTTATATCTTCTAAGGGCATACTCACACTATGCTATCCGAACTGTATCAGGGCCTGGGCACGATTCAGGGCCAAACGATATCAGGGCCAAACGGGCCTGGGCACGATTGTGCCCCCTCCTCTCTCTCCCCCGACGGCCCGCACTCACACTGCGTTTAAAGCATCTGTACCCAAGCCCGCTTACGTCATTATAGTGCGACGTACTCAAGATAAACAGGAAGAGCTACGCTGAGCATGCTGAGCACAATGGAGTCCACAGCTTTGTTAAGTTTGTTGGTGATTTTTTTTGAGTCGATTGCTCAGCAGTGGTGCACAACCCAGTCACAGCATAATGTTGAACAGGTCTATCGCCTTTGTGGCTCGGAAATTTTCACGAAATCGTGCTGCTCGTGCGTCGCAGCAAGTGACGTTGCGTCCTCAGTTTTGGGCTCAGGTGCACTTGGCACTCACACTATAGCGTACCGCGCCTGAGCCCAAGTGAACCGGGCTTAAGCACACCTCTTCCAACCGGGCCAGGGCCGGCCAAACGAACCGTGCCTGAGCCCGATTCAGAGCGCTCACACTTCTCAAACGATCCGGGAAACGGGCCTGAGCACGGTTCGGATAGCATAGTGTGAGTACGGTCTAAGGGTGCTTTTACACCTGCCTTGTTTAGTTCCGTTGAATCGCACTAGAGTTTGTTTTTCCTCTTGGTGCGGTTCATTTAGGCAGGTGTAAATGCAATCGCACTCGAGTGCGCACCAAAAGCGGACCAAAAAACTGCACCGAGACCTGCTTGAAGAGATGGTCTTGGTACGCTTTCAAATGAGGCGTGAAGCAGTTTGTTTGTGGTGAGAACATGATCCAAACTAAAACAGACCCAACCGCAAAAAGCACTGGACTAATCCAGCTGCTGTTGTCCAATGCGCTGTCCCATCTTATGGGGTTTGGAGGAAAAATATTTGTCGACAGTGATTTACTATCAATTTTAAACAGAAGGAGAGAGAGAGAGAGAGAGAGAGAGGGAAAACATTACTTGATGGATCGTTGGTAATATTTCCAGAATAGAGATGCGCGGTTGGTGGTTACAGCCGCGGACTCCGTGAATAAACCGCGGATCGGGCGGATGACGTGACGAAAAATAATATTTTAATTAAATTCGGGCGGGTGGCGGGTGGTTGTACCAAAAAATTGTACAGTACAGTGCGTTTCATTTAGGCTATTTATTTATTTTTGTCCTTGTGCGCCGATCGGAGACGGAGTTCACTGCTGATATTCTGAAGCCGCCTTTCCACTGCACACGACATTTGGACACGACTGTCGGAATACGCCCCCTTGTGGCATTCGCACAGTATTTTCAGTGTTGTCGGGCACCATGGGGGAGACGCTGATTCTCGCAGTGTCCGAAATAGGAGTGCAAGAGCCTTTATTCTCCGTGTGTTCACCATGGTTGAATTAATGAACGAATGAATAAATGAATACTGCAAGTCATAGGCCGTTAAAATGTCTACAATAATATTTTTATTACTCATTGATGAATAGAAATGTTTTTTTTTTTAATACAGACTTTTTCTGATTTAAAAAAATAACGAAAATAACCCTATTTCTCATCTCTCACGCACGGACCTGCTTGGACAACACTGAAATACATCACTTCCGGTCAGCCGGTCGCATACGGTCTAGTCGCAGGAGTTCAAATATTTCAACGGATCCGCAGCTCAAATCGGATCCGAATTTTCCGCATACGGAGATGATCGGAACTCCACGCAGCTCCCGGACTACTCTCCATTGGAAACGAATGACTTCCGGTCTGTCGCTTGTCGTGTGCAGTGGAAAGGAGGCTTGAGAGATTTATAGGGTGCTTCTCGTTTCTTATTTGTGCATCCTCGTTTCCTTTCCTTGCTTTCTTTCCTCGTGTCTTAGCTCCACCCCTCCGCGATGCGATGGAAGGACGCAAGGAAAAGACTCGAGGACCGAGGAATCAAATCAAGTGAAAAGACACGTCCTCGTATCGGTTAGCGTCACTTCAAAGCGTCGTCAATTAGTGCTGGATTTGGCTTGCACGTTTGGATTAACTACATGTCTACATTAAAGTCATTCTCTATTCTCTAAAAATCAATAAAGAAACATTGATTTAATAATAAAAAGGAATAAGCCATTCAAATAAAGAGCCCAATCAGCAGATGGCGGGCGGGTGCGGTTTTAAAAATTGGTCAAAAATGTTGGATGGCGGACAGATGATGAGTTTTATGATGCGGTTGCGAATGAAATAAAAGCCCGTCCGCGCATCTCTATTCCAGAAGAATGTCGCAGTTTAGCTAAATTAATTCACGCCTCCTTTTAACGCCTTCCCCGATTGCAATACATTAAAACATTGTTTCCCAGCCGCAGCCGCGCTTCATTCTTGAAATGTATACTTTGTCTAAAGTGATGTATACAAACTATATAGTATACTATGAGCAGGGATACAATCAACCAGTGCAGCGACATTTTGTGTCTGCCGATTTGTTCACTTGCGGGAGTTCCATTGGCAATTTCCCGCATGTTAATTCTGACCAATCGAAAAGCAGTTTAGGAAATACATTCAATAACATCTGGCCAATGAGTGATGTAGATTTTGTCACATGACTGTATTTTGGTTCTTTTCAACTGGTTTGGACCGAAGAAATCAGTGTGGTGTGAAAAGAACCATTTGTTGCTCTCGGTCCAGACCAAATGAACCGAACCACAGATGTGAAAGCACCCTAAATGTGAGTTTGTTTTTAAATAGATTGGGGGGGTTGTCTGTTAAATGTTGTTGTTCTTTTATTTTGTTTTTTTATTACTTTTTACTTATACTCATATCTAAATGGAAATTGCTGGTGGTGTGTGTTAAGTGTATTTATTTATTTATCCATCCATCCATCCATCTATGTATCTATCTGATTGATTATTTATTTATTCCTCCATTTATCAATTCATTTATTTATTCATTAATTTATTCATTTATTAAACTATTCATTAGTTTATCAATTTATTCATATTTTTTATTCATTCATTTATTTATTTATTTTATTCCAGTAATGGTTATGTCTGTTTTGAATAATCCAGATTTGTTTCTTTGCATTTTCATGTGTTCATTTTTGTGTTCATCCATCTATTTATTTTTCCCTCCATCTATCCTTCTATTTAACTATTTATTTATCTCTCCATCCATTCATCCATCCCTCCATCCATCCATCCATCTATTTAACTATTTTTTTTATCCCTCCATCCATCCATCTAACTGTTTAGATGCAGATATTCTTAAATCTGAAATACAGATATTAACATCTAAAAACCTTTTTATGATTTCACATGGACTTAAAACTAGGTTAATTAGGTTAGCTAGTCAAGTTAGGTTAGTTAGGTAAGTCATTGGACAGCAGTGGTTTATATATTGTTCCAGGCAAACTAAAAGAAATCAGACTTGCTCCAGAAGAGAAATATAACAGGAAATACTGTGAAAAATGGCTTTGCTTTTCTGTTAGACATCACTTGTGAAATATTTGACTAGGAATTACAATTTCACAGGAGGGCTAACGCTTTGTCTTCAGTGCTTTTCCACAGTCGTGATGAGCCATTGTTGCTAATAATGAACAAAAAGAGCCGATTGGCCATTTTTCACTCAAAATAAAGAGCAAAAACCACAAACTATCAGTAGTCTAAAGATAATAATAACAGCGGTAATTGCATGTAGCGAAGAGGGGGTGGAAAAGTGTGTTTTGCACCCGCTGCCTGTCTATAAATCACCCAGCACATAATTCCATCAGTCATACATTTGTTTTTCATCTGGTTGAGACATGCACATGCACCTCACAAGAGCCTGCAAACTGCAATCTTTCTCTGGCCTTTCATGCGTGCATTTGTCGAATCTCAAAGAAGGACTTTTCTTAAGTCTTCAGAGGGAAACAATAAATCCAGTGTGATTTTTATGGCTGTTTTCACCACAGCAACCTCTTTCGATTCAATTCAGGCTTTGTTTCTATGGCACTCTTTACAATGTAGGTTGTGTCAAAGCAGCTTATCATGGATGAAGAAAAAGAGAATAAAAAGCCATATATTTCAGATCGTGGAACATTCTTATATTACATATTTTTCTCTAGATTTTGGCCTTCAGTCTAGAGGACTAGCCGGACTCGACCAGATGTCTTACAGTGCTGGAATAAAATGCGGTAGGGCTAAACGTCTTGTGCAGAGCGTCAGGCTAGGCGCCGGAGGCTGGAGAACGCTGGGCGTCCATCGTGGAGAAGCCGCAGGTAGGGGTGGTCACCGGCTGGTGGACAGGCTGGCCCTTTAGGAACAATGCGAGGACTCGTCTGTCACTGAGGTCTTACACAGTCTCTCCACTCCTCCAGGACCACCATAGCAGCTGCTCAGGATACAGCCTGGTCCAGGATTATGGAAACCTCAGGAATAATAAAAAACAGATTAACATAAGCGCAGATGCCATTCAAATTATAATGTTTTTTGGGAAGTGTTCCCAGCTCCGGTTGCCCTAAATAATGCAGACTAACAATCCTTTAGAGGATTTGGATTGCAACAGCATTTGTGTTTTATGTGTATGCTAATGCAGAGAGATGTGTCTGTAATCTAGTTTTAAACTGACAGAGTGTGTCTGCTTCCCGAACTGTGCTAGGAAGGCTGTTCCAATGTTTAGGTGCCAGATATGAGAAAGATCTACCACCTACAGTTGATTTTGTTATTCTGGGGATAATCAATTGTTCAAAATTAATTGAACGTAGAGGACATGATGGGCTATAATACGCCAGGAGCTCCCTCAGATACCGGGGAGCTAAGCTATTCAGGGCTTTTTAGGTAGTCAGTAAAATTTTAAAATGTATACAATATTTAAAAGGGAGCCAATGCAATGGAGTAATATGTCATAAACAGACAACAGTTGTGGAATTTGAGGCCTTGAGATGAAGAACCATATAAGCCATTTTTTTATATATATTTTTTTGACTTTTTTTATTTGGATTGTGAACATTATATGATATATTATTACATTTACATAATTACATATTACATTACATAATTTTACATTTCAATTTCACAAAAGCTTCTCAATTCTAAGGAGATAACATTTTACAGCGTCATTTTCAGGAGCATTTTTTGAAAATTTCTGAGGTAGACTTCTGAAAGAGGGGGTTTTTATGTACCTTTAAAGGTTAATGCCAGTTTGCACATGCTGTATATTGCCTCTCTTCGAAGAACAGGGAAAATGTACTGGGAGCAGTTGCTCAGCGGTGGAAGCTGACCACAGCTTCTACATTGATCCACAACATTTCAAAGAGATGGAAAGTAAATAAACAGCAGTTGGATATGACTCAGGCAAAAGCGTCTAACGTTTGAGCGCCTGCGCAGTACATGATCGAAAGCAATTTTTGTCAGTTTAGTGTGGATGACGGAAAGAATTGTAAAGATAGATTGGACATGGAGCAATTATTTCCAGATTAGTGTAGATATAGCCGCCTCAGTTTAGTATAAATGTCACTGTTGAGTTCAGATTAGTT
This sequence comes from Danio albolineatus, assembly GCA_903798035.1. Lineage (NCBI taxonomy): Eukaryota > Metazoa > Chordata > Actinopteri > Cypriniformes > Danionidae > Danio > Danio albolineatus. Next base: position 906,584 of record CAIGQQ010005788.1, on the reverse strand, counting down.
TAATACAAAATTCTCTGTATTCTACTGCATGGAATATATTAATTCTACAGCATTCTATGGAATACATTGTGTTATGGGATACGAAGTGTTGTTTTTGACAGCTTTCCTTTGCCTGTAACCTTTCCAAAAGGTTCAAAGCTTCAGAAACCCCACAGGGAACATTACTAGACGCTTAGATTAGACTTGTAAAGTTGCGGCTCTCAGGCAAGCAAAAGCTGATATTGTTGAGAATCAAACACCCTTCCCTTCAGCTCTGTATTTCGCAAGAGTGTTTGAGATACGGGGAGATGGAGTCGTGAGTGAGCATAAGTAACAATTGCCTTTGAAGATCAGGCAAGTGTTCTGGGATTGGGACAAACGGCTGAATCCCTTATGATAATTTTTCATCTTTCGCTGTGTGGTTTGGTGTGGGGTATGGTGGTCCCTCATACGCCCTTCGGTGTCATCTGAGAAATGATTACAGCAAACTTCACACGTCTGAGGTTTAAAACACACGCTCACACACAAACACGCAAAAAACTTCAAGCAAAGAGACATCTCCATTTTCCCTTGGCACTGGAAATGTTTCTCCATCAAAACCCATGATGAGAAACTCTCTCATTATTTCATTAATCAGACTCCTGAACAGCATTCTTATTCAGTTGATTCGTGAAAAAAGGAACATAATAAACACAAAAAAAACAATAACCCCCCCCCCACCCCACCCCACCCAAAAAATAAATATGAATAAAAATACAGTAAAAAAAAAAAAAA
>CAIGQQ010005788.1:876957-905731 GCA_903798035.1 Danio albolineatus | reverse complement strand
ATACAGTAAAAAAAAAAAAAAATATATATATATATATATATATATATATATATATATATATATATATATACACAGTAGTTGTAGTAAGTATCTTGTTAGTATCGGTTGATACTGCTCCTTCAACAAACATTTAACTGACTATAAGAAACTTTTCAAGTACGTCAACTTACACTAACCCTATCCCTAACCCCAACCTAACAGTCTACTTATAATCTAATGAGAATTAGTTGCAATGTAACTTAAATTCAACAAACGGACCATCAAAATAAAGTGTGACCAAGATACTTACTACAAGTACTTAAGACGTACATAAAGACGTAGGAGCACAGTGTTCTTCAGGAATGATGTCTGAGACCAAACAAGGACCTAAAAAAAGGCAGGGGTATAAATACAAGGGGCATAATAGCTCTGATAAAACACAGGGGGGGAACACAGGTGAAACTATAGTGAACAAAGGAGCATATAATAATCACAGGAGCACATGGAATAACATAGGAGCACATGGAACAACACCCTGGGATGTCACATGATACAACAAACACAGGAACATCAGAACATAACATGACAGCGAGTCACAGGAATTGTTATTTTGGGGGTCGCGAACTGAAAGAACTCCTGTCCTAGACAATATATCACTATTAAAAATGCTAACAAAAGTTCATTTTCTTTTCAGCTTAGTCCCATTAGTAATCTGGGGTCGCCACAGCGGAATGAACCGCCAACTTATCCAGTATATGTTTTATGCAGCGGATGCCCTTCCAGCTGCAACCCATCACTGGGAAACATCCATACACACTCATTCGCACACATAAACTACAGACAATTTTTAGCTTACCCAATTGATAGCACCCGGAGGAAACCCATGTGAACACGGGGAGAACATGCAAACTTCACACAGAAATGACAACTGACCCAGCCAAGGCTCGAACCAGCGACCTTCTTGCTGTGAGGTAAGAGCGCTACCCAATGAGCCACCCTCCAAAATGCAATTTAAAAACATAAATAAATGGAAAACACCTCATAAGTCACAGAATATGAAAAACTGTTGATTTACCGTGTTACACCAGTCAAGTTGATTATTATGTTTTACAGTGTGTGTATATATAAGCAGTGTGTGATCAGTGTATTTCTTGTTTCAGATATCTTCATGAAGCAAAGGCTATAGGATATTAGTGCTGCAAACGGAGAGCAACGTTTCTCTTTGAAGCTGCTGTGTGTCTTTCATGTCCTCTGGCTTAATGACCACATGTACAGATCAACACTGTTGTCACAACAGCACAACGTCTTAGTCCAGATTACTGTTGTCGAATTAAAGACATGTTTACTGTGTCAACAGTGCTTTAATATAAGGGAAAAAAGGCTGTCTTGTCTGACTTTTTGCTCTCAAAACTACTCCAGATTTTGTAGACATGATTGAATTACAGTTGCTAATTTGAATCTCCTTCGCGCTAATCTAGGTAGCAAAGAATTCGGGCCCAGATTTGGCATAAAGCTGGCAGCGCAGGCATTCATGTGGGCCAAACATGGGTCGGGTTTGACACAGTCTTTAAGGTGGCACACGTGACATGGGCCAGATTTCAAATGTAATATTTGGCCCAGATGTTAAAATTGATAAATGGGCCATGTAAGTTTCTTGACCCACATTTAAAATACATTAAAATTATTTCTGAGTAAAGAAAATGTTTAAATACATTTCCATAAAGTCATTTCCATCTTCCTGTTTATATCTTATGCCTTCATAACCCAGAAAACAATCGAGATTTAATTATTTGAATTAATTAATCAATTTTGTTTCCTGTATGTTACAAAAGAACTGAATTTAACCTACAATACATATATTTTATTCAATTCAATTCAATTCACCTTTATTTTTATAGCGCTTTTACAATGTAGATTGTGTCAAAGCAGCTTCACATTGAAGGTTATAGTAAATTGAAAATGTCAGTCCAGTTATTAGTGTTGGAGTTCAGTTCAGTGTTGTTTAATATTCACTACTTAGAGTCCAAACACAGAAGAGTAATCCATGCGCAGCTCTAGCTGCAGTCTAGGCGCCAGAGGTAGGAGAACTCGAGGCTCGTCTGTCCTTGGAGGGTCACAGGAATCCATCTCTTGCTTGCTACTCCGCCAAGCAGCTGCTCAGGATACAGCGAGGTCCAGGATAATGGAGCCTTGGAATCCACAGCCTTGGAACATTTTATCAACCAAATTATCATTATATAAATTATACTAACCATTAGCATGGGGTACATCTGGCCCAGTTCAGGCCCAGTTATTGCTTATTGATTGCCAAGACTTGGTCCAGATATAGTCCTTGTTTGACCCTTGTCTGGAAGCCAGACTTGGTCCAGTCACGAGGGCCAAGCAAAAGCTAATTGTATGGGCCATGGCTGGGCCAGAGAGATTTTGCAATGTGGGAAGTTGATTTACATGTCATCTTACTGGTTAAATTTGCCTTTTAAATAGTTAAAGTGCCACGAAACCCTCCTGTCTCAGCAGGGTGTTTTCACACCTCTAGTTTGGAAAAGCTCAGAAAAGTGGGTGTGTTCAGCAGAGGCAAAACAAACACACGGACGCAGGAGAGAAAAACAGTGACTGTGTTTACATGGCCATCAGTAATCCTATTATTTGCCAAATTATTCATTTGTCGACTTTAGGTTCAGTTTGGCACTTTCACTTTTACTAGTAACATTTCCTGCATGCCCCCCGTGACAAACCAGATATTGAATGTGAGAAACTGCTGGAGGAGTGCAGTTTTAATGGAGTGTTTGATACCGCACAAAGTATGTTAGAAAAAATAACCCTCCACATTTCTCAGTAACTTAGATGCACTTGGTAGGTAGCATCAGAAAGCCGTGCATGTATAGACTATCTTTAAATATTATAGGTCTGTAGGACTATAGGTCTGTCTGTAAACACTGAAAGAGTACAGCTGACGATACGAACTAGCTTTGCCATCTGAATAAACAAATAAAGCCCACTGATCGATCACTTACCAAATCTGTAGAGACAGGACAATCAACATGAACTGGAGACGCGTATTTATTAAAAGCAGACAAGTGGCAAATCCGGATTTGACCATTTCCAGATGAGAAAAGCTCTCAGGGAAAACATGTTCCTTACAAACGCATTTCTGTGGCGTGTACTGTAGTTCACACGTGAATTCAGCCATGCTCTCATAGCAAGAAATTAAAAGGAAACCTTCATTGCAGCACATAAACACAACACTGGCGACCTGTGTCTCCAAACAATTCTTCTTTCACTTGTTTTGGCAACACTTCGTGGCGTCCCTCTGCCAACTGAACACTGTAACAGGTAAAAACAGACTTGAAGGTCTCGTGCATATTAATGAAGTTGCGCCGCATTCACAATAGAGTGCGCTGATTGGTTTGAACCAAGTCTATCTCATGAATTAATGCCGCACACTCAGAGACGTCACGATGCACTCGCCGGTACAGACGTCCACTCTCCACGCTGGAATACACGCAAGCATCTCATCGGCACGATGCAGCTTCAAAAATTCGTTTCAAACCAGAAGAACGAATAAGCTCGAAATAACGCAAAAACAACCAATTTTCACTTTTTAGTCAAATATATTTGTCCTCATAGTGTTTATAGCAGAGTGGGACACATATATGACTGTCAACAGCTCAAAAAAATGTGTTTTGGTGTTTCGTGACCCTTTAAGAAATAGTTTTCTCTGATCTGTATTGTAATGTGAAGTGGGACGCTGACAATTCAATTCAATTCAATTCATCTTTATTTGTATAGCGCTTTTACAATGTAGATTGTGTCAAAGCAGCTTCACATGCATTATAAAAAATGTAAACAGTGTCAGTCCAGTTTTCAGTGTTGAAGTTCAGTTTAGTTCATTTCAGCGTGGTTCAGAGTGGGGATCCAAACACAGGTTCATAAGAAAGGTCAGGCAAGCAACAGTCACAATCAGATGTACAATCAGATGTATGTGTAACCCTGCCAGTCCTACTGCAACCAACCCACTCTTAACTTGAATTGAACCGGCGACTTTCCACATGGGAGTCGGTTGCTCTACCAAGGAGGCTAAATGGCCTCTAGATCCTGTCACTAGAGTACCTTTTAGAGGTCAGAGGAGTGGGGTTTACCTGCACAGCACTTCACTAGTTTGCCTCTGTTAAACTCTAAACCTTACTCCCATCTGGGTCACGGCACCAATGTAACCAATCTTTTGCATTCTTTTGTGTTTCTTCTGCGTTGTGTGAGTAAATATTGACCTTTATATATCTTTCAGTGATTTATTGTTTGTGAAAAACAGTCAGAACAAAAACGAGCACAGAGACATTCAGCCAGCCCTCGTGCACTGGCTTCTTCTTTGCACACATCAAAATAATTTTTCTATTAAGGTAACAGAGGGAGCGCTCTACATGTAAAACAATAAACAACTGTTAACCCCTTACTTCCCAATAGTATTTCAATGTGTGCGAGTGGAGAGAAATTATATAACCCTGTTATACTTAACCCTGTTAAGAGTTTTTTTTTTTTTTGTAGCTCAGCAATAAAACAAACAAACCAACAAAAAAAGGTTACGTCAAATTAGAAATGACAATCTCTGTTAAAGATATTCTCCCCAACTCTCTCCATCATTCTCACTCTCTTCTCAGATAGGATGGTGGGCCAAATTGAAGGTTGCAATGGGCCAACGTTGGCCTGCGGGCCCTACTTTGGGCATCTCTGATTAATTGGGTTTAATTGTTCTCAAATTGCTTCGTTTACTCAAATGGTTTAAGTTCACAGTACTCATTAGGATTAGTTTTTGAACTTAAATGGTTTGTTGCAATCTTGTTTTCCTCAAATGGGTTGAGTTACATTCACTTATTGGGTTTTACAGTGTATAGAAGTGCACAGGTACATATACACAGAATATAACACACAAATAGAATTGTCTGAATCTCAGTTTGTTGGAGTTAAACTGTTGTACAACTCCTCTACAACACAACTACGCCATTTGGGGTGGCGTGTATGGGATGTTTTTGCACATTTTTCTTCAAGGTCTGATTCTTTATGTCATTTTAGCAGATTCTTGGGAGAATTGTTCAGGAGTTGTTCCACATTAGGTTCGTGAATCTCCATTCGCAATCCTCTGCATTCCATTAATACGGTACAGGACCGAATGTAGATTAGAGTTAGAATGGATCCCGGTCATCTTCACTGACTACTTTAAGATTTATTTTGCCTTGTTATGACAACATTGTCATATAGCAGGATAGAACAGGCCTCCAAAAAAATAAATGTAAAACTACTTAAAGGGGGCCTATTATGCCCCTTTTTACAATATGTAAAAATATGTCTCTGATATCCCTATGTGTGTGACGTTTCAGCTCAAAATAATACACAAATGATGTTTTATATCTCTTTGAAACTATGGCTTTGATACAAATTGTGCCATTTTAGTGGCTATCGCTTTAAATTTAAATGAGATTGTGCTCTTTTCAAAAGAGGGCGGAGCTACACATGCGTCAGTGGCAGATTCAAAAACAAAACTATTGTCAAATTCTAATGAGGGAGAGATTATCTTTAATGGGTGGGGCTTTCCCCTCTCTGATGACACATACAAAGGAAGAACGTCAATCAAAGTGTTCCTGCAGAGCAAGTGTGATTATAAAAAATAAAATTAATAAATTTTTACCATTAGAAGCTGGTTATATTCACAGACTGTTGCCACACAACTGTGTTTAAACTCCTTATAAAAGTGACTTTTGCATAATACGTCCCTTTTAATAGTATAGTTTTATCTACAAACTCAGTTTTCACATACACACTGAATGTTTACAGATTACCACCCTAGCTTTTTTTTTAATCTCTCTCTATTTAGTTTGAAGTGAGTGTGCATGTGAGTTAGAGGAAAGATTGATGTCATAATGACTGTGATGGCATGCTTTAGTCATTTAAACTGGCAGTATCATCTCAAATTATTTCATGGCTTTCTGCAATGATACATTCAGAGCAGGTCCGGACAGGAGTGCAGATATCAGAGTGAAAGCTGAGGCCGTGCGGTACAGCGCCTGGAGCTCACTAACACACATCTGCAGAGGCTCTACACTTTAAAAAGAAATTGATTAATTTGGCTTAACTTTAAAAAGTAAGTAAACCTTGAGTTGACTTTACTTTTAAAACATTTAAATTATTAAGCAAATGAACTATGTGCATACTTATGAAAATTAAATTGAGTCAACTTAACTGTTCCAAGTTGCAACATGTTTACTCACTTTTTTAAAGGGGTGGTGCACAGTGTATATTTAAGGCTTGGTTTTGTTTATAAGATGCAAAGCTATGTGTGCTCATGCTTCATTTGTAGAAAGTCTTACTTTGGCTGCGTCCGAAACCGCATACTTCCATACTATACAGTACACTAAAAACAGTACGTGAGCCGAGTAGTATGTCGGAATTCATAGAATTCGAAAATCAGTGTGCGAGAAGTACCCGGATGACTTACTACTTCCGGCGAGATTCTGAAGTGCGCATTCCATGTACGCTGCGCTATCCCATAATTCACAGCGAGAGAATTCATGAATGGGAGTGAAGCGACGCAACTGACGCAGGTAGGTCACGTGACCATGACAAAATGGCGGATGTAGTACGTCCGAATTCCATTCATAATTCTCACATTCATACTGTATATAACGTACTTTTCTAACGGCCGAGTAGTACGTTTAAATTCAAATGCAGTACCTGCTGAGTAGTAGGCGGTTTCGGACGCTGCCTTTGATTATATACAGCTACTCAGCTAACACGAAAATTTCCTAGTTCCTCTGAAAGCTTTGCCCTCAAGAGGCTCTGATTGGTCAGCTAACATAATGTGCTGTGATTCGCAGATCGGCTCCACTTCACCAGTAAAGTGTCTTGTGCCTTCAAGCACACTCTTTTGCACCGTGTAAACACTGTCAGTCAGAGTAGCTGTTAGCCGCAGCAGTTTGTGCTTGAATCTGACAGAAAATGAAGAGCACACAGTTGAACCTCACGCCTGCTCTCTAAAATAACATGGCAAGTGTATTTCACATATGTTCGGAGTAAGCATGTGGAAGTCATATGAAACGTTCACATATCACTTGCGAGTTCATTATCTGAGATGTAAAACGCTGGGAAACAGTCCGCATAGAGAGGCACTGAAAGTGGCTGCATAGAGAGACACTGCAGCGCTGCTGAAGATTGTGGCTGTTTACAGCGGTTTGACTGATAAATATGAATATGTAGCTAAATTCCAAGAGTTCAGAAATTCCAAGAGTTTCACCCAGTCAAAGCAGGGTGAATCTGCTTTCAGCTATTACGCCCCTCACTGCTGGAATCAGCTTCCAGAAATGATCAGATGTGCTCCAACATCAGGCACATTCAAATAAAGACTTAAAAAACACATCTGTTTAGCTGTGCCTTTACTGAATGAGCACTGTGCTACGTCCGACAGATCGCACTATTGTGTCTTTCTTTTCTTTTTCATTCTTTTATCACTTGTTTTAACTCATTTTAATCTGTTTTTATCTGTTTTTTCATTATTTGTTTTTATTTTTTCATACTTCAATTTTATTTCTGTTTATGTAAAGCACTTAAAATTGCCAATGTGTATGAAATGTGCTATATAAACAAACTTGCCTTGCCTTGCCTTGCTAAATCATTAGTATCTCATACAATGTGCAACACACTGGAACAGTGACAAAAATCAATAAGACACAAAATTATATTACAATGAGACCCATTAAATAAGCCGAGATCCATAAATGATGATGAGTGCATCATCCGGGTAATTAAAGTGCACTTATTATTTGTAGAGTTGTCAGTGTGAATGCTACTGTGGCCGAGAGAGCTTAACGCGCTGCAATTTAAGAAAGCACATGCAATAACAAAAAACACCAGCAAATTAAGAAACGATCTTCATCAATTTGACAGCACACCTGTTGCAAATTGTTTTGGGTCCTCTTGAAACATTTCTGTTGTGTTTTGACCAACTTGCTGTGCATTTCTTCCGTTGTTTGTGTTGTGACAATTTGCAACAGGTGTGCTGTCAAATTGATGAAGATTGTTTCTTAGTTTGCTGGTGTTTTTTGTTATTGCATGTGCTTTCTTAAATTGCAGCGCGTTAAGCTCTCTCGGCCACCGTAGGAACACACTACTTACACTATTTATACTACAAAATGGTGTAGAATAGTGCATAAGTATGTGATTTGGGACGCAGCTGATGTTAACCTCGAGGACATCGCTGCTTTGACAGTTTACCTGACGATCACACTCAACAAAGCATCAACTTTCTTCCCGCTACTGACGCACTGAACCATACAGTGAAAGGAGGGGAGGTGCAATTCGACACTGACAGACATGAGGGGCAGATATAAGCTGTATTTTATTTTTTATTTCTAATAAATTGTTTTACTTGTAATTTAGAGATACATTCATCATTTATATTACACTACAGTACTGTTATTAATTATAAAGCAGATCTCTGTAGGCCCCTAGAGTGCATGGGCCCTTAGAATCGTCCTAACTTTCCCCCCCTTAGCGGCGCCCCTGCATCAATATCAGACTGACCATGATTATGCATTCATTCATTCATTTTTTTTTCAGCTTAGCTCCCTTTATTATTCAGGGGTCGCCACCGTGGAATGAACCGCCAACTTATCCAGCATATGTTTTACTCAGCGGATGCCCTTCCAGCCACAACCCAACAATGGGAAACACCCATACTCTCTTGCATTCACACACATACACTACGGCCAACTTAGCTCATTCAATTCACCAATACTGCATGTGTTTGGACTGTGGGGGAAACCGGAGCACCCGGAGGAAAACCACGTGAACACGGGGAGAACTTGCAAGCTCCAAATGCCAAGCGGGGCTCGAACCAGCTGACCATGATTAAACGAAAGTAAAAAGTGCAATTCGACATGATTTACGTGAAGTATAAGATCAAGAGTTCAAAGTTCACTGACCACAGATGCCCTCTATTAGCAGGAGTTCAGAGTAGGGTCAGAGGTCAAACCAGTGTTGAAGCAGCGCGGTGAAGAATGGGGATGTTAATGAGTCGAATGTGACGGGACAAAAGGCATAATGGGAAGGAGAGAAAAGCCTTTGTGGCGCACTGATGAATATTAACCTGAACTCACAGGCACACGGAGCGACTCCTGAAGCGCTGGAGCGAGCGAGGAGGACAGACAGAGACGGATTCGCTCACAGAAGCCATTGTGTGCTCTTTCGGGGTTTCTCCGGGCTCTCAGAAACATCTCTCCCATCCCGGGCAGCTGTTTTAACCGCTCTCCGAATGTGGGAAAGGTGTCAAAGAAGTCTTTTCAAACTAAATCTCGGAGGGGAAAGAGAACACCGCCACTGCTATCCTCCATTGTCCAGACTGTCTAGGGAAAAGAAAGTAGCACACTGGCATTCTGTGCCGTAACCGGTGTCATAACCCGAAAGGCTTTCTAAAGAGAGAAGCTCGCGTTACGGTAAAGGCAGAAGGATCCATGAGGACATGAGCATCTGAATGGAGCTGCCGCAAAACAGATGTGTGTGCTGCCATAAAGACATTAATGAGGCCTATAGAGGAAACACAAGCAGACCTTTGTCTCATTTAGCCCATTGTCTGCTAGGTAAACAGGAATCAGTAGAAATCATCACAGGATTTTATTGGATGTAATTGAAATCGCATTGGCTTTAAAAGGTGCCACATAATGGATATATCTAGGCCATACCGTGAGCCTCGAACACCATTGTTTCCTGATTCTTATGTAAATCCTGTGAGTGTAAATGATTACTGAAAAACAGGACAATTGAAACAAAACCCAGACTGTGACAATACTGACAATATGCACGACAAATGCTGCGTTTAATTGGCCACAACGTTTCCTTGTGAGTTTGCAGCAATGATATATTTTTCCTTATATTTATGCCTTACACTTTAAAAAGTAGAGGGTTCCACTCGATTCATTTATAATCATTAACTTAGCTGTTTTTATTAAGCTTGATGTTATTATTCACTTTGTTTTAATTCGTTGTATAAGCTCAATTTAAGTTTGAATAAGCATGAAAATCGTTTTTTGAGTGCATCTAAGCTTGTGTTAAGTGAGAGCCCCCTACCCGGCCGCACCCCCTGTAGTTGAATTAAAAAATCAGAATAATATAATTTCTAATTTCAATCTACAATGTCTTGCCCACATTTTTAAATAAATAATATATAGTACATATATAGGGCGCCACGTTGGCCTAGTGGTTAGCACGTTCGCCTCACAGCAAGAAGGTCGCTGGTTCGATCCCCGGCTGGGTCAGTTGGCATTTCTGTGTGGAGTTTGCATGTTCTCCCCGTGGTTGCGTGGGTTTCGTCCGGGTGCTCCGGTTTCCCCCACAGTCCAAAGACATGCGGTACAGGTGAATTGGGTAAGCTAAATTGTCCGTAGTGTATGTGTGTGAATGAGAATGTATGAATGTGTTTCCCAGAGATGGGTTGTGGCTGGAAGGGCATCTGCTGCGTAAAACAAATGCTGGATAAGTTGGCGGTTCATTCCGCTGTGGCGACCCCGGATTAATAAAGGGACTAAGCCGAAAAGAAAATGAATGAATGAATGAATGAATAGTACATATATTTATAGTGTACAAAGATTTAACTTATTTTTTTAAGCATTTAAAGCCCATTTTGAAAAAAAAATCCTAATAACGCCAGTGAAAATTAATGTTTTTTAGGATACATGATCAAGTTCACTGAAGCAGTACTATATACAGTATATCTGATGATAACGGAGTAAATCGAAACGAAACGAATAATAAACGAATGCAACTAAAAAAAATAGAATATTAAGGCTGCTTTATCCGTATTTACAAAATAAAACTCCTTCAAATCTCACAGACGGCCCTACTTTGTCCCTGTGTTCAAAAATGTATAAGAATAAAACTAATCGATTTCACAAGCCATCTACGCCATAGATTGACTGTACACCTCGCCATAGTGTCAGTTAAACCTTTTATCGTGGCCATTTGATGGAAAATAACTGTTTAATTGTTGTTTATACACATTTGAATTAGGCTAAACATTATTAAATACCCACGAGCCACTAGTGACTTTATATCACGTTTGCATTATTAAATTTTTTTGTTAAACTTTCCTTCCTTTTAAAAATAAATGTATTTCCAATCTGATATGTAATGGGAAGAGAGAAAAACACGAGTTCAGCAGATGGTGGATTCGAACCGGGATGACGATGGATTGCGTCAAAACATGTTGCTGTGCACTCTACGAGCAACGCCACTCCCGCTACTGCGACTTATTCCAATGAGGTCCGCTATGTCCACTAGACGCTCCAAAATAGGCTTATTTTTCCCCCCTCGCAGGGGCCGGTGCACACCCCTGGGCCTGTGCCCATAAGGACCATTGGTTAATCCGGCCCTGGCTACGGGGCAGTGTGACGCCGTTCCTATACAGCGGACCGCTTGCCTTTGTGTGGACAACTTTCCCGCTGCAATCAGTTTGTCCCATTAGCTCGCCGTGTTCGTCGGCGGACTTCAGACGCAGAGAGGAGTTGACCACGATGATGGGGTTTGAGTCGGGTGAAGAGCGGTTCCAGAAAGCAGGTAAGACAAAAAAAAGAATCCAAATTATGAAATAAACCAGTAAATAACAGGGTGAGAATGTGGTAAAGTCTGAAAACGTGGTAAAAATTAGAAAAGGGCTTTTATTTTTTTCTGGATTGCTTTTGAAAGTTGTTGGTTGAGTTTAATTGGTTGAGCCCAGAAAAGATATGGAAAATGTGGCCTAATGATCTTAAAGCATATGTGGGCCACTTTTGGCAAATATTCGGCACAGTAAACTCTGGCTAATTTGGCTGTGAGTCTAAAGTGACTCAGGGAAAATATGGCAAATATGGCCCAGTTATTTTCAAACATATGTGGGCCACTTTTAGCAAATATTCGGCACAGTAAACTCTGGCTAATGTGGCTCTGAGTCTAAAGTGACCCAAAGAAGATATGGCAAATGTGGCCCAGTTATCTTAAGACATATGTGGGCCACTTCTGGCAAATATTCGGCACAGTAAGCTATGGCTAATGTGGCTCTGAGTCTAAAGTGGCCCAGAGAAGATATGGCAAATATGGCCCAGTTATTTTAAAACATATGTGGGCCACTTTTAGCAAAAATTCGGCACAGTAAACTCTGGCTAATGTGGCTCTGAGTCTAAAGTGGCCCAGAGAAGATATGGCAAATATGGCCCAGTTATTTTAAAACATATGTGGGCCACTTTTAGCAAATATTCGGCACAGTAAACTCTGGCTAATGTGGCTCTGAGTCTAAAGTGACCCAAAGAAGATATGGAAAATGTGGCCCAGTTATCTTAAGACATATGTGGGCCACTTCTGGCAAATATTTGGCACAGTAAGCTCTGTAATGTGGATTTGAGTCTACAGTGGCCCAGAGAAAATATGGCAAATGTGACCCAGTTATTTTAAAACATATGTGGGCCACTTCTGGCAAATATTCGGCACAGTAAGCTCTGGCTAATGTGGCTTTGAGCCTAAAGTGGCCCAGAGAAGATATGGCAAATGTGACCAAGTTATTTTAAAACATATGTGGGCCACTTCTGGCAAATATTTGGCACAGTTAGCTCTGGCTAATGTGGCTCTGAGTCTAAAGTGGCCCAGAGAAAATATGGAAAATGTGGCCTAGTTATTTTAAAACAAATATGGGCCAATTTTAGCAAATATTCGGTACAGTAAACTCTGGCTAACGTGGCTTTGAGTCTACTGTGTCTCAGAAAGGATATGGCAAATGTGGCCCAGTTATCTTAAAACATATGTGGGCCACTTCTGGCAAATATTCGGCACAGTAAGCTCTGGCTAATGTAGCTTTGAGCCTAAAGTGGCCCAGAGAAAATATGGCAAATGTGGCCCAGTTATTTTAAAACATATGTGGGCCACTTTTAGCAAATATTCGGCATTGTAAACTCTGGCTAATGTGGCTCTGAGTCTAAAGTGGCCCAGAGAAGATATCGAAAACATGGCCTAGTTATCTTAAAACATATTTGGGTAACTTTTGGCAAATATTTGACTCAGTAAACTCTGGCTAATGTGGAGTCTAAAGTGGCCCAGAGAGGATATATCTTAAAACAGCAAGTGTAAGGTGTAGGCCAGATCTGGGCCAGAATAAAAGCAAACTGTGGCCCAGAATAGGGTCAGTTCTGGTTCATTTGGTTGAATTCTGGCTAATATGTGGTATTGCTATGGCTTAATTGTGGCTCAGATCTGGCCAACAGGAGCGGACCGCCCAAGTGCCATCATTCCATGCGGTATGTGGGCCGGATGTAAGTGTCTGGTGTGGGCCGGATTTGAGCCAGATGAGTTTTGCTGACTGAGAATGAACACAATTGAGTGGATACAACCTTTTTTAAACAACTGGACAATAAATAGGGTGAGAAGAGTAAATAAAAATACGATTAGATTCATTTTTAAATCTACTTTCCAAGTGCTTGTCATTAAATGTTTTTTTATTGACTGATCACAGTGAAATAGACAGGCTGGTTCACGCCTCTATTGTTTGCACTTTTGAAGCCTGTCAGAAAATCACTGCCACACGAAAACAACAAATATGGCCATTCTTAACTCTCCTCAAAGATATTTTTCAGGTTTGTCCAATATGTTTGGCCAAGACTGAGACTCTTTCAGCGCAAATCATACTTGTTATGACAAATAACTTAGTTGGCTAGGCTTACATTGGCAATACACGCTAAATGCTTTGCAGAAAAAAGCCTGATACTATTTTCCAGGTAGAGTTACGAGTGAAGCGTTCTTCTTAGACCCAACAGGTGAAGTCTTGCTGCAGGTGACAATCGCTCAGAGTCCTGAAAAGAAACAGGTTTGCGCACAATAAAAACAGCACACAGGATGTTACATAGACAGCGTTTGGATTCAGGCCATTAACCCATTCACAACATAATTACAAACAGTTATTTTTAGAATCGCTTGTAAAAAGCAAATAGCCTACTTTCGGTAACATACACACATTTTCAAGGCAATGTGACGCCAGTAGGCACTGAATCAGATTTAATTGAACTAGAACTATACCAGTATTCACTGATATCTGCTTGATAAGCCGAATAGGTCTTACAATCTGAAATACTGTTAAGGCTTTTTTTCTTTGCCCATGTTAAGCTACAATTATAAATGCTCTAGAAATAAAGATGGCTTATCTTGAAGCCAATGATGTACTGTATGCATTCAAAATGACTTGGCAGGTTTTGTTGCTGGTTTAACCCACATAGCAAACTGACTTGGCCCAAATGTGGCCTCATTATAGCCCTGCTGATGTGTCGCCGGCACTGGCATGCAGGGGCGCCGCTAAGGGGGGGAAAGTTAGGACGATTCTAAGGGCCCATGCACTCTAGGGGCCCACAGAGATCTGCTTTATAATTAATAACAGTACTATAATGTAATATAAATTATGAATGTATCTCTAAATTACATGTAAAACAATTTATTAGAAATAAAAAATAAAAATACGGCTTTTATCTGCCCCTCGTGTCTGTCACTGTCAAATTGCACCCCCCCTCCTTTCACTGTATGGTTCAGTCCGTCAGTAGCGGGAAGAGAGTTGATGCTTTGAGTGTGATCGTCAGGTAAACTGTGAAAGCAGCGATGACCTCAAGGTTAACATCAGCTGCGTCCCAAATCACATACTTATGCACTATTCTACGCCATTGTGTAGTATAAATAGTGTAAATAGTGTGTTCACACTGAAAACTCTACAAATAATAAGTGCACTTTAATTACCCGGATGATGCACTCAGCATCATTTATGGGTCTCGGCTTATTTATGGGTCTCATTGTAATAGAATTTAGTGTCTTATTGATTTTTGTCACTGTTCCAGTGTATTGCACATTGTGTGAGACACTACTGCAGTACAGTTATTTAAATAGTTACACACTGGTGTTTTGTGTGTACAATTTTCAGTGAATATTTGATTACTGTTCCTTGTTTTGTACTACATTTACATTTGAACAATAAATCATCTGCTAGCTACAGTCATGGCAGTTCTCTACTAAATACTGATAAGTAGTGGACAAAATCAATAATAAAATGCATAGGTCAGTATAACTACATTGCAGACAAAGAGTTTGGATAGCTAGCTTGGTAGTAGGGGGCCCATCCTCATATTTTTTCATGGGGCCCAAAATTGCTAGCGGCGCCCCTGGCTGGGATTATGTCAAAAACAAACAAACATGGTTACGTTGTCTTACTTTTTTGAGTTTAAGATCAAAATATCGCTCTGCTGCTACAGACAACTCTGAGACAGCAACCGAAGGACTGATAAACTCTCGTGTTGAGGTTGCTCTCCTTCATACAGCGGAGATAAACTGCTGGATTTGAGCTCAGAGCTCGTCAGGCAGGTTTGCTGTAATTATGTGAAAAATTGCCTCAGTCCCTGGAGGCTTTGAGCCCAGCGGAGGCAGAGCTACAGTATGTGAACCGGCATGCACTTCCACTGTCGCTGCTCATTTTTACTGCCTCGCTCTCCTATCACACAAACAACCGCGTTCCAGTGTTTCCACAAAGATCATTTAGTGTATCTCTTCTGACTCAATGTATCTATCTACATAATCACCTCTACGTATTAACGCAAAAGTGTTAATCATACAGTAGGTATTGTTGTTACCGATGTTTTAAAGGGTTGATTAGATAAGCAAAAATGTAATTGTGAAATATTAATAATAATAGGTAAAAATGTAATATCACACATACTGTATATTCATATTCACTTGTCAGTTCCTTTGGTCAATTATTTCTTTGTTACTTATAAAACATTTTAGTAAAGTCCAACAATACTTTCTCAGACAGATGGCAGTGTTTTCAAATGGTTAATAATTCTCTGTGCACTCGGACTCATTTTTGGTCCTGCTCGCTTTGCACTGTAAAAAAAAAAAATGTGTTTATCAACAGTTTCCGTATTTTGTGATGAAGTGTTTTCTGTTTATTTATGGTTGTGAATTGCATTATGGGATGTTGATCTCTGCTCTGTCGACTTTTGATGTTGAAAATTCAACTCTGCTGTTTAACAAAGTGACTTTTATTGACATTGTAGTATTTTGAAATAATATAGTGTATAATAAATAACACATGGAGAAATAAGTTGTAAAATAACAGTAGCGTAATATACAACATCAAACCAGACAATATACCACTTTAAACTGTTAAAAATGTCAATAAAAGTCACTTTTTCAAACTTTTCAAGGTTGAAAGTTTTTGGAATCATCAAATGTCCCATAATGCAATTCAAAATCATAATCAAATGGGGAAAAATAAAAATATGAATCACAAAATACAGAAAACTGCTTATTTACAGATATTTTTTACAATGTGTTTGATGAACGCATGATTGATTTAACAGTATTTGTATTTGTTTACAGTATTTGCACTACAAAAAGGCTATCAGTGCATTTGTGTTGTCTACAACTCAAATTAAAGAAACACTTCATCCAAAAAATTGTAATTTATACCTTATTTAGTCGCCCTCAAGTAGTTTCAAAACATTATGAGTTTCTTTTTTTCTGTTGAACACAAAGTGAAGTTTCATAAACTAATTTCGAGAGGAGCACGTGATATGATCATATGTAATCAGCAATAATCCAATCAGAGCGATCCAAGCTTACTATAAATGGATCAGTTTCTTCCCTACTACTCTATCTTCGTTTTGGAAGAATGCCCCCTTCCACCCCATCTCCTCCTTTTTCCTCCCTTTTCTAAAGGGGGAGCCTTCGAGACCTATCTGATCTCGGATCCCCTTATATGCTTATTAACTGGGCGGAAGCCTTGGGCTCAAATATCTCCGAGCTCCGGGTTCTCTCCCGGGACAGCATGCCAAACCTGCTATAAACGTTAAGCATATCTAAGGGCGAACTCTTGAAAGAAGATATTTTGAACAATGTTGGAAACCTGTACTCATTCACTTCCATAGTAGGAAAAACAAAATGGTTGTAACCTGCATTTCCCGAGGGCAGGAACGGAAATGCTGTGTGCAAAACTTCCACTATGGGATTTCGTCAGAAAGCATATGATGGGAAGAGTAATAAAATGGCCAATGAAATGGCAGCGCCCAGCACACGCAATTAGCTGTGTATAAGACTGCCAGACATGCGTCACTCAGCAACTTTTCAAGCTGAAGAAGCCGAACAACAGCCTTCATCTAAGGTGCAACCCCTGTGGCAAAGGAACATAGCCCCAGTACCCGTGTGCCATCCAGGTCTGAAGACTTGATTGTGAAGCGGTCTTATAGAGCAATCCGAGTGACGGACCGAGTGTGAGAGAAGGGAGCCGGTCCTCTAACACACTCAGAGCCCATAGCGAGGTGCACCGATCCTGCGAGCTGGAAGGCATAGTGTCCCAGGCTGGCAGTGTTCAGGCTGTCACATCCAGAGAATGGGAAAAATGCTCTTTTATCAAGAAATTGGCGAAATGAACCGATCTTGACGATCTTCAACCCCCCTGCCGAAGCAGCCCCGTTAAGCACGGACATCATATCTGCATCAGGAGCGTTGCTCACCACCCCGGAGGGAGGGAGCTGGTCCAGATCTTCATCAGAGAATGATAGCCCACCCTCCAATGCAGTGGTTGACTCCTGGTCCTCTTTGCCATTGAGTGAGAGGATCGAATGCTTCTCTCAATCGAAGCTTGGATGGAGCGCGCTGAGGAGTGGAAGTGCAAGCTCTAGGGTGGCGGATTGACCCCCACTGTAACCCTCAGATCTGCCCAAGTGCCCACCGACTTCCAGAGGTGGATTGCCCTTTTGCAAAAGTGATCTTAGTTCCGCAACAGACGCAGTGACGGCATGCACTGCATTAACATGCCGGACCCCCAGACATGCAATACAGTGCTCATGCCAATCATTTGGGCACAGGGAACCACTGCATCCTAAAACACACGGATGGAACAACATCTTTAAAAAGACGCGCTGCGTTGCTCTTTTTGGGAAACTTGCTCTAATATACTAACCTCTCTTGGAGGCCAGACCAAAGAAATGCCTAGGGACAGAAGAATGGACCCAAATCGATCACCACTGCTTACATTGTAGCTCGCTCTGGGACTGGGAGAAACAGACTCTCAGTAGCCGGCAGCTTGCTCTCTCTCTCTTTCTCTCTCTCCCTCGAAAAAAAAGTCGGAGGAACAGCAAAGACTTTTTCAGTTGTGTGAGGCTTCTGAAAGCAAAAAGGTGCTGAGCGACACGTGTCTGGCAGTCTTATACACAACTAATTGTGATTGTCACCAGCTGAGCACTGCCAATTCACTGGCATTTCATTGGCCTGTTTTATTAGGCCCAATCCCAATTCTACCCCTTAGCCCTTCCCCTTACCCCTACCCCTCGTTTTGCGCGTTCACGTAAAGGGGTAGGGGTGTCCCAATTCTCTTTAGCTTGAAGGCGTAGGGCTAAGGGCAAGGGCTATACACCCCTTCGAACGAAGATTTTTCAGGACCACACTTAAAACGGAGGGGTAAGATATTTTCCCAGAATTCACCTGCCTCAGCGGCAGGATAGCTGAACCTGGAAGTAAGGAGATCCACAAATTAGTATTTTTTTGTCATTATTACGAATTTTTACGACAAACAAAGATATGTTTTAATATATTCATAACCGCGTTCGTCTTTTACCGTCATGCTTTTTAAAAAAACCCGCAAAAACCAAAAACCATAATCCATAATCATAACTCCAGTGCAGCAAGTCCCACGTCGTGATCGTCTGATCTCATATGAAGCAAGAGATCGTGATGACATATGATGACGTGTGCAGGTGTTGAAGTGCTGTCCCAATTCTTAGGGGGAAGTTTTGAAGCCCTTCCCCTTAACAGTTGTAAGGGCCAAGGGGTAGGGGTACAAAATAGAATTGTGATTGGGTCTTACTCTTCAGTTAATTGGATTTCTGATGAAATCCCCATAGTAGAAGTTTTCCATATAGCATTGGAGTTCCCCTTCCACTGAGGTACTAATAATATGGAGGTCAATGGTTACAAGTTTCCAGTTTCCTTTGTGTTCAACAGGAAAATATAAACTTATAAAGGTTTGTACCATGTGAAGGATGAGAAAATGATGACAGAACAAGTTTTTTTGGGTGAACTACCCCTTTAACTCACTGTTATCATGCATGCCATCTAGTATGTGTTTCAGCTCAACCTGCAGTTGTTCACGTCTTGCAGGTTTACGTGATTACAAACTCAGTTTGAAACTCGATCTCACAAGTATCATTTAGCCTGATGTGATCTCAGAACCACACATGAGGAAAACAGAGAATCTCTCTGACCAGACAGGATAAATGACATCTGTAATTTGGATCGCTTGCACAGCTTTGCCAGTTGAAACTACTTATTTTAAATGAGTTGAAACAACACAATTGTTATGTTTTTATAGACAACTCAATTTTTTTATGTTTAATTCTAAAAATGATGAAATTAATTGAATCGATCTGTTTTGCAACAGAGTGACACGGTGGCGCAGTACTGTAGTACTGTCGCCTCACAGCAAGAAGGTCGCTGGTTCGAGCCTCGGCTGAGTCAGTTGGCGTTTCTGTGTGGAGTTTGCATGTTATCCCCGTGTTTGTGTGGGTTTCCTCCAGGTGCTCCGGTTTCCCCCACAAGTCCAAAGACATGTGGTACAGGTGAATTGGTGAAATTGTCCATAGTGTATGTGTGTGAATGAGAATGTGTGGATGTTTCCCAGAGATGGGTTGCGGCTGGAAGGGCATCCGCTGTGAAAAACAGATGCTGGATGAGTTGGCGGTTCATTCCGCGGTGGCGACCCCAGATTAATAAAGGGGCTAAGCCGACAAGAAAATGAATGAATGAATGTTTTACGACAACATGAAGTAGTTATGTGGCATTTTTAACAGCGAAGATACAGTTTAAACCTGGAACTATTGTCTTCCATGGTGCTTGGTTTTTTTCCTGCAATAGACGTCAATGGTTAAAGGTGTTCAACTAAATATCTTCTTTCACGTTGACCAGAAGAAAGAAATGCACGAAGGTTTGTAACCACTTGGAAGAAAGCGAGTGACTACATTTTAAATAAGCCATGAACCATCCCTTTAAGATCATATCTAATCCCAGAAAATTCAACGTCTTCACTCTCTTTACACGTCATGAGCATCATTCAACATCGTCTTGCGTCATCTTCAGTGACGTCATGGGTTACACCATGTCACTCGGTTTTAGTGTCTTGCTTCTTTCCTTGGCTGTTTTATAGTGTTTAAGTTCTTCAGTCCTGTGGAGACAAGTTTGGAAATCGCCCATAAAGGAAGCCCATATTCTGCTCAATGAGGCAAAGGAGAAAAACACGGCCCTGCAGGTAGCCATTATCCCAAAAACTGCAACATGGAGGACAACTGATTCTGAGAAAAAGTTCAGCTCACAGCGTACACAACCAACAGATGGTTTCACAATATAACTGTTTTAGAAGTGCGACACTTACAGTAAGAGCAGGGAAGAAAGCTTTATGAAGTGTCTCCTGTGTGTTTTGATTTCCAAAAGCTAGTTCCAGCAATGTTTAATAAAGCATGAATTGTAAAAAAATAATACATTAGCAGTTTTTCGTATTTGGTGATTTACGATATTTTATTTTTCCCTGTTTTATTTTTTTTTCTTTCTTTCGAATTGCATTATGGGACCTTGATCTGTCTTCCAACAACTTTTTACCTTGAAATTTTAGATGAAGGGACTTTTTTAAAGGGTCACGAAACGCCAAAATACATTTTTTGAGATGTTGACAGTTATATATATATATGTATATATGTATATATACATATATTTCACAAAAAAAGTGAAAACTGGTTGTTTTTGTGTTATTTCGAGCAAATTCGTTCTTCCCGTTTGAAAATAAATGCAGCGCAGCTATTACGCCCCAAAGTCTAGGGGGGAAACATAATTGGCGTAATAAACGAAAAAAAACAAATGTTGTGGGTGGTGGATTTCCCCAAAAACAAACTAACTTAATTCAGAGACCACTTTGGTCGACAACCAAACTCAGACACTTGTTTGAGAGTAATTAAATTGATTTATTATAATAAAGTATTATTATATGAGCATTTCTTCAGGGTGGCCACAGGCCAAAATAACAAACAAAAGAATCTACAAAGTAAAATGAACTAAATTACCTATAATTATTTAAAGAAAATACAGAAAGCTTACCTGTCTGCCTAACATAAACAAAGTCAAAAGTAATCAAATAAATTAGCAGGCCACCCCTACAAGCTCAAACTCTCAAAATAATCAAGCAAACGGATATACAAAAGCACAAGATGAAATACACGGTTGGTCGCCGGCCAAAGGGGAAAAGAGGGAAACCCAGGAGCTCCACTCCAAGCAACCGTCACGTCACGAATGAGCTCCTCGACCCAAGCCGGAAGGTTTTATTTATAGGCCTTCTACGACCAGCAACCAATCAGAGCACAGAACTCACCGCAGTAGGAGCCTATGAGAGAAGAGAACAACACAAGGAGGCGGGACAAAACAAAATACACATATAGTGCACAACAAAAATAAACTTCAATCGTAACAGCAGCATTTTTAGGAAAGGGATATTCATCATGTGTTAAGTTTCATGAACTAATTTCGAGAGGAGCACGTGATATGATTGATCACAGCTGGTCATCTGTAATCATTAGTAAGCCAATCAGATCATTCCAAACTCACTATAAATAGCCCAACTAGCGTTACTCCCTTATCTTAGTTTTTTGAAGAATCCCTCCATCCACCCCATCTCCCCCTTTCCTCCTTTACCACAGGGAGCTCTTGAGAACTTCCTGATCTCGTACCCCCTTATATGCGCATTGACCAGGCAGGAGCCCTGAGCTCAATTATCTCTGAACTCAGAGTTCTCTCCCAGGACAGCGTGCCAAACCTGCTGTTATTATCAAGCAATACCTAAATGTGAGCTGTTGAAAGGATTTTAAAGGCACTTTGCAAAGGCAGGGTGGTTGATTATCATACTTATATTCATTATTGCATGTAAACTTGCATGTAGACGTGTCACTCCTATAGTTTCGAAAGGAGAAAAGTGTAATGATCAATATGGCGAATGAAGCCCCGCCTACTAATACTGGAGCCAATCATCGATCACTATAGACTGATGTTTCTCCAGACAGAATGCCCGAGCATACTGCCCGAGAGGCGTTTCAAAGATGGTCGCCGACTGAAATGACTTAGCTTAAAGGGACTTGACGTAAACAACACAGGCATATCTAATAACTCTTAGGGCTGCAAAATAAATCACGTGGAGCTACTTGTGTGTAAATGATTTTATTGCACATCCTTCAGAATCAAGAAATTCATCAGACCATGAAATAATCATCATTATGCCCTACAGTTTTATAATTGGCGACACGGTGGCGCAGTAGGTAGTGCTGTCGCTTCACAGCAAGAAGGTCGCTGGTTCGAGCCTCGGCTGGGTCAGTTGGCATTTCTGTGTGGAGTTTGCATGTTCGCCCCTTGGTCACGTGGGTTTCCTCCGGGTGCTTCAGTTTCCATGCGGTACAGGTGAATTGGGTAAGCTAAATTGTCTGTAGTGTATGTGTGTGAATGAGAATGTATGAACGTTTCCCAGAGGTTGCGGTTTGAAGGGCATCTGCTGCGTAAAACAAATGCTGGATTAGTTGGTGGTTCATTCCGCTGTGGCGACCCCGGATTAATAAAGGGACTAAGCCGAAAAGAAAATGAATGAATGAGTTTTATAATATAGTGGATAGTTCACCCAGAAAAAAAAAAAAAAACATTTTCGTCATCATTTACTCACACTAGCTTTACGTTTACATATTCATTTTGCACATACTTTTTTTTTTTTTATCCAAAATGATTTACGGTTGAAGAGTTTGCTTTTAGGCGCCACAGTGGCGTAGTGAGTAGCACGTTTTGCTCACAGCAAGAAGGTCGCTGGTTTGAGCCCCGGCTGGGTCAGTTGGCATTTCTGTGTGGAGTTTGCATGTTCTCCCCGTGGTTGCGTGGGTTTCCTCCGGGTGCTCCGGTTTCCCCCACAAGTCCAAAGACATGTGGTACAGGCGAATTGGATAGGCTAAATTGTCCGTAGTGTATGAGTGTGAATGTGTGTGTATGGATGTTTCCCAGAGATGGGTTGCGGCTGGAAGGGCATCCGCTGCGTAAAACAAATGCTGGATAAGTTGGCGGTTCATTCCACTGTGGCGACCCCGGATTAATAAAGTGACTAAGCCGACAAGAAAATGAATGAATGAATGAAGTTGGCGGTTGATTCCTCTGTGGTGACCCCGGATTAATAAAGGGACTAAGCCGACAAGAAAATGAATGAATGAGTTTGCTTTTAAATACCACATCATCAAAATATTTCATCCCAAGTATCCAAAGTAAGACTTCCTTGAGTGTCTTTAGGTGGCCGTCATCTTTTTATGTTCCCGGAAATTCCCGTCTTCAAGTACTTTTGTTGAAACGTCTTGAACTCAATGTGGGGAGTAATGAGCCTTCACACCTGAGACACCGCAGAGTAAACTCGGATCAAAGACTTGACCAAAATGAAGCATCTCTGTTGAGGTTTCTAAATGAGAGAGAGTGGAAATTCCCTCGCAAAAACTCTCCACTGAGGAAAGCCTGCTCTCTAAATACATGTTTATGGATGTGGCATTTGCCATGATGAAACGTGCGCCTTTAAGATTACTTTTCATACGTTTTACAGCGTCTCACTGAACTCGCTTGTATGTAAACAGTTATCAGCAGGAGATGTCATAATGTGAAGGGTTGTCTGCAGCTCTTCCTGTAGATTAAACAGCTGAGCGTGAGATCAGCAGCTTCACGTTTGTTGATTCGATGCAGCAAGAGCTGATAAAAGGTGTACCTTCAATGCAGTGTAAGTTCATTCATTCATTCGTTTTCCTTTCGGCTTAGTCCCTTTATTGATCCAGGGTTGCCACAGCGGAATGAACCGCCAACTTTTCCAGCATTTGTTTTACGCAGTGGATGCCCTTCCAGCCACAACCCATCTCTGGGAAACACATCCATACACACTCATTCACACACATACACTACGGACAATTTAGCTTACCCAATTCACCTGTACCTCATGTCTTTGGACTTGTGGGGGAGACTGGAGCACCCGGAGGAAACCCACGCAACCACTGGGAGAACATGCAAACTCCACACAGAAATGCCAACTGGCCCAGCCGGGGATCGAACCAGCAACCTTCTTGCTGTGAGGCGAATGTGCTACCCACTAGGCCACCGTGGCGCCCTGCGGTGTAAGTTGCTTTGAATAAAACTGGGAACTGGGAACTGGCAACTGGGAAAACACCAACGATCAAGAATGCCTGATTATAAGGTGTCATGGCAAGGGATGGCCGATACCAATATTTTTGTTTCCGATCCGATACCAAGTATTTCAAGACAAGTATTACCTTTATTATTATTATTATTATTATTATTATTATTAATAAATAAAACACAATTCTTTTTTACATTTATTAAAGTCACAGAACTATAATAGGCTAAACAGCACCATATATATAATGAAAAATAACACATTGCACAACTGAATTTCTTTACCTTATTTAAAGGTCAAAGCAGCAGAACTTTGGATTAAACCTTAAATTTAAGTTGCAGTATTCATTTGTCCTTCCTGATTTTAATCAGTTTCCTGGTTTTTGTGAAGGAACAACAGAATGCTGAATTTTTTTCCCTTTAGCTGATTACTTTTACGATAACTCCAGATTATACTTCGTTTACGTTCAGTCATGATGTCGACAGCTCAGCTCTCGAGTTTAACAACCTGCGCTGGGTGTGTGCGGTGTCTGGACCACTGTACCGTGAGATAACACTGACCTATCAGCGGAGGTACATCAGAAGAATATTATAGTTCCCGTTCATGTTCCTATTTAAGTTAATATTTATATAATATGTGACACTATAATTATTTAGATATTTCAAAATCTCTGTTCACTCAGTAAGAACAAACCCCCAGAAACGATCGATACATTTACTTAAGGATCGATCCTTTTGATACATTCCCAGTATCGAAAATATCGATACTTCAGGATCGATCCGCCCATCCCTAGTCATGGCTTTGCAATCAGAAAATTTTGGTACAATGGAAGTCACTGAAGCAAAAACAGCCAAGAACATAATGAATGGATAGTAAATTTAAACAGTAAAAAACTTTACAACAATTTCAAGCAGATTCCTGTAAAGTCTAGAATCTGTTTGCAGGAAAACAGTGTCAGCAGGAACCACACATACAGTGTCATTGAGTTTTCTTCTACAGTACATGAAGTCTCTGCTGTGCAAGATAAGAAACCTGAGTGTCAATCCACTCTTATATTGTTGACACACGGCCGATGACTGTGAAAGACTCGAATGTGGGACTCTTATCAGCTCTGAACACAATCTCGTGTCTAAGAGAAGCAATGAAGATGAACTCAGATCAGCTTTACCTGAGCAGATCCTAAACAGAGACGACAAAAAAACTGTTCTGAGATCATCAGCACTTATGTTTGATGGATGTGCAACATGAGTTGAGATTGTGAGTGAATGTGGAAACTGTTCTGAGATCAGCGCAGGGTGTGTTGGTTCTTGAAGTAAAGCTACACAGTGATGCAGCTACATTCCATGAGCGTTATGATGTGAAACAGCAAAGCACAGGGAAACAATGATCACATTCATCACATTCATCCGTCATTTTCCTCTCCTTTTATCTCGCGCTTTCTCCCTCCCCTTTCATAAGATTTTACCTGCACCTCAACCAAAGGTGGCCCTTTGAAGAGGCGATACTGACACCGGACTAGACCTGCCAACCCTCGCGGCCTGTAATGCCATGTAGATCAAACACATACAGTGGCACCTCAAGTATTTCCCATAGTCAAACTGAATGGGAATTCAGTCACACTGATCTGAATGTCAAATTCATTCATTCATTCATTCATTCATTCATTCATTCATTTTCTTTTTCGGCTTAGTCCCTTTATTAATCAGGGGTCTACAGTCTAAGTTTGGGGACTACAATAAAATACATCCTGGTTAATGATGTCATAAACCCTTGAGGTTACAAGCATACACCCCACGCAGGGAAGGGGCGTGGCCATATGTGCTGTAATGTTACGCCAAGCGGCAACCTCCCGCTCTCCCTCGGGAAGCCAATACGGAAGTAACTAAAACTTGCAATTCATCGAAAATTCCGCTAGTCCTGGCTGTCCTGGCTCCATAAGAGAGCAAATCTCCAATGAGCCCACTGGTAAAATGGCCAACTTTACAGCAGAAAAAAAAGGTGTTTACAGCCTGGTACAAAGAACGATTTTGGTTCATATAGCTTATATTACCCTTCATGACAACTGTGAGGGGGGTGAATTTTTTTATAACTCATCCGTTTCCTTTATATTAAGCTAAATTAAGTTTGCATAATTAAGGGCGTGGCCACTTGAGTGACAGCTAGTCGCACTGGTCGGCGTCACGTCAGCTTAGCTGATTCCGGCTGATTCATCGTATTTTTGTGTTGTTTTATATGGCTTTACACAGTCAGTTGCCTTTTGGAATTATTTCCTGCAATTATCAGATAATATGGCATGCTGTGTGCACTTAATTATGCTCACAAACCATTCACGTGGACTCACGTTTCCCAGGTGAGTGAAATTATATACTTATACCATCTCTATAAATGTAATTGCTTTATTTAGGATAATGTATGATTTATAATGTTCTTCAGAACTCTAATGCACTCCAGAATCTGACAGACTGATCAGCTGTACCCTATAAAATCGCCATTTGAAGCGTTGTCATACAGTGTTCTGCCTGGATTTCCTAAATAGCCCTGCATTTACTAACACAGACTATATCTGAAGTATTTGGATGTAATCCGCACTTTCTTCCTGTTGAAAAACGTCTTAAGAACGATGTTTAGTGGCTTGATGTATTACAACAGTGTTTTCAACAGACTAAACACTTTATTGATATAGTGTACAACCAAGCACGTGTGTTCAGAACACAGACGAGTCGCAGGTTATGAAATATTATGTATTTCTCCCATAAGAAAGCCCTTAGCTAAATGCCAGCATGCGTCCTGTAGCTCCGCTCATGCTCCGCCCACGCTCCGCCTCTTTGCCCTTGTTTGGTATGCCTCGGTTGGTGCGATGACGCGCGAACAAAATGGCGACGGTTGGCCACGCCTACTAGTGGCTTCTTTTGGGT
The DNA here is from genome assembly GCA_903798035.1 of Danio albolineatus. Taxonomy (NCBI): domain Eukaryota; kingdom Metazoa; phylum Chordata; class Actinopteri; order Cypriniformes; family Danionidae; genus Danio; species Danio albolineatus. The sequence continues at coordinate 878,569 of CAIGQQ010005788.1, read as the reverse complement.
TCATCAGAAACCTATGGGTGACGTCACGGATACTACGTCCATATTTTTTACAGTCTATGTGTTACGCTAATTATTCTCTTTGTTCTCCACCTGGGGATACTCATCCTGAAGCCCCCAGAGACTATGCAGCGCCACGGATGCGATCCAAGACCCGCGACGAGACGATTCCAAGGTTCCATAATCCTGGACCACGCTGTATCCTAAGCAGCTGTTTGGTGCATGGCGGAGTAGCAAGCAAGAGATGGATTCCTGTGACCCTCCAAGGACAGACGAGCCTCGAGTCCTCCAGCCTCCGGCGCCTAGACTGCAGCTAGAGCTGCGCACCGATGGATTACTCTTCTGTGTTTGGACTCTAAGTAGTGAATATTAAACAACACTGAACTGAACTGAACTGAACTCCAACAGTAATAACTGGACTGACACTTTCAATTTACTATAACCTTCTATGTGAAGCTGCTTTGACAGAATCTACATTGTAAAAGCGCTATACAAATAAAGGTGAATTGATTTGAATTGAATGTTATAGCAAGACGCTTCCTGGTGACATGGACCAAATCTGTGAATCTCAGCACATTATGTTAGCTGACCAAACAGAGCCTCTCGAGGGAGGGCTTTTGGAGGAACTTGGAAATATGACAGCCTTTTTCATGTTAGCTGAGTAGCTGTATATAATCAAAGAAATAAATATATATTTTTTTTGATTTTTCACAAATGAAGCATGAGCACACATTGATTTGCACCCCATAAACACAAGCAAGCTTTAAAAATACACCCTAAGGCTACAGGTTTACTCACTTTATCTAAAAGCAAAGTGTAGGTCGTTTTTAAATGTCACTGGAAAAAGCTTATATTTGTTATGCAGTTTATATTTTGCTGTATGTAAAGTACACAAAAATCAGTGGATGAAATCAGGGATGTCATTACTATATCAGTACTCCACAGGTGAACCAGTATATGTTTGATATAGAACCTGCATGTCTGTTTAGATGTGCTATGAATGACCCTGATATGAAAATGTGCGATCCTGAAATCTTGTAAACAATCTCCAAAATATGAGTATAGGTATAAAGAGCATCCTCGTCCTTTACTGAAGCACAGCACCACCTAGTGGTAGCTCAGAAGAATGCGGTCTTGTGGAGACTTTACTTGCACTGATTCAAAGCTGTTATATTGAACTGTTATCTATAAATAAAGGCGTGTGAACGGTGTGATGAACATATAAATTTATATTTAAACACAAACAATCCTGTTTTATATGCTTTATGAGCTCTAATGCATTTAGTAGATTAGCGTTGCCTCAAACTCAGGAGTCGATTTAGTGATTTGTGGGCCCTAAGCAATTCTGGTATAAGTCCTAATATACACCCTTTGTATTTATTTATTTGTTTGTTGGTTTTGCTGACTTTTCTTTATATAACTCTATTTTCTTTTCTACATTTTTTCTTAAAATAAATAAACAAATAAAAATAATGATTAAATTGTTTCATTTTTAAAACTAAATCTTCATCTGACTGACTGCTGAACTGCTCCATTATTGGGGGATGGGGGAAAAATTTGGGAAGATGTAATAATTATGATACACTTTTATTTATTAGACCCTCAACTTTACTAT
>CAIGQQ010005788.1:813327-876557 GCA_903798035.1 Danio albolineatus | reverse complement strand
TATATATATATATATATATATATATATATTCTCATATTTATTCTCGTGTTGTCACTTGTCACTTTATGTACACTGGAAGCTTCTGTAGCCAAAACAAATTTGTTGTGTGAGTAAAACACACTTGGCAATAAAACTGATTCTGATTCTGATTCTGAAATTACTTAAATTTGTTAAGATAAAGTAATCGATTTGTGTTGGGCCAACATAAATAAACTGGAATCCTGCATTTTTACATTCTATTCCAATAAACACTGTAAAAATACTGAATTCCACACAATTTCTTTATTTTGTCCCTACACAAATCAATTAAGTTAACCTAATTGATTTTACAATTTTAAGTGGATTGAACATGAAACAATTAAGTTGTCCCAAAACAAACCCGAGAATTGTGTTGATTCAGCTCATATTAAGTAAAGTTTATTCATAAACTAATTTCGAGAGGATCACGTGCTTATGATTTACCACGGCTGGTCTCACATTAACAAATCGTGATCTCCTAATCATATGATTCCCATTTACTATAAATAACCACAGTTTCACTCCACAGTTATCTTCGTATGGAAGAAAACCCCCCTTTCCTCCCCATTCTCCTCCTTTTCTTAGATCGGGCGGCACGGCGGCCCAGGTGTTAGCACTGTCGCCCCACAGCAAGAAAACTGCCAGCCCTGGTCCTCGCCAGGCTGGTGTTTTAGTGTGGAGTTTGTATGTTCTCCTGTGTCCGTGTGGGTTTCCCCCGGGTCCTCCGGTTTCCTTCCACCATCTAAAGATATATATTTTTCATAACAGATTAAGCAATTCAGGCACTTGTCTAACTCCCTTCCTCCTCAAATGTTTCCTTAGCTTCCTTAGGTCTACCTAAGCTCAAGCTCCTCTCTCGCTCTACGAACGGGAGGGAACCCTGGGCTAGAGGATCCCTTGAGTTCAGGGCTCTCTCCGGGAAAAGCATGCCAAATAAGCTTATAATAAATCATCAGCTAAGTGTGAGCTCTTTAAATTAGTATATTTAACAAGCAGCAAAAATAATTCATTTGAGTGAAGAAGAAAATCACACATAGGGTGGAAACGTTCTGGGATCAAAGTTGTGTTGTCCCACGTCGAGATAAAAACACTATAGTATCATAGGCGTATAATTCAAGCCTCATCACGCAGATCCTCGCTCTGTAGTTTGACTTCTTGAAATGAGAGACACTTTACGCAGTTGCTTTAGGGAAAACAAATATTCCCCTGCATCCTACAGAAGCGGAGATCTTTTTGGAAGGAGTACACAGGATAGTGTCACCTAACCTGTAGGGGGAAAGATGAAGAAAATAATAGTTAGAATGCGGTTTCAGTGGTATGCGGCCATGAAAGATCTGCCTGTTGCGTCTTGCTAAAGTCAGGTTCTGAAATATGACAGTTTGTCTAATATATGCAAACCCTGCGTGCATGTGCAGGACCGCATCTAGAGAATAAGTGTCACAATTTGGTGTCTGCTTTTAGGTTCAAAGTAAAACCCAACAGTCAACTTTAGCAAATGAGTGTAGGTAACTCAAATTTTACAGGAAGGTAATTCTACTCATTTGAAAAGAGTTTTGAACTCAGTGTTGAAGGCAATGAGTTAAATAAATACCTCATTACTTTAACCTAAATGGAGTAAGTTCACAGTACTCATATAGATTCGTTTTTTTAACTCAAATGGTTTGTAACCATCGGTTTCCTTAAACGGTTTGAATTGCCTTAACTTAGAATCAGAATCAGAATCAGAATCAGTTTTATTGCCAAGTGTGCTTCACACACAAGGAATTTGCTTTGGCTACAGAAGCTTCCTGTGTACATAAAGTAACAACACAGAATAAATATAAAAAAAGAAGACGATAGACATTAAACAGAGATGCAGTCAGACCAAAAAGATCTGGATGTTGAGATGTATGTACAGATTTGTCATAAATATACAGGTTATAAGGTGCTGTGTACAAGTGCGTATGAGAAAGTATTGCACGTTTATTGTACAATAGGAAAATATTTAACTGTTCTTGAGGTAGATGACCTGAGGAAAGAAACTTTTCCTGTGTCTGGCAGTTTTTGTGCTCGGTGCTCTGTAGCGCCGGCCAGACGGTAACAGTTCAAACAGGAAGTGTGCTGGGTGCGAGGCGTCCAGGGTGATTTTGCGAGCCCTTTTACTCACTCTGGAAGAGTACAGTTCTTGAATCTGTAAGAAGGGTAGTGCCAATGATTCGTTCAGCAGTCCGGACTATTCGCTGTAGTCTACGGAGGTCGGTTTTGGCAGCTGAGCCGAACCAGACGGTGATTGAAGTGCAGAGGATGGATTGGATGACAGCTAAGTAGAACCTAGCTGTCATACAATACATTTGATTGGATTAGGTTTTACAGTACTCAGTTGGTTTAAGTTCTCTTTATTTATTGGGTTCTACTGTGCTCAGATTGCTTCGTTTAATCAAATGAGGTAAGTTCACGGTACTGATTAGGATTAGTTTAACTCAAATGGTTTGTAACAATCGCTTTCCTCAAACCATTTGAGTTGCCTTAACATATTAGGTTTTACAGTACTCAGTTGGTTTGAGTTCTCTTTACTTGTTGAGTTTTACTGTGCTCAGATTGCTCCGTTTACTCAAATGGATTAAGTTCACAGTACTCATTAGGATTCGTTTTTGAACTCAAATGTTTTGTTACAATCTTGTTTCCTCAAATGGTTTGAGTTCATTCTTTCATTTTCTTTTCGACTTAGTCGCTTTATTAATCCGAGGTCGCCACAGGGGAATGAACCGCCAACTTATCCAGCACGTTTTACGCAGCGGATGCCCTTCCAACTGCAGCCCATCTCTGGGAAACATCCATACACACTCATTCATACTTATACACATACACAGACAATTTAGCCTACCCAATTCACCTGTACCGCATGTCTTTGGACTGTGGGGGAAACCGGAGCATCCGGAGGAAACCCACTCGAACATGGGGAGAACATGCAAACTCCACACAGAAACGCCAACTGAGCCAGTCGAGACTCGAACCAGCGACCTTCTTGCTGTGAACATGGGGAGAACATGCAAACTCCACACAGAAACGCCAACTGACCCAGTCGAGACTCGAACCAACGACCTTCTTGCTGTGAGGCGAAAGCACTACCTACTGCGCCACTGCGTCGCCCATGGTTTGAGTTACCTTAACTTATTGGGTTTTACAGTGTATGTATAGAGAGACAGGCTATTGAAAAAGACCTTTTATTGAATGACAGTGATGTCAATAGGTGTTCAAGCAATACTCATAGCTGTGTTTAATTCATATGGTAAGCACACACACACACACACTTGTACAACTATCTTTATGGGTACTTCCCATCAGGATGTGAATTATATATTGACGATCAGAGGGGGTCAACTTTTTCGGTAATGTTAGTTTGTGTAAAACATGCTTCAGTTATTCATGTATTTATTTCAGCTATATCTAATTTATTAATAATAATAATACAAGTTTTTAATGTTTTGAGAGATATTTAGTGTATTCTGACCTACATTATACTCCGATTTGCTATTTCAGAGGTTACTGTAGGTCAGAATACAAACTGTGCAGCAATTTTACTTCACTTTTAGGCTGTATGAAGAAACAAACAGCTATTTTACAAAAAAAAGTGTCTTTTGAACACTTACGGTGTCTTTCGGTGCTGTTGATCGGCCGGTTTCCAACTTTTCAATGATTTTTTTCTCTCGCGTTGACTGATTGGCAACAAATGAAGTTGAACATTACTGAAATTCAGGGGCCTCATGGTCACGCAGTGGGTAGTACAATCGCCTCACAGCAAGAAGGTCGCTGGTTCGAGCCTCAGCTGGGTCCATTGGCATTTCTGTGTGGAGTTTGCATGTTCTCCCCGTGTTGCTGTGGGTTTCCTCCGGATGCTCCGGTTTCCCCCACAAGTCCAAAGACATGGTGTAGGTGAGTTGGGTAGGTTCAATTGTCCGTAGTGTATGAGTGTGTATGGATGTGTCCCAGTTATGGGTTGCAGCTGGAAGGGCATCCGCTGCATAGAACAAATGCTGGATAAGTTGGCAGTTCATTCCGCCGTGGCAACCCCAGATTAACAAAGGGACTAAGCTGAAAAGAAAATGAATGAATTAATTACTGAGAGTTAATTTGTTTGTTTAAATTTAACTAATAGATTTTATCAAGAATAATTTTTTCAGTGTACGTTTGGGGACATGTGGTCCCTATACTCTGAGAAATACAAGAAACACATGCGCACACACATATAATTAACTTTGAGATAATGCTGCACTCATGTAGATAAACTAAAACTTGTTGCTAATAGATTATTTCAGTTAAAATAAGCATGCGCAACAATAACAATTATTTGCTGAGGCCAAATTTACTAACTACTTTACCCTAGTTTTTTTTCAAATGAAAAAGTACATACTTTTGAGTGTGCTGCTAACAGTAGACAAGCTTTGAAAATACTGACCACTGTTTTGCATAATTATGCTCATCCAGTTAGCTTAAACCAGCTTAAACCATCCAAATATTCTCATATCTGGAAAAAAAATCATTTACTCATTTTAGGTAGGTAAGTGGTTGCAAACAACAGAGCTGTGCATCACTGGCATAGCGATGATAGGAGAAACCATGTGATTGAAAGACGGTTCCCTGAGTGATGTGGTGTAAATTGAAAATAGAAGAGGATTGAGAACAGATCCAGTGGTACTCCAGTGGCCAGCTGATGAGCTTTGGATACCTCTCCTCTTCCCGAAATCCTGAATGATCAGCAGGTGAGGTAAGACTCCAACAGCAGAGGGGGTTTCCAGTGAGGCTCATTGAGGAGAGGGTGGACAGGAGAATCTGATGATTCATCATATCAGAATCAGAAGACAGGTCCAGAAAAAAAAGAAGAAATGATGTTTGCAAATTGCTTTGGCAAATTCACAGCGTTTCAATGCGTGAGTGTGGAGTGCCTGCATTTTAAGCCTGTAGTGTTTGCGCCACCTGGTGTCATGTTTTAAAAAAGAGAGCTTCTGTTATTCATGAAATATAAAGAGAAAAGTGGGCAGCTTTGCCAATGTTGTGCTCCAGTTGTTACTTTTATATTTTTCTCAATTTTCTATTTTTCATTCAAACATATTTTACTTTTTATCAGGAATTTGACAGTCTCTTCAAACTTTTGTGATTCTGCAATCACAGAATTTAAAGCCAAAATTAATCAGTCGTTGCGAACCTCAAGATGAGCTTGCAATTTTTCTAAATTGCTGCAGATTGCTCACAGATTATTGATATATCTAGATGTATTATCCCAGGTAGCAAATAATTTTGGCCCAGATTTGGCATAAAGCTTGCACAGCAGGCATTTGGCACTGGCATACAGCATGTGGGTCAAATATGGCCCGGGTTTGGCAGAGGTGGCACCATCTTATAGGCGGCACTCAAGACTTAGGCCAGATATCAGATGTAGTATTTGGCCCAGATGTTCAAAATGTATATGTGGGCCATGTAGTTTTGTCCTATCTTGACCCACTTTTGAAATACATATAAATTATTTTTGAGTAAAGAAAGAATTCTACCAATCAGGCCCTTTCGAGAAAAAGTACGGCCATTAAGCGAAATGCTTCATGGGTCAAATTCATTGCAGTCGTGAAACACCAACATATCTGGCCCAGTTCAGACCCAGTTATGGGTTATTAACTTGGTTGAGACTTGGCCCAAATATGGTCCATGTTTGCCCCTTGTCTGGAACCCAAACTTGGTCCAGTCATGTACTGTAATTCACTGCAGCATGTGGGCCAAGCAAAAGCTGATTGTGTGTGCTAGAGATGGGCCAGAGAAATTTTGCTTTGTGGGATGTATTATTATTAAATCTCTCAAAAGCACTTGAAATTGGCTTTTTTCGTTGAATTCATTGCATTTTAATCTGGACTAAAACATGCCATTGTGTTAGCAGTCTTGATTGTTATACTTGACATGGTGAGAGTACAGAAGACAAAATATGTTGGTGGAAAGAGTAGTAAAAGTAGCCATTACTTGCCTAAAAATGTAGTGCAAGTAGAGCAAAAGTATCTGTTGTAAATATAACTCAAAGTATGAGTAAAGTACTCAAGAGTAGTGAGTATATGCTGTGAAAAGCTGATGTGTTTACATGTAATTTGTGGATGTGTGTAAGCGTAACACACTGTAGTGCATTTAGTTATTGCCCAGCAGGCACACAACGTCATAATAAATTAATATTAGGTTAGATTTAGTTTGTGATGATCTAGCCAGGTCAAGCTGGTTTTAGCTGTTCATTTTCCAGCCTGACCAGCTAAGACCAGGCTGGAAATGGCCAAAACCACTCAAAAACCAGACTGGTTGATCAGCTAAAATCAGCCCACCTGGTTTTAAGCTGTTTTTTTCAGCATGGTAAAAGTTAATAAAATAAAGTTATTGTGTAATTTAATAAATAAATCAAACAATTCTAACTTCCGGCCACAGCTGTATCACTACTAGCAATACTTTTTTTTAACGTTTAAATTTTTTTTTTTTATTATTATTATTATTACTTGAACTGACAATACAAGAACAATATAACAAAGTACAAGGGATCACAGATACATCTTAAACTCGGTCAATAATATACATATTCATAAAAAGAAACAACATACAAATACAAAAATATCATCAGACAGAAAGGACTAACAGTAGTATTATTAATAATAAAATAATTATGCTAAAGAAATAAATAAAATTAAGCAAATGAATGACAATACAATGACACTTAACAAAAAATCATAAGGAAAGCAATTAAAATTGAGAATCTTCTTTAAATACATTAGCATAATATTTCGAGAATCTTAGTTTTTTTTTTTTTTTTAATAAGATGAAGTGATTTTAGGAGAGAGTTAAATTCTATTCTAAAGTGAGCAAAGCATGGGTAATTATTTGCGAATTTCTGTTTGTGAATAAAAAATTTGCTATATAAGATCAAAAAATTTATGATGTTTTCCAGGGATTTAGCTTTTGGTTTATTGTAATAAAAACAAAAACAAACAAACAAAAAAAAAAAACACTTCTAGCAATACCCCACACTGTTTCTTTAAGGAAACTCGTCACTCTTCAGAATGACGGAGCACATGTCCCAGCATGCATCGCTCCGCCTCAGTAGTAACCCACGGCGGGTATTTCCACGCTACTGTGTGTGTTCAAACATGTGTATATTTTGAATGCTCCGCTTGAAATTGTTGTGTTTTTACGGTCTTTTATTTTGAGTGTGTTCGTTCCTGTTTTAAATCTTGAAGCACTGACTTAGGGAAGAGTGAGACAGACAATAATGAAAGTAACAGTCCCGGCTACAGTGCCCGCGCTGCTCGTGAACTGCGCGTGCTCGGGTCTGGACATCACCGCTGTCACTCTGTAAGGGATGTGGCGGGAGCTTTATATTATTCTGCAGGAAACCGGCACGCGCACAAGCTAACCTCGCAGACTAATTTCATAACCATAACCTGTGAACATCGTAGTGTGAATCTGTGAGCATGGAGAAGGTCGGTCTGCTCGTGCTGCTCTTAATCCTGACCTGCAGTTTGACAAACGCCGCCAAACTCAACATACCTAAAGTTTTATTACCTCTCGCCAGAAGCACAAAAATAAATTTTACACTGGAAGCAACTGAGGGATGTTATCGATGGTAAGTACACGGAATATAGCCTTATATATTCATTTATTTACATGTATAGCTTTATTAATAAATACTAATATATAGTACGCTATTAATAGACGTGTCACGTGACAGGTCAGAAGAAGTTGGGTACCTGCAGCAGTGAAAACATGGTGCCCTTATAAATTATTAACAAGACTAATATGCAACAATAAAGTTGTTATAACGATGAATGCAGACATTCAAGCACGTGGTGCTGCTGTGAGGGAGGATGTGATGATGCTTGTTCTCCTTTAGCTGCTATAAATTAATAAATAAATCATTAATAAATCATTAATAACTAAACTGACATTTTCAATTTACTATAACCTTCTATGGAAGCTGCTTTGACACAATCTACATTGTAAAAGCGCTATACAAATAAAGGTGAATTGAATTGAATTGAATAAATGACCAAATATTTATAAAACTCATAACTCATCATTAACTTAGCTTTTTATCACCCTTGAATGGTTGCAAACCTTTATGAGTTTCCACTGGACACAAAAGAATATATTTTGAACAATATTGGCAACTTGTAGCCAATGACTTTCATCGTAGAAAAAAAATACTGTGGAAGGCAGTGGAAACATTTTTCAAAATATCTTCTTTTCTTTTCATCAGAAAGAAAAGCTTGTAAAGGTTTAACCAAGTGGAATGTGACGTTATTGATGGATTTTTCTATTTGGGGTCAACCTTTTAACAATATAGCGTATTATAACAATGTCTACATGACTTATTCAAAACGATGTCAGCTGTAAGTTACACCGCGCTAGCAAGTTAGGAATGTGACAGTTTAGCAATACTTCTGCTTAAATGTATGACCCAAGGGCACTGTAATCTGTAACATCATGCAAACATCCATACAATTCTAGTAGGCTTCTGCCGGTGACACATTTTCTTGTTGAGATTGATTGCTGAAGCTTTTGTCACAATGTTCAGTATTTTTGACATTATTGAGCTAAACTGTGAAAAAGATATTACTTTAATGCGTATAATAATAATAATAATAATAATAATAATAATAATAATAATAAAAATACTTGCTGTGTTTGTGTATATATTTAGAGTAAATTAATGCTTTAAATTGCAAAAGTAAAATGTTACTTGATGTATCATCCAATAAATTCTTATTCGCTAATGATGAGTAAACATTAGCTAATGCATTAAAATCAACAGCGAGAAATAGTATAGTTATATGTTAAGTTAGTTTAAAGAAAAACAAAAGTTTATTACTTATTAACTCAATTATGACTAGGGCCAGACAGAATCTACGGACATTTTTTGCTATTTCTGCTGAGAATGTAAAAAAAATGAATCTGCGGATTTATGCGGTATCAGAACTAAAAACTTAATATATGAAATAAAAAATAATACTTTATTATTATTTTTTTTACTTTTGTTTAATGTTTACAATGCAAATTGATTTAGATCAGGGATGTCAAACTCAATTCATGGAGGGCCGCAGCCCTGCACAGTTTAGTTATAACCCTGCTTTAACACACTGCTTTAACACACTTACTGGTAGACATGTTTACTGTCCCAAAATATTTTAAATGTTTCTCAAAATAAAATATATTGTGTTCAAAGGGGAAAAAGGTTTTGTTTTTTAGCCAGACATTTAAAAAGAATATATTTTAGAGCAGTAATCACAATACCGTCATACCGTGAAACCGTGATATTTTTATCCGAGGTTATCATACCGCCAGAATCTTAAACCGGCCCATGCCTATTTTGAAGAGCGCATGATATCGTTATTCTGCATGTTCAAAATGTTGAAAATTAGTATTTACTTCATTTCTAGAGGTCATTTTCCTGAACATTGTTAGCCAGTATAAAAGCAAAAGCAGGACTGAAAGAGGCTGAATTCAATCATTCTGATGTAAGTTAAGCTTCTGTTCTCTCCCTCTCCACAGGTCATCCAACCGGCCGGAGGTGGCCAGCATCGAGGCTGTGGATGTGGATGAGCGTCAGTGCTCTCACAGGGCGGTTCTACAAGCCCGCTCGACTCAACCGTCCAGACTCACTAGTATCATCCTTGCGGAGGACATCTGTGAGTGCCCGCTGACCGGTCTTTTATTAATTGTGTAGGCCAGGGGTGTCCAAACTCGGTCCTAGAGGGCCGGTGTCCTGCAAAGTTTAGTTCCAACCCCAATCAGACACACCTGGGCTAGCTAATCAAGCTCTTACTAGGCTTTCTAGAAACATCCTTGCAGGTGTGTTGAGGCAAGTTGGAGCTGAAATCTGCAAGACACCGGCCCTCTAGGACTGAGTTTGGACATGCCTGGTGTAGGCCAAAGTTCTCAAACTTGATTCCTGAAGGATCAAAACCCTGCACAGTTTTGTGAGCTCACGTTCTTAGTTTTGTTGTGAACAATTCATCTTCATGTCATTAAGGAAAAAAGGGTTTGCCCCTGTATTAAATATTAATATTAAAATCTGGAAAAGCCCTTCCTGTTAGTCTTCAGTAAAATTCTCAGATTATATCATATCCAGATTTTTTTCTGGGCAAATCACGATTCACAATTTGTATCCCTTTTTTTTTTTCAAGCTGATTTTTAAGACTATTTTGCAAATTACAAAGGTACAGTACAACCAAACTAATGTCCAAATATAAACATATACGGTAACACTTTATAATAAATACACACTATGAATCATTTATTAAGCATTAGTAAATAGTGAAGTCATTATCTGTTAAGCATTAACACTACATTAATAAACGTTAGTAAGCAGTTTATACCTGCAGCTACAAATGCTCTATTCTTGACTTATCAGTACATTTATTATGTGCTTAATAATTGTATATTCATACTTTAAGGGTTCATTTTTCATTACTAAATTAAGTATCACATTCTTTACAAACCAGTTATTTAAGAATAGTTGGTGTTTTTTTAAGATAATTCAGAATGAGTTAGTAAATGATTAATAAACTATTCAAGTCATCATTTATAATTCTTAATAATCAGCCATATAGTAATGGTTACGTTGTATGTTAATAAATGCTTTATTAACTCAACTTTATCTAGTTGTGTGACCTAATCTAAAGTGAGGACTATTCATGCTTTATAAATCCCTTATAAATGAAAAAAATATATTTATTATTATTTTTTATTTATTATAACCTGCGGATGACTGAATATTTTGAATGAGAAGCAGTAGTAGCTGTGGCGGGATGAAATTTGGTGTGGCGTTCCGTCATGGAAGAATGAATGTAGCAGAAGTACTGCACTATATATGGCGATACAACGATTTTTCTGAAAAAGTGGATCGTGCAGTAATTTCGATCGTCCACGATCAAATATCGTATTATCGCACAGCCCTACTAACATATAACCACGCCCTCTAGCTGTCAGTTTTGACAACAAACAGATATGGTAAGGAGGAGAAGTCTTTTAGGTAGGGCTGTGCAATTAATCGCATTCGCAAAAAAATTGCGATTTAAGCACATGCAATTTTTAATCCATGAAAGGCTGCGATTTTTATCTATTAATTTATTTTGATTTTTATTCACGTTCTTGTGCACATGATTTCAATATGTTAACCAATCAGAGCTGATGCAGCACACCGGGAAATTACAGCAAAGCTGAGTGGGAAAGATGTTAACCAATCAGAGCTCACTCGCACGACGAAGTTCAGAGGGAGAACCGAATTGGTGGATTTGATTTATATTAAACATTGATGAGTAACTCTTCATGTGGAAAAACCTAGACATACACAGAGTTTGTGATGAAGATGAGGTTGTTTCTTCATGCTAAAGATAAAGATTGAAATCAACTTCCAACTTGCTGCTTTATTCTAGTGGTTTAGTGAAGGCAGGTGTTTTTGACCGTAAGGGTGAATGGTGTATAGAGAATTGTAAGTCAACAGGAAGGTTAAGAGTCTACATTTTCTAATTGTGAACTGGTTTTAAGAGTTTGTTTTGCTTTTGCATATTTTTGTAATGTGGCCATAGTGTTATTAATTTGTGAACGCACACTCACAGCAATTGCCCTATGTTAGTTCCACTGTAGTTTAGTCCTTCAGTGGTGTGATGAGTCTGCTCGTGGTGTCTTTCCAGTGACGGGACAGGTGCTGCGCTGCGACGCTATAGTGGACGTCATCAGTGAGATCCAGATCGAGTCGACCACACGAGAGCTTCATCTGGAGGACTCTCCACTGGAGTTGAAGATCCACGCGCTCGATTCAGAGGGTGAGTCAAACCTGCTGACCTGCTCAGACATGCTGGGAGATCAAAGGTGTAGCTCAGTAAAGTTGATGTTAGTTTACCCACCCTCCAGATGGCCATCAATAGCTATGTTTCCATCCAAAAATGCAAATGAAGTTCATGCGCAAAACTGGATTATCGCATAAAAGACGTGCGAATAAAGCAGCGGTTCCATCCAACGTGTCAAAGTGGACAAAATCATCGTTTCCTGATTAACTGGTGCCAAATATCAACAGTAGAAACGTAATTTGCTGCAGCAGGAGAAGCTGTTTCAATCTTTTCTTCATTTAATAAATGACTTGTGCCTCAGAAGGCAATCCTGACACGCAGTGAACGCGCAGTGGTGTTTGAAGGTTTCAGACGCGGAGCACAGACGCTCTTGATTCTGGAGGTCATTAATAATATAATAACACTAATAATGAAACAGTAAGGCATTTTAGAATCACCAAAACAACATTTCAGATGATTTACGATGTGCTCAGCCTGCTGGTTTGTCCATTTACACACATTTTTATCATCACATGATCTCTTATAACAAAATCACATGACCTTTTTAATACGCATACTGGAATTTATGTGGTAAAAGTGTTTCCATCGCAGTTTATGCTCATAATTTTTTTCAAATATACTCTACTCACGCACAGATTTTGCGATTTAGTGTGTTTATGTAACGAGTATATCTCCAACATTTATTAGATTTGCCAGGAATATTTATAAATGTCTCCAATAGACCTACAGAACGTCATTGATGCATCCTGAGGTTAAGTGAAACGGCCGTAAACTCCAGCCAGATAAAGTCATTGTATGCAAAACCACAGACCTTAATCTATATAGTATAATTATGGAAACTGTGTCCATCATAACTGACAGCTGCGTCGTTTTTTCTAGCCGCACGCATCACGCAGCCCTGTCAGTCAGACAGTCAGTCATGTTTAACCATAAAGGGTTAAACAAATAACACACAGCACACTTGAGACCTTTTTTCTAAATGTCTACGTTGGTTTAATTAAGGGCTGCAACATGAAATATTCTTGATTTAAACAGCATTTATTTGAATTACCATACTTAACATGTTTAATTGGGATACACTCACAGTATCATGATGCTTTTGGAGCGATTCTTATTTAGTTAATGAAGCAGTTCAGAGGAGTTGGTTTGGGAGTGAGACACATGAATGTATTTTGATCATAACAAGAGGGAGAAACATCATTGTAGATGGTCATAATGTAGTTTGGCAAAAAACGTGTTGTACATGGAAATGATAAACACACTCTACTTTATCATTGACCAATAACCCTTAAGGCTGATTTATACTTCTGCGTCAAGCACAGGCGTATGCCCTGGCGCAGCCTGCGCATGGTTGCCGTGGCCGTCGCCGACGCGCACCTCTCAAAAAATGTAACTACACGTCAAAACGACGCGTAGAGCAAGCCCTGTGATTGGTCGGCTTGTCGGGCTTACGAGTGTGGGCGGGGGTGAGAGCCACGCGAACCTGAAGCTGTGTCTCAAATGGCACACTTTACACTTATGCACTGTACTTATGCACTTTCACACTCAACAGCATAGTATATGTATGTTCTGTTGTCCCAAATGAAACACTAATGGGTTATTTACTAAGCGGAAGTTCAAACCGTCTCCCAGATGACGTTTGACGTTTGCCAAATTAGTGAAATAAATGACCAATGTACCAAATAATACCTGCCATACATATTACCGCATTCACCTTTGGGGAGCGCTATAATCACTCTTGTAGGAGAATTTTGCTTTCAAAATCCAAAATAAATAAAGTTATCCAACATGTGTGCTCGATAGCTCCGCCCCTTCTGCTACGTGAAGTGTCCATCATAACTTACTTCATTTTACCAGTTGAATAAGTGCATCATCCGGGTAATTAAAGTGCACTTGCTGTTTGTAGAGTTTTCAGTGGGAATGCACTACTTACATTATTTATACTACAAAATGGCATAGAATAGTGCATAGCGAGTGTTTACAAGTGTCGGCTCCTGTGAAGGAGCTCTAGATGGAAACTGTTGCTTGGTATTTACCTTATGAATAAAGTTGTTGCATGTCCGTTGGTTTGAGTCACTTGTGCATTAAGGTAGCGTTCAGAAAAAACAAAGCACCAGCAAGAAAACTCGACACAGAGGAAAATAAACACCTTACTGCCAGCTAGTGTTTCGGATATGCTTTTGCAAAGCAGCACATACAGCGCGCAGAAGTATAAATGCATGACAACGCGCGTTGCATGTGCCGTGGGTCACGGCGATCACTTGACGCAGAAGTATAAACCAGGCTTTATTATTTACTTAACACTGATTTAGCCCACTAGAGTAAGTGTGGAGAGATTCAGGATTGTAACAATGTCCTTCTCATCAGTCTGTATAATCCTATTCTTCACTCTGTCTCAGGAAACACCTTCAGCACTCTGGCCAGTCTGCTGTTTGAGTGGACCATCGTGAAGGATGCCGAAATGGCAGGTTTTCCTGACTCCTACAACACCCTACGGTACGAGCATGTTTCCTCACATCAACAATTCTGGCTGACAGTGTTCTGATAGTCTGATTTTGTCCCATTTCCTCATGTTTGAAGATTTAAAATGTCATTTGGATTAGCAAGTTTTTTTTTTCAACATATCAGAATAATTAAGTATACATCTTGAACAGTTGCTGAAACCTCTCGTTTGTATCTTTAATCTTCAGCAGCACATGTAACCTCTTGTTAGAAAGTTCTGTCATTCTGAGTTCATAATAGTCCAGAAGGTGATGATAATAGTTAAACATGGCAGTTTGTTCATGGTTTAGGTTGCTGAAAGAATCATTTGCTTCTTTGGTTTTTCTGGCTTCTCCTGTGTTTTTTCATGCATCACTCTCGCGTTTGTTCTTTTTTGAAAGGAACGGATGTCAGAAGAACTTTGATAATCACAGCCATGTTATTATCATCAGCTCAAGAAGTTTGTAATTTCAAATATAGACGCGTGGCTTGCGCACGTGAGAAAGCGAAACCGCTCGCGCTTTTGACGGCCTTGTAAACAACTATGGGGCACAGGGTAGATTCTGCTCTTCTTGGCTTTGTGGCTGTTCATCAAGACGACGACCATGTTTGTTTAAGCTCAGGTTGACCGTGGCTCGTTATTATATGTTTATATTATTATGGTGTAATGTCTCGGCTGTGTATTTTTTTTTTCAGGGGCGCCCCTAAGGGTCTTTGGCCACCCCCAATATGATTTTGCTGTTGATAATATTAATTTAAATGTACTTGCGTAAATTCACAATATTTAAAAATAAATAAATAAAATGAAATAAATAATTTATTGAAATAAATAAAAAGCAGCCACTTAATTATTGTGGACTGATTGGTGCCACTGACATAGCTGATTCACTGCCCCTCCCCGATTGTCGTTGGCCGCATGCACACACCTTCAAAAGACAGCAATGGCAATTTAATATTTACCTTAAGGTACATCAGTAGAGGAAGCTGTATTATTAATATTGTGGCTCATAAAGGAATATGGATAATTGATATTATTAGGATCTGTATTGTGAGTGTGTATATAGTAATGACTTCTGTTCAGTTTGTTCATTTGTTTGTTTTATTAATTTATTAATCTTCATTAGTTTTAGACATGGCATATACTGTATGCTGTACAAAAAAAATGTGAAAAATAACAGAAAAGTTTTATATATATATATATATATAAAAATAAATAAATATGAAAACTGTTTTTAAAATAATATGGACTTTTATTTAATTTGCACACGTACTTGAGTAATTCATTGGTTGGTTGATTGATTGATTGATTGATCGATTAATTGATTTATTAATTGATTTATTAATTGATTATACAATATTTAATTGATCATATTTAATTGATTATACAATATTTCAAGAGTAATTATTTAATTGATTTGATTGGTTGGTTGGTTGGTTGATTGATTGATTGATTGATTGATCGATTTGATTGATTAATTGATTGATTGATAAAAAACATTTAAATTTACCAGAAACAAAAAATATAACACTACACTGAATTCATTATTTTTTTGTGTGCCACCCCAAGATTTGGTGCGAACTCTTCTGGCCACCCCTGAGAACATTTTCTGGGGGCACCACTGGCTTCCTTTTGTTTTCATTCTCCTGCTTGTGCATGAGCTAGTGACGTATCTCTGTAAACCAATAGCGTTCAGCAGTGCGTCTTGCTCTGTCTTTTGGTACCATTTTGTTGTGCTAGGTACCCTTCCGAAAGGGTACCCAAAAAATTGTACAGTACGGTTCACTTTTTGGTACCTTTTGACAGTGGAAATGGCCATAATAGCGTACCGAACCGTAACATACTGTACCACTCAGTGGAAACGGGCCATAAGGCTCCAGCCTACCATCTTGGCTTCTGTCTGTTCCCGCAGGGAGCACATTCTCTCATTGAGTCTGTAGTTCAGCGTGACTATATATTCATTTTAATTCTGCAATGCATTTTTTAAAAGTGAATTAATTCAACTAAAAAGGAACTCGAGATTAAGTAGCTCAAAAAATATTACTAAATTTTTTATTATTACATTTTTATTCTTAATTTTCAATATTAATATGTAACTTGCATTACTTGTAATGTATTACCCCAACACCGAACAGTAGTTCATGTACCAAAAGTCTTTGTGAGAATTGATCGCAAGTCACTTGTATTATTTAAAACAAGAATCATTTAATAACATATTAAAGAAATGTAAAAGAAACATATTATCAAGTACAGTTAATAAGTTCAGGCCAGAATAAGTATGCTCATTTATTTTACTTTGTTTTATGGTTATTTTTTTTAGATTATTTATGTACATTATTTGTTATGCTGAATGCAACACTAAAACACATTTTTAAATGAGTAATAGGGTTTTAAGATGCTTTCTGTATGTGAAGTGACTTTTGTACAGTTTTCTTGACTGTGTGCTGTTCTACAAGCCTGACTGCCCAGGTAATGTTGCGCCGTCTGTCTGCAGGATCCTGCGCTTTGCGGAGTCGGCATACACTCCTCCAGGATACATCTCTGAGATGGAGCGTGTGGGACATCAGGGAGACATCGTCCTGGTTTCAGGAATCAAAACCGGCCATGCCAAACTCAAAGCCAAAATACAGGAGTCAATCTATAAGGTCTGTGGCACATTTCTGATTGCTTTTAATGCTACATGACTGTGTATTTTTTGTAGGATACGCTGTGAAATTATTGCCCTTGTTTTGTGGTGTACTTTTGGTGGACTGTTGAATATGTTTTTCAGGATGTTGGTGCTGCTGAGGTCAGACTGCTGATCTTGGAAAACATCCTCTTGAGTCCTGCGTACGACGTTTACCTTCTCGCTGGCACATCCATTAAATATAAAGTCCAGAAAATTCGTCAAGGAAAGATAACAGGTAGATTGATTGATTCATTCCTTGATTGATTCCTTGATTAAACGATTTATTCATTCAATCATTCCTTGATTGATTGATTGATTCATTTTTTTGATTGATTGTTTCATTCCTTGATTGATGCATTAATTCTTGATTGATCGATGGATTAATTAATTAATTAATTCATTCATTCATTCATTCATTCATTCATTCATTCATTCATTCATTCAATCATTTCTTGATTGATTCATTCATTTTTTTGATTGATTGTTTTATTCCATAATTGATGCATTAATTCTTGATCGATTGATAGGTTGATTAATTCACTCATTCATTCATTCCTTGATTGAATTAATTAATTCTTTGATTCGTTCATTATTTCATTGATTAATTCGTTCATTCATTCTATTGATTCATTCATTTAATATATTGATAAATTCATTAATTTAATTTAGTAAAATAAATCGTTTTGCTTTTGGATAAAATAAACTCTAGAGTCTATTTCATATTTAATTCATGCTGGTGCAAAGGATGAGACGGACTGAAGTAATCACTGCATGCCCTTCCTTTACTTATGATCGTGTTGTCAGGATCACAGTGCAAACAGCTCCCGGCTGGAAGAACTTGAGTGAACATAAAACAAAGCCTACACTACCCACAATACACTTTATGGACTACAACTCCCGTAAATAGCAGTCTTAAATCAGCCACTTCTGTTTCCTCTCTCCCCTTTCCCTCTGAAGCAAAACTGATACTAATGTTGTTTTACATTTGGTTTTGTAGTTTGGTCCTAAATAAATATTTGTTGCTGTTTTTAATCGTTAAAGTTCATTTAATTGACCATATATAAATCAGTTGCTATCATTGATGCATTTATTGGGTAAAATTGCTACTTTTTACTGTCATTCAATGTGTCTTGGTCATTATCAATACATTGTCACTTTAATTGAGCGTGAGCAGCACGGCAAAATAGACCCAGCGCCGAAAATATCGCAGAACGGCTCACGCCTCGTGCTGACGCTCTGCTTCTGCTTGCGGTATGAAAGCTTAAGATACGGTATGACAGCACAAGAGATCGAGTTTTCAGTTTGTGTTGAACTGTCTCTTTAAAAAGTGAAAAGCAATATCAGAGACATGTACGTTTGTTGTGGATCAGTAGACAAGCTGTCTCTGTTACTGTCTCTGTTCTTAACATGTCCTCTTTTATCTCAGAGCTGTCCATGCCCTGTGATCAGTATGAGCTTCAGCTTCAGAACAGTGCTGTTGCCCCTAATGGAAACCCAAACACCCCTGTTGCAAACCTGGACCAGAGCAGCTCAACAGTGTTCGCCCTTCAACACGGACACACCAACATCTTGCTGGACCACAAGAGTATCCTTCACACGACCAATCAAATGATACAGTTTCCCAGATTCTTAATAACTGTCTGTGGTTGACCCGAGCTGTGTGTGAGGTATTTAATAAAGCATCTGATACTTTTGTCCAGAGGTTTTCCTTCATTTTGATCATCCAGGTCTCGGGATGCAGGGAGCTTCTCGTCTGCCCAACAGCACCATCTATGTTGTGGAGCCCGGATACCTGGGTTTGTTTGCATTTGCTTTGGTTACCTTTTTGGCACATTGAATTCTTATTAAACTGTTATTGATTTGCAAGAGGTGTAATGAGAGGCCTTTATTTATCATCCTGTCCACTAGCATTCAAGATTCATCCTGAGGATCGCTGGGTCCTGGAGACGGGGAGGAAATATGAGATCTTCATTGAAGTGTTCGATAAGTCGGGGCACAAGATTTATCTGTCCGATGTAAGTTTACCATTTCAAAATGGTTTTGGTTTGGATTGTTTCTGATTGTTTTCCGTGGAATTAAACTCCAGAGAGGAATCTGAAAAGTTTATTACATGACTAAATTATTGTTTAAATGCTAAGATTGTAAAAAAATATATATATTCTATTCTAGTTGTAACATACAAAACCATAAAAAACGAAATTTTACCTATGAAAAGTTCTGCTTTTATGCTTTGTTTTCTTTGTTCGCTCGTTTCTACACCCGTAAACAGCGCTTAAGTCCCGCATCTTCACATTGGCAAACTGTCTTGACTAGTGCAGTTGAATGACATTTGTCCGGGGAGCACTGTTCAAATATGGCGGCGCTATTGACGCATGCTCAGGGTCTGTATGCAATATCTAGTGTTTATATCTATGTTTCTGTATTAATGGCTACTATGATGAGTACTGTCAGGTACTCTGCCGCTTCCAATCACTCACACAAATCACCTCGTACACAACCTCGTCACTTCACGCATTGATTACTGCAATTCTCTCCTCTATGGTCTCCCACAGAAATCCCTCCACAAGTTACAACTGGTCCAGAACTCATCACCAAAACTCCTTCTTTTCACCATATCACACCCATTTTACAAGATCTGCACCGGCTCCCAATCAAACCCAGAGTCGAATATAAAATCCTCCTCCATACATTCAAGGCCATCCATAACCTCGCAACTCCTTACTTGTCTGATCTTCTCCATCTCACCACTCACTCCCGCTCCCTTAGATCCTCCTCCTCCATTCACCTCTCTGTTCCCTCTGCCCGTCTCAGCTCCCAAACTCTGGAATTCTCTCCCTCCTCCTTTTTTTTTATTAGAGCATGCAAAAATACACTAAATGGGAATACATACAAACAAAACAAAAACAAAATCATGAAAGAAAAAAAAAAAAAAAAAAAACAAACAAAAAAACAACCACAATACAGTCAGATACTGGCAAATGCAAGTGTTTGTGTGTGTGTGTGTGTGTGTGTGTGTGTGTGTGTGTGTGTGTGTGTTGTGTGTTTGTACATGAAAAAGTAACTAGGTGGAAGGTCGGAGTACATAAATAAGGAAGAATATATACATATATACATAGACAACATGTATAACAGTCAATAAATTATGCATATAACAGATAAATATATCAGATAATAATAATAATAATAATAATTTGTAGAAGAAGGGAAAAAAAGAGAAGAAATGAGAGAAAGGAAAGAAAAAGATTAAATAGAAAAGGAAAGGGAAGAAAAAATAAAAGTAGGAGTAGAAAGGGAAAAGAAAGAAGTAGAAAATTAAAGTACAGCAGACAAAACAATTATAATAATAAAAATTAAAATAATAATAGTAAAGTAAAGAATAATATTAATTAGAAGAATAACAATATGAAGAAGAAAAAAAATTATATAAAATACAATAATAATAATAATAAAAAGAACTATGAAAGATCAAGAGGTGGACAGATACATTCGGTAACAATAGTATTCTCATGCTTATAGTAATAATAACAATAATAATAATAGTAATAATAATAATAAAACGATAGCATTAATAATAATTTGCGGAGGCGGAAGTTATATGATCTGGAATTCTCTCCCTCCTGACATCTGCAACATTGACTCTCTCCCTCCGTTTAAATCCAGACTCAAAACTCATCTGTTCAATATAACTTACTCGGTATAACTGCTTACTACACTCCGTTTCATGTCTTTGTGTTTTATCATCTTCTCTATTTTATATTATTTTTAAATTGTTTATATGATGTTGTACAGTGACCTTGGGTTTCTTGAAAAGCGCTTTAAATAAAATGTATTATTACTATTATTATTATTACAAATAAAGTTAGTAGTTTGAATGAGCACTCTAAAATATAATTAATGTAATTTCTTTAATAAGAACAACCCACATGTGTTTTATGTCAGTTTCTGAATGTGATGACAATTATTCCTAACTTAAATAGTTTTGTATCTTCTTAAAAGTCTTTCAGAACAAATCTGGTTCACAATGTTTGGCTGTTATTCATTATTTTGTTAATTGAAATCTCTTGTTTTCGCAGAACATCCGTATAGAAACCACATTCCCTGCGGAGTACTTTAAGGTCCTGGAGTCGTCTGTTAATGGATCTTATCACCATGTGAAAGCTGTGAAACAGGGTCAGAGCGTCATCGATGGCACACTGAAAGCAGTCGTTGATCAAGTATGTGTTGGAGTGTTCAGTGTTGGTGGTGTGACTGCATTGAGATGTATTGTAACCCAGATTGTGTCTTCAGGCAGGAAGTGTCCACGCTCTCTCAGTTCCTGTGCGTAACGAGCAGGACGTGGAAATCTACGACCCAATCGTTCTCACACCGGCCATCCTGACGTTTCCATGGCAACCTAAGGAGGGAGCGTACCAGTACATTATCAAGGTGCGCTTTCCTCATTCCTTCATTCAGCTTAGTCCTTTTATTCATCAGGGGTCGCCACAGCGGAATGAATCGCCAACTTATTCAGCATATGTTTTACACAGCGGATGCCCGTCCAGCTGCAACCCAGTGCTGGGAAACATCCACACACACCCGTGTTAATTTTGACAGCAAATTTTGGTTTAGTTTTAGTCTAGTTTTAGATCGATCTTGTCATCGGTGCATTAGTGTTTAATGTACAACCTAATGGCGTCTCTAAAGGTCAACGAGAAGCTACAGCGTTTCAGCTAAGCAAAAGCACACATTCTGTAATTCTTGTACATAAAAAGACCAAGTTTGCCGTGAAGTTCAGGATGATTCCCCAGCATGGTGTCACTTTGGTTGTTTTTATCAGCTTTTTCCTCCCCAAGCGGTTTACAGGTCTTCTCTTCCGCTTAGCTGTCGCCATCTCATAATACATAGTTTAATCAGACAGACAGACGCCCCCATGGATGATGACGTATTCGCATCCCGCGTCTGCTGTGGATCAGTTACTTTTTTTTTTTTTTTTTTTTTTAAGTATAAACTTTTATTTAGAAAAGAAGAAATGTACAATATAAATCAGGAAGTCATCTGTAAGAGACTGGAATACAAGTACAAAGTTAAATAACAACGAGTAACAAATAAGACAGAAAGGAGAGAAAATAACAAAAAACAAAAATACAACAAAATAAAAAAAGGGGAAGTACAAAATTAAATAATCACAGAAACCATCTAGCAACTAACTTACTGGAAGCATGATATTTTCGTAAGCTTTTATTAACTTGCAGGATTTTTGGTTATTAGTTAAACGTACAGCTTTAAGCAAGGAATCAAATTCAGTTAAAAAATGAGTAAATGTGGGAGATGATTTAAGAAATTTTGGTTTGTGGATAAAGAATTTTGCATATAATATAAAAAAGTTATACATAATCTTCATTTTTATTTTTTGGATTAGAGTAATAACAAATAATATCTTTCAATTTAAGAATTTGTTTTGTTGATTGTGATTTATTCAAATAATTATATAAATCGGACCAAAACTTTTTAGAGATTTTGCATGTAAAAAACATGTGGGTTAAAGTTTCCTCACTTTCCTGACAAAAAGAACAAGTATTACCAATGTGGATCAGCTACTTTTCAAATGTTTGTGTGGGTGTGTGATGCATGACGCACACACTAGGCATGGGACGATAACCGTTTTCAAGGTATACCGCGGTATAGAAAAGTCAAGGTTTTCATACCGCCAAAAGTTTCTGCTATACCATTCCTAAGGTATGAGTAAGATTTTTTTGTTTCTTGTTTCAACACTTTAGCAATTATTAAATTACGTTCTTTTTGTGTTCATTAAAAAAAAAAAAAGAAAACTCATAAATGTTTGAAATAAGTAAAAGGTGTAATGAAAATGGTAAGTAATGTTTGGGTGAACTATCTTTTTAAAAATGAACGCAGATGGTAAACTTTTACTCCATTATGATTAACCTCTATATTAAACCATAATCCCAGCATTACATATTCTGTGATGTGACTATTGCGGATGCACACATTGCGATATCGATGCTGAAACGATATATTGTGCAGCCCTAATCTTGACCGTTTGGTTCTCTCAAGCACTCTATTTATGTATTAAGCGTAATCTCATGAGCCGTGTCTGCGTGAGTGTCGCGAGCTATGCGTGTGCGCTAGAGCGAGCCTCCGCTGAGTGCACATGCACAGCCGAGAACTGTGAAGGCTTTTAAACTTGACACGCTCGCTGTTGTGCAATTGGGCGAAAACACAAGCATTTCTCATGTGAGAATATCAAATATCGCAAATTAGAAAAGGTTGGTCAGTTAAATTATTCAGCAATCATTCCAGTACCAATAGCAGAACCGTTAATGTCAGAACTTATCGATACTTCTGTCTTTTACATTTTAGTACCGATAAAGTACCGAGTTTCAGTACCCATCCCTAGTCACCAGCAGAAAAACAGGTCACAAAACATCCATTTGCTCATAGTCTGTAACCCTGGTAGACTACGCTGTTAATTACATCTTTGTTTAATTGTTTATTCTATTTAATTACTAAACAATTTGAATCTAAAATCATTAGTGGGATCTTTTATACTCTTATCGACCTCAAAACATATAAACTTCCACTAGTCTGTGTTACATTATTTTGATTTTTATCTCCATTTCAGGCCACTGGAGGAAGCGGAAACTTCAGCTGGTCGTCCACTAACTCAGCAGTGGCCACAGTGACAGTAAAAGGTATGATGACCACAGTCCGAGATGTTGGAGTCAGTGCGATCTACGCCCATGACATGAGAAACCCACTGCACTATGGAGACATGAAGGTGATTCCTGCAGTCACGCTTGTAGAAATTACAGTTTGTTTTATTACTGTTAAACACTCCACTATTTTTGAAAGTATTGTACAGCTTCCCTTTCGTCAGCGTCAACGCTTCCCATTCACTTTGAATGGGTGACGTCAGGTGTTTCCGAACTGCATTGTGGATCCGTCGGCGCCGCTTCAGTGGCATTGCTCGCTGCAGAAGTTGGGACTTTCTCAACTTTTCAAGCGCAGACGGAAGCGTCAGCCAATCAGATCGCTGTATGCAAATACACCAGCTCAGACAGTAGCCGATTGTTGCCTAATTTCATTGGCTGACGCTGCTATGACGATCGCGTCAGCCCCACTTTCAGACACTCCCCCTGTCAAGCGTTGACAATGAAGCCTCGTGTGAATGCACCGTTACACAGTTGAGTTTTACATTTTTTGCATTTATTCAGCCAATCTCCGGCTCTGGCTAGAGCACTTTTGGCATTTCTTTTAAAAAACATAAAGTCCCAGCACAGTCACAGTTTTAGTTTGTTTGTACTGAAAAGACTTCTTTAATGTGTATGTTTTATTTTTGATTTGGAGTTTGTTTTAAATTTTTAATTTAGCTGCACACGCCAAGTTTTAGTTTGTTTATATTAAAGCATGGATCACCAATCTCTGTCCTGGAGGTCCGGTGTCCCTGCAGGGTATAGCTACAACTTGGCTGTTTCTCAATTCCAAGAACGCAGAGAATGGACTTGTGTTCTTGTGAAGACCAGTCTTGCCAGGTCACATCGGGAGAGCACGAGAACAGAGAAAGAATATTGCAGCAGTTCCCAAACTGGGGTGCGCAGTCTGACCACCAGGGGTGCGCGAGAGAATGTTTGTAATGGCGGAAAATTTCATATTTTAATATTTTTATTAGGGCTGTCAATTGATTAAAAAAATTAACTAATTAATCACACTTTTGTTTGTGATTAATCATGATTAATCACGAAAAGCCGTATTTATTACAGAAATAAAAACACAGGCATGTAAGTGCCATTTTAAATTTTAAAACAATCAATGCCAATAACAAACAAAATTTTTTTCCATGTTGGATTCTAAGTGAACTACAAAAAAATCTAAAATACAGGCATTGCAAATATGGAAATTGGAAAATTACAATAATAAAGTATTCAATACAAACAATTGGATTCATTGTAAAGTTGTTTTTCGAGTTGAGAACATTAATTATAAAGTAGAAACAATTTTGCTTAGTCCTCCTTAACATTTTGGTAGTTTCCAAGACAGTCCAGTCTGTTGACATGTGACCTAAGAGTGAGAAAAGTCTCTCACAAGCAGAATCACAGAATCAGCATGTGAGTTTCGGTGCTTAATTTCTGTGCCACTGGTGCTGTGACAAGGATGCAAGAAGCACCAAGGGGTACATCAAAGTCACGTACCAAAGACTTATAGACTAGACTTCTTACATAACCTTTGGTCACGCCATCTCTAAACATTAAATTC
Organism: Danio albolineatus; assembly: GCA_903798035.1. Classification (NCBI taxonomy): domain Eukaryota; kingdom Metazoa; phylum Chordata; class Actinopteri; order Cypriniformes; family Danionidae; genus Danio; species Danio albolineatus. Next base: position 851,299 of record CAIGQQ010005788.1, on the reverse strand, counting down.
TAAACTACTTTGAGCTACTGTCTGCTATGTTAGGCGTTTAATCTTGTTGTTAGGATATCCACACATACACAAACACTCTCTCTTACACACACACACACACACACACACACACACACACACACACACAGACAACGCGGGCAGTACAGCGAGCTCACACGGTATAAGCGACTCCCTTCTGAGTCATCAACGCACACGGACGCGTTCATCAAATTTGCTTAAACTAGCGTTCTAAAGTATAGTTGTATTTTAAAAACAAGGATTCTGACACAATAACGGGAAGCAGTCGCTTTATAGAAGTTGCGTGTAGGGGGGAAACACGTCAAACTTAATGAAACGTTTGAGGGCGCATGGAATCAACTTTTGGAAGAATGGGCTGTCTTTGACAGCTTGCGACATCATCTGGCACTTTCACTGAGTACATTTACATGGATCCATATTATCCATATTATACTTTATCCATATTCATTTGCTCATTAAACACACGCAGGGCCGGAGCAAGCTGAACTGGTGCTCTAGGCGAACGGTGATCACGCCGCCCTCAACCCCAAAGTGAAAAAGAAAGTGACCGGTTCGCAGATGAACGTGAGGACCGGGAGGGAGGGGGTAGGTGTCGCGGATTAAAGTGAGGACCGAAGGGTTCGCTCACTATTCTGCCGCCCTTGTCAGCCGCCTAGGTCGCCTCTGTGGACGCGCCGGCCCTGAACACACGTCGGCCACAACAGGAAATAAGAAAAAACTGCCACTGCGTTAAATGCGTTAATTTTTTTATTGCGTTCAATATTTCAAATTAATCGGCGTGCGTTAACGCGCTAATTTTGACAGCCCTAATTTTTATGCATTTATCTTGGGTAAACTTAACATGGCATATTTTTGAAAAAAAAAAAAGAAGAAATTCACTGAGAGAGGAAAAAAAAATCACATTAAAAATTATAATTTACAACCTATACATACTCACTCATCTCGTGGTTTCACATCTGCATCACAATAGCCCCCACCCTTTCACATTAGGCGCTAAGTGATAGTACATTCGTATTTTTTTTCCGCTTACTGTATTGATCAAAATGGACAACCCGGTTAAAAACTAGCACTTTAAAGAAGTCAAGTAACAGTAGGGATGAAGCATCTACATTGGCCTCTTCTATGGAGATGTGCAGTGGCCTTGAGTATATGGACTTTGAGGATAACGAACAAGGTGAAGAGGCGCAGGTGGGAAATCCAGCAGAGACGTACAGATGAAGAGAATTAGGCCTACGCAAGAGAGTGAGAAAATGTCAAGTAAGAAACGTGAATATAGCTACAGTCTCATTGGTTTTGGATTTACATGGATTGGAGATGCACCCCTAATCCAAATCCAAATCTGTGGGGAGGTTTTAGCTAACAGTAGCCTTAAGCTCTCATTTATAGTCCGGCGCTTACACACAAGACACATCTGATTACAAGACATGCCTGTAAGTTTTTTCCAAGGAAAATTGGAGGAACTGCAGAAGAAGAAAAAAGGAGGCACAAAGGAGAAGTAGCTTTCATCTGAAAAGTTGCACCATTGGTTTCCTGGGTACACTGCAGCATCCACCAACAAGCTCTAGCGATGAAAACCATGCCAGATGAACCTTTGTCTGTACTTAATGACGCTGTGAAAACTTCAAAAAAGCTTGACATTTTATTCCTTTTATTTTAATCACGTGTACAGAAAATATGTTTATTTAGTTATTGTAGTTAAAAATGTGGAGTTTAATTGTAGAAAGGGATGCTTGACAGGTGTCAAATATTAAAAAAGGGGGAGCACACAGCACCACTGGACTATTGTGTCTGATAGTCTCTCCTGCTGTTGTGTTTGCAGGTGTATGTGATTGAGCCGGTGGGCATGGAGTTCAGCCCGTGTGCAGTGGAGGCTCGTGTGGGCCTGCATCTGGATCTGCCCCTGCGAATCTTCGGTCAGCTGGGGGACGAGAGGGTGACGCTCAGCGACTGCTCACACTTCGATATGCAGGTGGACATGGAGAGTACCGGCGTCTTCCAGTTGTTGGAGGGTGAGTGGAGATGATCGTTTTCTTTCTTCTATGGGAAACAAGACATTATGATGCTGAGCTTCCGTATATCAATGGTATACAGTTTCTAGAGCTGTCAGATACAGTGCCGAGGATCCCTTTAATTTTAGAGTGAGGCCCAATTCTACCCCTTAGCCCTTCCCCTTACCCCTACCCCTCGTTTTGCGCGTTCACATCAAGGGGTAGTGGTGTCCCAATTCTCTTTAGCTTGAAGGCGTAGGGCTAAGGGCAAGGGGTATACACCCCTTCGAACGAAGATTTTCAGGACCACACTTAAAACGGAGGGGTAAGAAATTTTTCCAGAATGCACCCGGCACAGTGGCAGGATAGCTGAACCCGGAAGTAAGAAGATCCACAAATTAGTATTTTTTTGTCATTATTTTTGTCATTATTTTATTTTTACGACAAACAAACATATGTTTTAATTTATTCATAACCGCGTTCGTCTTTTACCGTCATGCTTAAAAAAAAAAAGGCGAAAAAAACCCCCCGCTAAATTTCGCGATCTATAATCCATAATCATAACACCAGTACAGCGGTCCTAGAACATTCTGTCACTCGATGACACTGGAATACCCAGTCAGTAATGTCTAGTGGCTGGGAATGAGCTTTTACAGTGTCTGCTGTAATGTTAATGTTGTTTTCGTGTGTTTAGATAGATAAATATGGCCACGGAGTAAATACACAGTACAGTTACAATCTTATTGCAACATTAGATCGTTATGATAACATAATATATGCCTTCGGGGATTTCCTGAAGATAAACAGCAAAAAATAACACAACGGGAATAACTCCAGCAGTCGTGATCGTCTGATCTCGTATGAAGCAAGAGATCGCAATGACATATGATGACGTGTGCAGGTGTTGAAGTGCTGTCCCAATTCTTAGGGGGAAGTTTTAAAGCCCTTCCCCTTAATCCTCGGTTGTAAGGGCCAAGGGGTAGGGGTACAAAAATAAAATTGGGATTTTGTGAAATTGAAATGAAATTGGGAAACTGTCAGACATTAAATGGAGATATTATTCTTATTTTTTTTTGAGTACCAATAGAGTACTACTGCATCATTTTTTTTCTAAATGGTCTTCAGTTATTTAATGCTGATTATAGAAAATGACAGCTTTCCTCTGGAAATAATCAGAGCCCTGGAAGGGTAGGGTTGTCAAAAGACTTTTAATAACCGTGATCCTTAATGGGAATGATATAAATTTGAATTTGACGGAATGTATGAAATGTATGTAACGAATAGATTGTGTGTCTTTTACATCTTCAGGTAGACTTGCCCCCGGTCAGAGCCACTGCAGTGGGGTTCGAGTTAAGGCCTTGACCCCCGGTTACACCACTCTGCTGGTCAGCTACACACACAGTAATGTTCACCTCAGCGCGAAGATCACCATTGCTGCCTACCCACCTCTGAAGGTAAGCTGTTGTAAAGAAGTGAGTGTGGAGGACAGCCAAGCAGTGATTTGCATATTACCGTTCTTCGTTCTCTTTGACAGCCGATTGACCCCGTCTCTGTGGCTGTGGTGACGTTGGGATCGTCCAAAGACATGACTTTTGAAGGAGGCCCCAGGCCCTGGGTGCTGGAGCCCTCCAAGTTCTTCAGAAACCTGACGGCTGAGGACCACAGCAGTGTCTTGCTGGCTCTGTTCGGACCCGCCGCTCGCACTTACTCCACTCATTTGGTCAGAGCTACATGCCGAGCTCTAGGGGAGCAGGTAAAGCAGCCTGTGATGTTATATCTTGCGAATCATCTGGTATGAATGTGCACTAGGGGTTGATCTATGTATGATCTGCGGATTAAGAACTAATTTTCGTAAGCTTGTATATTAGTCCTGAATTGGTAATGATTAAAGAGAAAAAGACTGAAGATGAAAGTTTTATTTCTGCCGATATTGCTTTAAGTAATTAAGTAGGCTGTGTTCATGTAAATGGTTCATTATCATGTTAATAAACTAGTGGAGGAACTGAAGAGCTGGAAAAGACATAAAAGCTGTTATGGCACCTAAATGCATGACTTCCTCAGGTTATCAAAGGTGTTTTTTTGTTTCTAGCCTGCATAAGTGCATTCAGTTTACAGCTACTAGTGGACACTGGAGTGTTTTAAAGCCGCAAAGATCAGCTGGTCTGTTTATATACTGACATACGAGCGCTGATACGATCCACTGATGAATCGACTGATCTTCATGGCTTTAAAACGCTCCAGTGTCTCTGTATTGGTGGTTGCACTCAGTAAACAGTGCTGAGTTTGGTTAACTGATGACCTTCATGGCAATCACAGTCATTTTCGATGAGCACGTGAACACAATGGCAAATCAGAGCCGTTTAAGAACGCGCTTAACAGCGCTCAAATGTTAGCAGGAAATGGACGTTTTTAAAATTTCAGTTCCAGTTGGTATCGAATTTCAATATCGTGACAACACTCAGGGCTTGAAATGAACCTTTTTACTTGGTAGCACGAGGGCTACCAACTTAATTTTTTTTTTAGAAGCATGCACCAAAAATGAATGAGCACCACTGCAAATTGTATATTAACGAATTTATTATGTTTGAAAACAACATCAATCAGGACTAACCAAAACCAGAAACGACTATCTAACTAATGCTGTGATAACTTGTTGATATTTGTACAATAATTCCAAAATTAATGTCTAATAATTATAAAATATTAGTAATGTCGATGATGACAATAAAAGTATGAATTACAATTACATGACTGTCCACGCAATACCGTTCTTTGTCATGAGCCGCAGTATCAGTTAAAACTTTGCTTCTTTAGAGATGATGTATAGTGTTAGATTTTACATTTACGTTGAACGCATCGAGACCATTAAACAGCTGATCCACTTTCTCCGAATACACGCTCTTGATTGGCGGATCAACATTCTTCACATGATCGATATCATCGGCGGCATTATTTGTAACTTAAGGTGGGTTTGCAAACCTGTGTAGCTTACTTTTCATTGCGTCTTCCTCAAACTTCATCCGGTTGCATTTCCGCTGCCATAAAATCTCCCTGTCGTTTGACAGCAGAAAGCATTGGCAGCTAATATGAACCAAAATTAGGTCTACGCAGCAGGGAAGAGAGATTCAGCACGTTTTTAGAACGGGGTGCACTACAAAACAGGTTGCACTACAGCTATTATATGTAGTCGCATAAATGCTCCCAATTGAGATGGCATAGATTAAATTTCGGACACATATGCAACCAAAATGGTTGCAAGTTCAAGCCCTGACACTAATAGCTCCACAGTTAACCTTTAAAAAGATTGGGATTGCCGGCGTCAATAGCCTAGTGGTAAAATGCGCCAACATGTTGCACTTAAGTGCTCACGGTGACCCAAGTTCAATTCTCAGCTCGAGGTCCTTTGCTGATCCTTCCCCCTCTCTCTGCTCCCCATGTATTCCTGTTTCAACTTCACTGTTGTAAATAATAAATGTGAAAACCCTTCTAATAAAAAAGATTGAGATCTTCATTCAAACACCCACGCAGTCTAATTTTAAATGAGCGCAATTTGTATATGTTTATTAATCCTTCAGTGCTGTGCATTCAAAACTGTGTTTGATTAAGGAGATTCAGTCTTCAATCTTTACAATCAGTATTATAATTTATGAGTTACAAACAATTAAATAGCACAGAAGTGGGATAGCACAGTTTATAGTTCAGATATAAACACTGATGTTTATTGTAAAGATTAAAATCACAGTTTAAAAGCAACTTAACGCTCCAAATGAAGTTTGTAGCAGTTACATAGTTGGCGCTAAACAGCCATCAAAAATTCACTAATTGAAATAAAACAAATTTAATATAATGTTGTTTCTACATTTTTGTTGTTGTTTGTTGTAAATTTACACATTTAGCATTATCAGCAACAGTAGCGTAGGTTGTTTTTCAGATGTTGTTGTTGGTAGGTTGTTTTTAACAATTGAATGTTTTATTTTTAAAATTGTATCTATTCAGCTGGTTCTTTCTTGATTTTATTTTTATGAACATTACAGGTTCTATAAGTTATTTTTGTTAAAGCCAAAAGTTCCTCCTTGTACTGTTCTTGTTATAAATGGAAAGCAATTTACATTTGTCCTCTCCCTTTTTTGCTGATCTGAAAAATGATCCAATCCGTGACTCAAAAATGGCAACCGTACCATGAGATTCGCTGATCCGTTGCACCCACTACTGATGTTTACAGTCTTTAAATAACTGTCTTCACAGGTCTTGGCAGTGACCGTTGGGAACCAGCCCACCGTGACGAACCCCTTCCCTGCTGTGGAGCCGGCTGTTGTCAAATTTGTGTGCGCTCCTCCATCACGTCTCACTCTGACCCCCATTTACGTGAACCCACAGCTGGACGTGTCCTGCCCTCTGCTGCAGCAGAACAAGCAAGTGGTGAGCGTTCAAACTCTGCAGGTTTATTCAAGTCTTTACTCAAGTCCTGGAAAAGTCATGGAATTTTTGGAGTAAAAATGTGTATGAACCCTGAATATAGGTGAAATAATGTTTCTGCATGATTCATTATACCAGGTATATTTGTTTAAAAAACATTATTGTAACCTGATTAAAATATGATACTAATTAAAAATAAGTTTTATTGTATTTTGATTGATTTAAACATTTTGCTGACAAATGTGTAAAACATTTTGGCTTGAAGGAGGTAAAGTATAAATATGTAAATGAGACGTCATTATTAATACTGCACTGAGATCCTTATGTCATGAATCTGTTGTTATTTAATTTTCATTATGTGCATGTTGATGCTTAAAATCGTCTTTTCGTATCTCACCCAGGTACCCGTTTCGAATTATCACAACCCAGAGCTGGATGTGGCGGCATTCGACGAGCAGGGCAGGAAGTTTGATAACTTCAGCTCTTTGAGTATGATCTGGGAGTCTTCTAAAGTATCCCTGGCGAGCATTGAACCCACCATGCCCATGCAGCTACACGTACACGAGGACAACAACAAACAGAAGAAACTTCATGGTATCTATATAATGCACGCTTGTGACACTTGTGAAATACAAATTAGGGGTGTAACGATACACATATTCATATTCAAATGATTTGGAAAACACGTTTGTTACAAAAAAAGACCCTAAAGTGTGTGAAATAATATGTTCTCATTGTCTCGGAGCACAACAAAGCAGCACTAAAGGCAGCATAAATGAGTACACTCCCTTTGAAAATGAATGTTTTATTAAACCATTACATTCATTAAAATAAGAGTGTTTGCCTAACATCTTGACAAATAGAAATTAGATTTAAGTTCAAATGAGGTGTTGAAAGAAATATTACAAAATACAACATTACTACTACTGATTTAGCATATTTTTTTATGCTTTTCATGATTTTTGTTTGTCTTTATTAACATTTTATTCAATATTTTCCCCTAAAATATGCATTGGGGTGTACTAATTGTAGCACAGTGATTGTAATAATGATAAAAATAATAATAATGATAATAATAATATTAATTCCTTACATTTATATAGCACTTTTCTGGACACTTTTTACACGTTTTTGGGGGGGATCTCCTCATCCACAACCAGTGTGCAGCATTCACCTGGATGATGTGACTGCAGCCATGTTGCGCCAGACTGCACACCACACATCAGTTGATTGGGGGAGAGGAGACCATGTGATGAAGCCAATTATGATATGGGGATGGTTAGGAGGCCATGATGGACAGAGACCAGTTTTAATTTTTAACGACCACAGAGAGTCAGGTTTAACGTCTCATCCAAAAGACGGCACTCACTGAGCAGTGTAGAATACTCATCAATATACTGGGGCATTAGGACCCACACAGACCGCAGGTTGAGCGCCCCCTGCTAGTTTCATTAGCACCCCATCCGGCAGCAACCTAGCTTTCCCATGTGGTCTCCCATCCAGCTACTGACTGGGCACAGCCCTGCTTGGCTTCAGTGGGCGACCATGTGAAAGTTACAGAGAGCTAGCAGCCGGCTACATTTTAAGTTATTTAGTTAGATTATTTCCAGATTTTGCTACTGACTAATCTATTATATAAACACAAAAATGTTATTGTATAGTATCCTATAGAAAGCTTTAATTAAAAAAAAGAGAGACCCGTATATAACATCACCAGCATTCAGAAATTACTAAATCATTATTATATTTAAAACCTTAAAATAAAACCAGACATTTAGAGCTGAAATTGATAGTATCAACAATAAAAATGCAGGAAAGCTCTAAAAAGACTATAAGTACTTTGTCAATATGCTGGTTCACTCATTTCTATGTATTGTCATATGTAGAACTATAGGTCGTCTGTGTGATGTATGTGTGTAATAGATGCAGTGTTTTCTGCAGGTCATCAGACTGTTCTTGTCCATCATGAATCGGGTGTTGCGGGCATCACTGTGACTGCGGTGGGCTATCAGACGTCCCATCTGGAGGCAGCAATGGTTCTGAGCGGAGTAAGTGTCTCGCTCGTCTGATTCTGCACTGCTCTCTATCTTGTGGTGTGGATCTAAATGCCCTATAAATCCAACATCTGACCTGAGTCAAGTTTTGAGGTTAACCATTATGTCTGTGTTGAATTTTCAAGAAGTAGAGATCTCGAAAACAAGCCTTGACACACGAGAATGAACCTGAATAAATGAGTAAAACAAACAAACCATCAAATAGGGATTTGTTGTGTTATGCACTCGCCTGAAAACCAATTTTTTTTAGTTTTGCCATGATATCAATATTGCAAGCAGCAAGAATGCACATGGAAATGTGTTGTTAGCACTATGTGATGCGCTTTGTATTGCAATGTGATCATTCGCAATAGTCACATCGCATGATATCAATGTTGAGTGTGAATTATAGTTTATCATTTGTATGTGATTTTGAGGCCTGTGACCGTATTATGATTTTAAAAGCATTCAGGTCTAAGAAATTGTACCATTGGTAACACTTTAAAATAAGGTTTAATGTATTAGTTAGTGTTAGTTAATGCATTTGCTGACATGAACAAACAATGAACAATGCATTTACCACAGTATTTGTTCAAGTTAGTTAATGTAAATACAGTTGTTCATTGTTAGTTCACGTTAACTCAGTGCATTATATATATACAGTGTGTCCACCCCTCACATTTCTGCAAATATTTATATCTTTTCAGAGGACAACACTGTATATATATAATGCACTGAGTTAACGTGAACTAACAATGAACAACTGTATTTACATTAACTAACTTGAACAAATACTGTGGTAAATGCATTGTTCATTGTTTGTTCACGTTAACTCAGTGCATTATATATATACAGTGTGTCCACCCCTCACATTTCTGCAAATATTTATATCTTTTCAGAGGACAACACTGTAGAAATGACTCTTTGACACAATGAAAAGTAGTCAGTGTAAAGTTCGTTTAGCAGTGTTAATTTATTGTCCCCTCAAAATAACTAAAAATACAGGCAATAATAGCTGAACCCCTGGCAACAAAAGTGAGTACACCCCTAAGTGAAAAGTACAAATTGAGCACAATTAGTCATTTTCCTTCCCCTGTGTCATGTGGCGTATTAGTATAAATAAATATTTACAAAAATGTGAGGGGTGTACTCAATTTTGTGACATACTGTATATATACTGTACACATACATACACATATACATACAGTTGCAATCCAGAATTATTCAAGAATATATATAGATATATATATATATATATATATATATAGATATATAGATATAGATATATATGTATAGTAAGGTTGACTAGTTTGTTTGTCTAGTATTCATAGACGATCAGTGCAGTGGGATGTAAGCAACCATGTGGGGTTTACACTGATCAATCAAATGAAATCTGACAACGGCTTGATCGTCAAGAAGATGCTGAATTACCATTTTTGGCAAACTTGTGAGTACTTTCATTTCCTCAGCAGGAAATGACTGACTCTGTAACCACACACATCATCCCACTACATCGCTATAGTTACTGTTGCTAACAACAATGCCAAACAACACAGGAAGATGACATGCACTAGCTTTATTCTAACACTTAAGTTGCACCCCAAATGATAAGCTATGCAGTTTTACACTGTGCACTTCTACATTGTGAGTTTAGTGTTGTCATTAGTTATCTCAATATTATCACTGTTGAGTTTAGTATTGACACTAAGATTTTTTTACTAAATAAAAACTTTTTTGGTAACATTTTATTTTGATGGTCCATTTGAGTATTAGTAGACTGTCTGCTTAATATCTGTTGATACTGACATTCAACAGACATTTAACTGACTATAAGAAACTTAGCAAGTACATGTCAACCTACACTAACCCTACCCCTAACCCCAACCTAACAGTCTACTTATAATCTAATGAGAATTAGTTGCAATGTAACTAAAATTCAACAAACGGACCATCAAAATAAAATGTGACCAAATTTTTACTAACTTGGAAACCTTTTCAGTTGAATACAGAGCTCTGATTGAGGTGTTTTTGTTTGTCAGTTTGATCCTTTGATCGCCGTCTCTGCCGCGCTTGACCTTCTGTTAGTGGAGGATGTGAGGGTCACTCCTGACACCATCACCATATACAACCATCCTGATGTGGCGGTAAGATCTCTCTCTCACACACACACGCACGCACGCACGCACGCACGCACGCACGCACGCACGCACACACACACACACACACACACACACACACACACCTTTGTTTCACTATCTAGGTGAAATCATTACATAGACTTTCAATGTTTTATATCCGGTTAAAGAGACCGTCTAAACAAGTGTACATCATTAAATAGTAAAATAAACATGTTCTGGCTTATTTATAAGCCCTTTTAATTACTGAGGACAAGTTTAATGTCCTCACTAATGGACATTTTGATGTCTTTCTATACAGTATAAGTGAGAACAATTGTTCCCTTCAAATGTATAGCTAAACCACTACACACACACACACACACACACCTGTTTGTTTTTGTGAAAAGTGGGTACATTACATAGGTTTCCAATCATTTTATACTGTCCAAACCGTATATTGTATTGCCCTCACCCCACCCCACCCCTAAACCCAACCATAACAGGAGACTTTGTGCAGCGTTACTCTCTGATTAAACTCATTCTGTGGGGTTTCTAAGCTTTTTGAGAAATGAGCAATGTCCTCCTATTTCACCTCCTTTTTGTAATACCTGTGTCATACCTGTGTCATTATACGGATTTGTGTCCTGACATGTCACAAACACACACACGCACAAACACACACGCACAGAGGCTGGTCTGACATGTGCTGCTGTTGTTTTCTTGTTTACAGGCAGCTCTGACTCTCCAGCAGGGCTCTGGATATTTCTATGTCAATGCAAGCGTCGGAGGAGTCGCAGACGTCACATTTCAAGAGTCCCAGGGAATTGCTCAGGTAACATTTTAAAACGGCAGTTTCTGGTTCAGTAGAAAAAAAAGGTCCACCAATGGTATCTGTGACCAGGGGCATAGCAACCTAGGGGGTCGGTTGGGGGTTGGATGTGGGAGGGCGAAGAGCTTTTGAGAAACGTGATTCGTCCGGTGATTTGTTATTTATGTTTGAGGGACCTAACATTCAGCCAATCACAGCGCAAATCTCTTGGACGCATCAAATGCTCTTGTGAAATTATGGGAATTTTCTTTGGTTCATTCACTTTGCTGTCTTGCGTAAAAATGCACCCCTGAAAAAGCAGAGGACATCTACATTAGTTTTTCAAACACTCAATGTAAGTAGGCAGTAAGTTATACAGTATGTCGCCGTGACATGAATTACGCATTTCCATTTTATGATTTAACCTAAGGTAATTAGGTTACATTATCCATTTATATTATGTAAGTTTAAGACGTGAACTTATAGACATAGTATGAGCCTTAGTACAGGCTTCTTCCCAGTTCTCGTCCGAAACTTCAGACTGTAAGTCTTCCTTCCATGCATTTAATCTACAATATGAATTTTCGGATGAGTTTATTGTCAGCAAACCTTAAAACTTTAATAGTGACGGCAGCTTTACTTTACAACAGAAATAGATGTTTCATTTAACTCTTGCTGTTGTTTTACTGCAGCACGAGCTGAGTACAAATCTTCCTGTATCCTACATATGAAACATTTACTGTATGTAGAAATGAATATTAATTACGGTCTGCAGGTTCCTTCCACATCCATTATAAGTAATAAAATATCGAAAGTCGATAAAATAACAGAAAAAGTGCTAGCCGTTTATTGTAGCATAATTTATAACACCAACCCAAAAACAACACATCACTTTAAACTATTAAATATGTCAGTCTGTACAAGCCACTTTTTTAACTTTGTAACATCAAAAGTTGTTAGAGAAAAGATCAAGATGTCATAATGCAATTCAAAAGCATAAATAAATGGGGAAAAAGCAAGGATCACAAAATTTAGAAAAATCCTAATTCACCCTAATTAAAAAAAGATGTAAATTTTCATGGTTCCAACGGTTCATGTGTACAATGTTTACAATGTTCATGTGTACAGGAATGGAAAAACACCAGCAGCGTGGGGAAAATGGTGATATCAGAGAGAAATGTATATTTAGTATTTTCCCCTGAATAGCATCTGTACCTGAACTGACATGAATTGAGCACATGCTTGTTGGAGCACACCACGTGTCCTTTTATTGTAGTACTCAAACCTGGAGCATCACTTTAACTCTACACACTAGACATGTTCTGGTATTGGTGGATGTGTTGGTGTACTATACATACTGCAGAGTATTCAGTAAACGGCTAATGATTTGTTTCTCTCACAGATTATAAGTGACTTTTGTATGATTCGTTTAATGTCTTTATATTGTCACTCAGGTGGTCCCACTTCAGGCGGGGGTCTTGCAGGTGATGGTACATGACCTTTGCCTGACCTTTCCTTCTCCTGCTAAAGCTACGGTTCATATCTCTGACATTCTGGAGGTTTATGTGCGTGTGGTTGACAAGGTTGGTGACGTAGTTCATATGTTGTTTATTTTATGTGTATATGTGTGTGTATATATATATACATTATGTCACAAAAGTGAGTACACCCCTCACATTTCTGCAAATATTTATTTATATCTTTTCATAGGACAACACTGCAGAAGTGACTCTTTGACACAATGAAAAGGAGTCAGTTTAAAGTTTGTTTAGCAGTGTAAATTTAGTGTCCCCTCAAAAAAACTAAAAACACGGCCAATAATAGCTGAACCCCTGGCAACAAAAGTGAGTACACCCCTAAGAAAAAAATTTAAAAGTTAATATTTTGTGTGGCCACCTTCATTCTCCAGCACGGCTTTAATTCTGTTGGACACGGAGTTGGCCAGAGCTTCACAGGTTGCCACTGGAATCCTCTTCCACTCCTCCATCACAACATCACCAAGGTGGTGGACATTTGACACCTTGTGCTCCTCCACCTTCCTTTTCAGGATGCCCCAGAGGTGTTTTAAGGGGTTTAGGTCTGGAGACATGGTTGGCCAGTCCATCACCTTTACCCTGAGCCCCTTTAGCAAGCCAGTTAGGTGTATTTGGGGTCATTATCATCCTGAAACACTGCTTTATGGCCCAGTTTCCGGAAGAAGGGGATCATGCTCTGCTTTAGTATGTCACAGTACTTGTCAGAATTCATGTTTCCCTCATTGAATTGTAGCTTCCCAATGCCAGCAGCACTCATGCAGTCCCACATCATGACACTCCCACCACCATGTTTAATGATAGACAAGACACACTTGTGTTTGTACTCCTCACCTGGTTGCCACCACACACCCTTGACTCTATCTATACCAAAAAGGTTTATCTTGGTCTCATCAGACCACAGGACATGGTACCAGTAATCCTGGTCCTTAGTTTGAATGTCTGCGGCAAATTGTTTGCGAGCTTTCTTGTGCATCTTTAGCAGAGGCTTCCTTCGAGAACAACCATGCAGACTAATTTGGTGCAGTGTGCGGCGTACGGTCTGAGCACTGACAGGCTGACCTCTCATCCCTTCAATACCTGAAGCAATGCTGGAAGCACTTATCCGTCTTTTTTCAAAGACAATCTTTAGTTGTGACACTCAGAACGTGCACTCAGCTTCCTTGGCTGACCACGGCGAGGCCTGTTCTGAGAAGAACCTGCCCTCTTAAAGCATTGAATGGCCTTGGCTGCAGCACAGTTTCAGAGTGTTGGCTATCTTCTTATAGCCTAGGCTTAATGCAAAGTAACACTTTGTTTTTTCAGGTCTTCTGAGAGTTGTTTGTCATGAGATGCCATGTTGAACTTTCAGTGGCCAGGTTGAGAGAGTGGAAGAGCTTTTATACCAAATTTAACTCGCCTGCTATCTGGAAACACCTGAGACAGTGTAAAACTGTCAAAACGAGTCACATGCCACAGGGGAAGGAAAATGTCTAATTGTGCTCAATTTGTACATTTTCACTTAGGGGTGTACTCACTTTTGTTGCCAGGGGTTCAGCTATTATTGCCTGTATTTTTAGTTATTTTGAGGGGACACTAAATTTACACTGCTAAACTAACTTTACACTGACTCCTTTTCATTGTGTCAAAGAGTCATTTCTGCAGTGTTGTCCTATGAAAAGATATAAATAAATATTTGCAGAAATGTGAGGGGTGTACTCACTTTTGTGACATACTCAGGGTTCAACGCTAAGGATTTTTTCTACTGGCCCGGTCGGGCCAGTGGTTCAGATCTTTACTTGCCCTGCCAAAATTTTCACTGGCCCCACCAAAAAAAAGTTAATAGCCATTTCTTAGCCACATACAGTATTGTAAATAATGTTTCAAACGCCAAACATAATTGTAATACCTACCCTTTTTATTCAGCATAACTTTTTTTAATACAACTGACAATAAAAAAAATACAATTGTTTATTCATTTTCTTTTTCGCCTTAGTTCCTTTATTAATCCGGGGTCGCCACAGCGAAATGAACCGCCAACTTATCCAGCATTTGTTTTACACAGTGGATGCCCTTCCAGCTGCAACCCATCTCTGGGAAACATCCGTACACTCTCAATCACACTCTTACAATACGGACCATTTAGCTTACCCAATTCACCTATACCACATGTCTTTGGACTTGTGGGGGAAACCGGAGCACCCGGAGGAAACCCACGCAACCACGAGGAGAATATGCAAACTCCACACAGAAATGCCGAGGCATATATATATATATATATATATATATATATATATATATATATATGCATGAATATGATACCGGTCAAAAGTTTGGGGTCAGTTTTATTAATTTTTGTTAATGTTTATTTTTAAGCAAAATTATTCAGTTCATCAAGGCGACATTTATTAAATGTAAAAAAATTATAATAATTGTTAAATATTTATTACAAATTTAATTAACCGCTTTCTTATTGTATGTAGTTTCAAATAAATTTCTTACTCCAGTCATTATTGCTTTTATTACTATTACCATTAATAATAATAATAATAATAATAATAACCACAATAATAATTAATATTAGAGAGATTTCTGAAGGATCATGTGACTCTGAGGACTGGAGTAATGAAGCTGAAAATTCATCTTTAAAATCACTGGAATAAATCATTCAATTAAATGATGAACTACTTTTAAACAGTTATAGTGCAATAACATTTTACAATGTGTGCTGTATGAAATAAATGCAGCCTTGGTGAGCAGGAGAAGTTTTTTTTAAATATTTAACAATCCTACTGACCCCAAACTTTTGACCAGTTGTGTATATAATGTTTTATAAGCGAAACGTGCACTTTAATTTTGACCCCCACAGACCCCTTCACCAAATATAAATCAGAGAAGTCAGACTTTCTCATACAGAGCCGCATTTCGGTTGTCACGTTTTGTAAAAATCTATTGAATTAATCAATCTATTAAAGAAACGTTTGCTAGAATTCTGCATTATAGGCTTAAATTAGAGAGAGAGAAATAACAGATGACACGTGACTGCATCAGATCATGAAGCAGATGATGCTGATCTTTCTTTCGAGCTGTCAGTGCAGAAATGAACAAAACAATTGGCCCAATATAACACATTATAAGATTAAAATGTGGAAAAATTATCAGATGGTAACTTCGGGCAATTTTCCTAACGGATAAACAGCACTTTGTAATATTTCAGCATGCTTTCACTTTCGTTTAAGACATGAAACGCATATTTGCCGGTAGGGATGAATTCTCTGTTCATATAGCCGTATACATGGCTATTACACAATCTTAATACACTATGATATAGCCTGGGTCACTAGTTCTTTGGATAGTTTTGTTTTCTCACTACAATCGATCCGCTCAATCGAGCAGAGACCCTCATTCAGGCGATCTCGGACTGATTGATTTGGCGCGGGTCGGAGCGTGATTGCTGGATTCACAAACGCCAATCGAACGGCGCTAACAGGGGAAACGAGACATATTCCGAAACAAACATCTATGTGTGAAAGCACCCTAAAGATTGTTTTTGCACGCAATTGACAGACAGTCGCAGCCAAACGTTAGTGACAAGGCACCACTGGCCCGAACGGGCCAGTAACACTTCTGTATACTGGCCCGAGCGTGTCGCACGCTGGCCCCGGGCCATCGGGCAGTCCTTATTGTCGAGCCCTGCATACTGTATATATATATATATATATATATATTTGAAGGCCAGATCATTAGCCCTCCTGGTAAATTGTCATTCTTTTTTAAATGTTTCACAAGTAATGTTTAACAGAGTAAGAAAATTGTTTTTTACAGTATTTCATAGTATATTTCTCTTCTGTAGAGAGGCTTATTTCTTATAGTTTGGCTAGAATAAAAGAAATGTAATGAAATGTAAAAACTGCTAAGGTCGATAGTATTAACCTATTATGAGTGGCTACAGGCAAACTGCTGTTGTCCTATGAATTGCCTAAATATCTTAGGAATAAAAAAATTCCCAGGATAGCTAATAAATCGGTCTTCTATACATTTTTCTATACAAAAAACAATTAGTGTCATAATTATTTCATTTTATGATCATTATCTTTTTAGGTGGAGATTGGAAAGTCAGTCAAAGCGTACGTACGCGTGTTGGATGGCAACAAGAAGCCTTTCCTCTCCAAATATTTCTCTGTCATGAACCTGAAGCTGAGGGCAGCGTCCTCCATTATATCTCTGCAGTGAGTGACTGACTCTAGATATCCTGAACATGATGAGAGCCGTTTATGAGAGCTAAATAACTGTATTGTTGTTTATCAGAACCCTGGCTGATTCATCAGAAGAGGATACGGCCACGTTTCTGGTCAAAGGACTGGTGATCGGACAAACCAGTGTGTCTGCTGTCGTCATAGACAAGAACGGCAGAAAAATCACCTCTGCACCACAGCAAATTGAGGTGAGTCTCTTTCCTGGCACGGCTTTGTTCATAGTTTATGTTCTTTGCAGTACGACTTAAATCAGTATGAAATGGATTCTTCAACACACAGAATATTGGATATTGACAGCTGGCAAACAGCAGAAGACGGCAGGAGATTAGTTTATAAAAATTAACATGATATATTGAATAAACTAAGATGCTAGATTGCATACTTAGACCTTGATCACACCGAACACGTTTTATGCGATGAGAGGCGCCTTTTTGGAATAGTTTTCTAATGGTTGGGGGTGTTTTGTTCACTACTTATGTGCATCTGCTGCGCCTCGCATTTTTGAAGTTGCGTCAGTTGTGTCTTTTTTCATTGACCAGTACAGACAACTATGTAGTCTTTTTAAGGGGTGATCAATAGTGTATATTTAAGGCTTGGTTGTGTTTATAAGATGCAAAGCAATGTGTGCTTATGCTTCACCTGTAGAAAATCATGTTACTTTTTCATTATCTCTTTGATTATATACAGCTACTCAGCTAACATGAAAACAAATGCCATATTTCCTAGTTCCTCTAAAAAGGCCCGCCCTCAAGAGGCTCTGATTGGTCAGCTAACATAATGTGCTTCGATTCGTAGATCGGCTCCAAGTCACCAGGAAAAGCATCACACCCCTACAAGCATGCACTTTTGCGCTGTGTAACCACTGTAAACACTAAATACAGAGTAGCTGTTAGCCGTATCAGTTTGTGCTTGAAGAAGAGGACACAGCTGAACCACACACCTGCTCTCTAAAATAACATCTGACAAGTGTCTTGTCTTGTCTCACATATATTCAGAATAAGCATGTGGAAGTAATATGAAATGTTCACATATCTTTTGCGAATTTGTTATTTAAGATGTAGAATGCACGGAAAGCGGCTGCATAAAGAGACACTGCAGCGCTGCTGAAGATTGTGGGTGTTGACAGGGGTTTGACAGATTAATATGAATTTGTAGCTGAATTGTTAATGATGCCAAACAGCATTTCCCTACAACATACCATTAACGCTAGAAACTGTGCCTGTAGTTGATCAATTTTAATAAATAAATAAAAAATAAGCTTACAGGTCGTGGCTCACAATCCAAAGCTTCTGCTTATGTTGGAGGAGTTTTTAGCCGAAGCCAGCACTGAACTGAGAGAGATTCTGGAAGTTCTCCTTTGTCAAATGCTAGCTATATATTTTTATAATTCTCTGGAACATAATTAAACTGTAAGCACTTCTGTCTTTGTGTCGTGTCCTTTGGAAGCCCAAATACAGAAACAGAAGAAGCTCTGTCGAAATAGCAGCATTTGGACAGCATTTTAACTTTCTCTGCTACAACATTACATAGACTCTGGCCACGCCCCTTCACTGCACAGGGTGTGCGTGCGTGGTATTTTTTTTTTTGTAGTCCTCAAACTTCATTCGCTGTAGGCATTGCTAAGCTAACTCTGTAAACTCCCTTTGCATTGAACTTTGAGCGACTCACATTAAGAGATGTTGTTTATGTTCACACAGCTACATTACACAGCAACTAAAGTTTAAAATATGATATCCTAGTGGACCACCCCTTTAAATATTTAAAGAGATCTTTTAAGTTATGGCAGTTTCGAGTTGTCTGAATCTGCTTGACTTCACTAATTGTGAATATCAAAATATTATTAAATATTACAATTAACTATTATCAACTGCAGCGCTTGCACTCAATATGCAGCTGATTCAGTGGTTGCCAAGCAACACAAAACGTGCAGCTTACTTCTTTTTTTTTCTTGTCAACAAAAAAAGGCAGTTCTCAGAACGGAAAATCACGTTCAGTGTGCTTGGTTTCTTAGCATGCCTATCATAAATTGAGCAAATGAAAACAATCCCTGTTACCTCATACTCATGAATCAGAATCAGAAAGAGCTTTATTGCCAGGTATTTTCACACATACGAGGAATTTGTTTTGGTGACAGAGCTTCTACAGTGCAACAGAATTACAGAGACAGGACAAAAAACAGATAATAAATATATTCAAAAAAATAGAAGTAAGTGTTAAATGCAAATATACAGATGGACAAGTGTATGAACAGGTGTATTACTATATACAACATTATATGTGCAGCTGTTATGTGCAAATTGGCATGTAAAGTGTGTTGTAAATAAGTGTATGTGTTTGTAAAAAGTGTATTGCAAGTAGTGATGTTGGTTCCACGATTATTATCATCAAGTGTTCATGAGATGGATTGCCTGAGGGAAGAAACTGTTTCTGTGTCGGGCTGTTCTGGTGCGCAGTGCTCTGTAGCGTCGACCAGAAGGTAACAGTTCAAAGAGGCAGTGTGCTGGGTGTGAGCGGTCCAGAGTGATTTTGGCAGCCCTTCTGCTCGCTCTGGATAAGTACAGTTCTTGGAGAGTAGAAAGGGTTGTACCAATGATTCGCTCAGCAGTCCGAACTATTCGACGTAGTCTTCGAAGGTCAGATTTGGTAGCTGAGCTAAACCAGACAGTTATTGAAAATCAAATAGTAAAGGGGAAGTTGTGGCCTAATGGATTGGGAGTTGGAATTGTATTAGAAAGGTTGCAGGTTTGAGTCCCGGTCCTGGCAGGAATTGGAAATGGGGAGTGAATGAACCACTCTACATCTTCGATACCCAGCTGGGTTGCCCTTGAGCAAAACACCTAACCCCTAATTGTTTACCGGGTGCTGGAAGCAATAGCTGCCCACTGCTCCGGGTTAATGCTCACTGTGTGTGTGCGCTTAGATGAGTCAAAAGCAGAGGACCGATTTCGAGTAACCATACTTGACAATACTCGCTTCATATCACATCCGTCAGTCATTAGAATAAACAACAGAAAGCACCAGAGCAAGGAAAATAACACACAAGTCAACAGTCGGCCGTTGGGCTTCAATGGTCCGGCTAGTTGCTCGGGTTAACATCGGATCGCATTGGCCCAATTCAGCATGTCGAATTGGTCATTCGTCATGTCAGACAGATACACCAACCAATAGCAGTATGAAAACAGGAGAGAGATGAACACTGTACTTGTGTGAAATCAGCAGTTAGTGTTATTACTGTACTAAGAAAAAAGGCATTTGTCTGAAAAATGTTACAAAAATAAGAAATTGTAAACATTAAGTATTTTTTTTTATGTAATTTTTTTTATTTATTTAGATTTTCTATATTTGATGGTAGATAGATAAAGATAAAGTAATTGAATAGAATGTGATTTATAAACAATGACTTTATGACATTAATCAAACACAAATGATATAATGACTGCTCTTTTGAAGATACAAAGAATTTGCTGCTGAAAAGTCCATTGAGAAGATGTTTTGAGTGTGTTTTTGTGATTACAGGTGTTTCCCCCCTTTAGGCTGCTGCCTAGGAAGGTCACTATAATAGTCGGAGCAATGATGCAGGTAAACACTTTTCAGATTGAGCAAATTTACTCCAGTACACACCCAAAATATGAGCAAACGCTGCAGTCTAGAGCAGCAGAATTATGACAAGCACATAGACATCTCGTCGCCTTGGAATTAAAAGGTTCTATCTGCGTTCTGAATGACTTTGAGATATTGAGCTTCAAAGATTTCGCATTCAATATAGCAAACAGTATGTGTGTGACAGTTCTCTTTCACACATTAACATGACAGAGACCCTAAATGTACTCTACATGTAAATGATCAAAGTTCTCTTACATTTGCAAATTAACCACGGTAAATGCAGATAGAAGCTCATTAAAATCATTATAAATATGCTGATCAAACTTAACACAATTTTACACCAACAACACAACAAATAATTTATATTAGAATTACAAAGAACCCAGCGAGTTGTTTAGCATGTGTGCATCGCTGCTGTTATGTTTACTCCTGAGAACACTCTGAATGAATGAATGAATGGCTCTTGTTGATTTTTTTCAGATCACATCAGAAGGAGGACCTCAGCCGCAGTCCAACATTCTCTTCTCTCTGTCACATCAACACATCGCCTCCGTCAACAGCTTGGGGCACGTTCAGGGTCTGGCAGTGGGCAACATGACCGTAACCGGCGTGGTCCAGGCGGTCGACACTGAGACGGGCAAACTAGTGGTGGTGTCAAAGGTGATGCTCTATAGCAGCTCTGAGAAGTCTGATCAAATGTGGGGAGTGTGTTGTTTGCAGGATTCTAGCTAGGGCTGCACAACATATCGTTTCAGCATCGAGAACGTAATGTGTGCATCCGCGATAGTCACATCGCAAAGATATGCAATGTTATGTCTGGTTATAGTTGACCAGGAGCTACAGAATTCTATTTAATAAATCAGGGATGTGATTCTTCGGATTTACTTATTTTTCGAGCTCAGTGTGGCGACCCCTGTTATTTGCGCATATTCAATCTTTTTTTTTTTTTTGGGGGGGGGGTGGGTGGGGGGGGGGGCGGAGGGATGTGGTCAAGCAGACGTTTATATTGACACCAATAATCCGATTTTATTACGATTAAGGCAATACTCTGATTAAGAGTCTACCATGTAAGCAGCAATTATTTTATTATTATTATTATTATTATTATTATTTTTATAATTTGTGCAGAAATGTGCAGACACAGTGGATAGCAGTGCAGCAGGTCTCTTGCCCTATTTATTTTAACCATTAGCCCTGCCGGTAATCCGGAGGATTTTAAACATGTGCGAACACAGCAGCCGGATAAAGGCGATGTGTCTGAATGGTAACAAACTCAACTGATAAAAGACAAAGTCCGCCATTCTCCAATTCTCGTCCAGCTCTCCCGAAAAAACTGCTTGGTGCAACAGCATTGCGGGGAAAAACATACAACAAACCATCATGGAATCACATACGACCCGTGATGTGCGCGAACGCGATCTCACCATGTCATTGCAGGGCTCGAAATTGTGACCGCTTTGGTCGTATATGCGTCTGAAAATTAAATCAGTGCGACCTCAAAATATATTTATGAGCATTTGTGCGAGTGCATAAAATTGTTGCTTGCGACCGGTTTTCACTGCAAAATGTTCACTGCATGCGCGGATTTAGGACACATTCACGCAGAACGCATCTTTGCACTTGAAAGGCAGCGCTCAGAAACTGTTTCAAACTGTTGTCATGTCAACTTGCTGCAGTAAACAAAGCCAGCAATGCTTGCCCCGCCTTCACGCTCTTTTTATTGGCCCACTGCGCTAGAACTGATCGCGAATGGATTGGTTAAAATCAGCTGTCAATCACTCAGTCAACGCCTTCAGATGACAGGAGAGCTACAACCGCGAAAATGTAAAGCGCTGAAGATGAGAACGACAACAGCATCATCAGATTTAGTTTTAGAAAACACCTAAAGCAACAAATAACGGCACATCTAATCCCTGATAATGAGCTGAATGTTAATCCACAATCTACATTTGTCCAAGAGTGGATAAAAGACTTCCATTGGCTTCAAGTCCACTATGAAAATAACTAAAGCGTTCACTGTAAAGTCTGTGGGACGGAGTTTTCAGGTAACTGTCTGCCACATCTACACATTTTAAGCAGGAGATGGTCTGTTTAATCCTTCATTTAAACGCTAGATGCTGTCAGCCGTGCAGCTAGAAGTAAAAGTTAACACCACGTACACATGGACTAAGATTAAACTAAAATTGCAGCTCATGAAAAAACGGTATTGCTATTATAATGACGTATACAAATAATAAGGTATATATCAAAAGCAGCTGTGCATTGTCAGACATCACACGTGAGAACAAAGCATTCATTCATGTCCAGTAGTGCGTGCAGGGCCGGTGAGCGGTCCATCCATGTATCTTTTGGTCACTCAATTATGTTATAAAAATGTATTTTCTTGTGATAAAGGGATTTCGTTGAGACATATTTTCCTTACGCAAGCATATATATTTTTATTGCTTGTTAGTTTTGATTATTGTTGATTTCAAATGCTATAAATCTGTTTATTTAAAACTGAGCAACGGTGCTCATAATTGGTGGGTGCGACTAAATTTGGTCTGGTGCGCCTACATTTTTAAAGTTAGGCGCACCTGTGCTACCGAGCAAAAAGGTTAATTTCGAGCCCTGCATTGGATCTAACAGCTTGGCAGGTCTGCCTTGCCTTTGGATAGCACATGCTCTCATGAATAATTAAGAAGCAGGGTCTTCTCATAGGATAAGAAAACTCGAGAAACCGACGCGTCATCACTCCACTAGCAGATTCACGATTTGTCGCCGATTTTGATCCGCCCCAAAAATTATTGGCAAGCTTTTCTACATGTTATGCCATTTGCTTAATTTCTGCATTAAATTCAGCAGAATTTCTATATTCTAAAGCAGGGGTCACCAATCTCGGTCCTGGAGGTCCGGTGTCCCTGCAGGGTTTGGCTCCAACTTGCCTCGAAACACCTGCCTGGATGTTTCAAGTATACCCAGTGAGACCTTGATTAGCTTGTTCAGGTGTGTTTGATTAGGGTTGGAGCTAAAATCTGCAGGACACCGGACCTCCAGGAACAAGTTTGGCGACCCCTGCTCTAACGGGTCTCCTCAACTCAACAGTTGCCTGTTTTTCTGTGCAGTATAGATCATGGAAATTCAGCTTTTGCTTTGTGAAAGTCAAGGAATTCGGCTTGGAGTGGGAACCCTGTGTTTATATATTGTGTTTGACAGGATCAAGTGGATGTTGAGGTGGTGCAGCTGAAGGCCATCAGAATCAGAGCTCCGATCACCAGGATGAAGACGGGAACGCTGGTAAACTCACATTATGGTTCACGTAGGTTTTCAAATACAGTGTTTGAGCCTGTCTGAAGGATGTGTTCTGTTTGCTGTAGATGCCGGTGTATGTGATGGGGCTGACCAGCAGTCAGACGCCGTTCGCTTTCGGGAACGCTCTTCCTGGACTGACCTTTCACTGGTCCGTGACTAAGAGAGACATTCTGGACATTCACACACGCCACGCTGAGGTCAGGATTCAGCACTCTGTGCCACACAGTCTGTCATTTCACTATCTGTGCACTGATGGTAAAGGGGTAGTTCACCCAACAATTAAAACTCTCTCATTTACTCAGCCTTGTTCAAAACCTTCATGAGTTCTGTTGAACATAAAAAAGAATATATTTTGAAGAAATCTGGAAACCTATAACCATTGACTTCCAAAGTTTTTCCTACTATAGAAGTCAATGATTATAGGTTAGGAAACTCTTGAGGGAGAGTAATTAGTGAGTAAATCATATTAATTTTCTTTAAGTTCATTAGTGTCAATATCTCAGCATTTTTGTAAGTTACGACAATGTTAATTCAGTATCTCAGTATATAGTTGCCTGCAATTTTTCGCTTGCTAGGCGACCATCAACCATTTTCTCAGAGGATGACAAGCTGACAAAACATTGCTGTAACTCTGATACAAGTTTTAATTATAGAGAAAATTACAAAGCACTGCAGTGTTTTGGTGTTCTGTCTTTGATAATTAGTCTACTGAAATGTGTATTCCTTTCGAACTGAAGCTTATTGGTCAATTTTTGTCACGTGACTTGGCATGTGCTTATGGGATTCATTCAATTGCGTGCATCTGGAAGGCTCGAGCGTGTCATGTCGATTGTGTGCGCAACTCCATTGAAACAACGAACTTGACTAAAACGAACACGACACTAAAAGACCGCCGTCATTTGCGATCTCCGTCAGTTGATCTTCTTGCACAGCCATGGTGCATTCACCTGATTTGTTGACAAATGGGTTGCGGATCTATTCTGTGGCAGTTCATGGGACGTTCACTGGGCCTTTTCCCCTTAGCAAAGAAACTTTCCAAAGACGTCTGTTTCCTACTCATTTGTGGGTTAAATTTGGGCGCTCAAGTGACCGAGATAATAGCAAGAAAATATGGTCATTTTTCAAAATAAAAGACTTTTCAAAATAAAAGGTTGTTCAGACTCAGATAATAAGTAAAACATAATTCTAAAGAAAAAATAAAGAAATAATTAATGATTACTTGTGCAGCCCGGTACCAATTGATCCATGGCCGGGTGGTTAATGACCACTGTTGTACATTATTTCCTGTTAAGTGACAAGACTTTTGTCTAAGCAAAGTCAGACCTTACTGTCCTAATGAAATAATTAAAAATCAAAGCATGATCATATTTTATTTAGGAAAAATAAGTGTAATCTAGAGGCCTTTGTCTTTCATATAAGCCACTTATGATACCAAATCAACTAGAAGTGAAGTTATTATTTGTTGTTTCTAAAACTTGGATAGGCGACAAGACTTTGTCAGGTAGTGTACTTGTTCCTGCAACTTGCATCAGTGCAACTGTGCTGTCATGGCAATGCAGGTAAGATGACACCTCTCAGCACGTTCACTGTAAAATGTTACTAATACTGTCCAAAAAAGTGGTTTTTGGATTGGCTTGTGTGTTTTTTTAATCAGTATCTTAAAATGCATTGAGTTAAAAAAAAAAAAGACAAAAATAATAAATTAAATAATTATTGCAAAGCAGTTACTGTTTTGATGCAGAAATTTAATTTCGGGGAATCTCTACAGCAGGGGTGCCCAAACTTTTTCGTATGAAGGGCCAAAAAACAAACTTGATTGAGGGCAGTGGGGTGAAGGTAAATATATCGAGCTGTATTACAAGGTTTCCATGAATTATATCCTTGTTTATCTAAAAATAAATAGAAAAAATTACTTTAAGCATAGTAACTAATCCATTTTATAATGAACCTATTATAATGAAAACATAAGAATTCCATTTATAACATTACGGAGTTTAATGCTGAATACACAAGTCAAGCTGCACCTGCATTCATTTACAAGATTTAATTGAAACTTTTAAATGTAGTTCGTTTTTTCGTGGCTTAAAATAAAACAAACTAATAAAAGGTTATGTTAAATTAAAAATGACAATGTGTATTGAAACCATTAACCCCAACTCTCTCCAAAACTCTCCCTCACTTCTCAATTGATATGGCGGGCCAAATCAAAGGTTACAATGGGCCAACTTTGGCCTGCGGGCCCTAGTTTGGGCATCTCTGCTCTACAGTATATGGTAAAATATTTGCTGTGAAAAACAAACGACTACTTGCGATTTTTACTAAATCACACATAAAGATCATTTTAAATATAAAAATAAATGGCTAGTTTAACCAAAATTTATTCTATCCAAAAATTATTTATTATTGAAAATATTCATTTTTGATAATATTCATTATCAATATTCATATTCATCATTTACTCACCCTCCACTTGTTCCAAACCGGTTTGATTTATTTATTTATTTACTTTTTACTGTTAAACACTAAAGAAGAAAACTTGACAGCTGAAAACCTTTTCCTACTATGGATGTCAATGGCTGACTGCTGCCAATATTCTTTAAAAAATATGTCTTGTTTTGGGTTCAACAGAAGAAAGAAGCTCATAAAGGTTTGAAACAACCTGAGTGTGAGTAAATATCATTTTTGGGCGAACTATCCCTTTAACCTCCTAATCTACTATTCATAAGCTTTGATCGCACTGTAATTATGTGATTGTCGAAACCACTCATGCCCTCATACACCATTGTGCCAGCCATCACATGCTGTCATCTGGAAAGCACAGTAATTACATCAGAAAAAGTTTTTCAGTCACATGACTGGCACAGAGACCTGGAGGACAGAAACACCCATGTGAACTGCAGCACAGGTCTGTCAAGTTCCCATTGTTTCAAGCCAACAGCATTTAGATCACGTGTCAAAAAGAAGAAATGCGATCAAACGGCATGTTTTGGGCGCTTGTCATCAAAATACAACTGCAAAGTTCTGTTTAAATGATTTAATGTATTAGGCTCTAGTACAACAGTATACTGGACACCTTATTGATGATGTGTACTCTATTCAGACTGTACGTCTTAGTCAGCTTCACTGATTATGAAGAACTCTTCCTATATAGTGTGTATGTTTAGTGCATATATCGACCGATATTTGGTTTTTAATTTTTATTTCTAAAATATGTTTTTATTTTTATATCTGCCCACAAGTCTTTCCATGTGATCAATGTTTCCCATCTATCCTTCATCTTTAAGAAAAGCTACTTAAAGCCTCTGAGTCCAGCAGTTGACACACAGTAAAATGATAATTTTTTGCACGTTTTTCCCACTTTAATGTTTCAAATCATCAAACAAATTTAAATATTATAAATCAGTCCAAGACACTCGAAAAATGTGGAAAATATATATAATAATAATAATAATAATAATAATTTATATATGTAAAAATAATTCATTATAATTTTTCTCTCTTTTTTCATATTTTCTACATTTTTCGACTATCTTGGACTAATTTTTGGCTGCTTATTCTGATGAATCCCTCACCCAAAGAGCACCAACACAATATTTAAGCTACCCCTGAGATAATTGAAAGATATTATTGAAAGATAACACAGGGAAGGTTTTTATTATTAAGGTAAAATGAAATACAAAACCAAGGGAAAATGATTTGCCTAAACCTAATGACTGGTAAGGCCACCCTTTGCAGCACCAATTACAATCAAGCATTTTTGATCACTTGGAATGACTCTGTTACATCACTGTGGAGGAATTGTGACCCACTCATCTATGCAGAATTGTTGTAATTAAGCCACATTGGAGGATTTTCAAGTGACTTTTTAAGGTCTCAATTGGATTCAGGTCGGGACTTTGACTAAGCCGTTCCAAATTCTCAAATTTAAATATTAAAAATCAGTCCAAGACTCTTGAAAAAATTTGAAAATGTATATAAAATAATAATAATAATTTATGTATATAAAAATTCATTATTATATATATTTTTTTCCCTCTTTTTTCATATTTTCCACATTTTTCGAGTGTCTTGGGCTAATTTTGGCTGTTTATTCTGATGAATCCCTCACCCAAAGAGCACCAACACAATATTTAAGCTACCCCTGAGCACCCTACTTTTGTTTGATTATGGAAATTTAAATATTAATGAAAGATAACACAGGGAAGATTTTTATTATTATTGGAAAATCAAATGCAAAACTGCGTGAAAATTATTTGTCTAAACCTAATAACTGGTTGGGCCACCCTTTGCAGCACCAATTACAATCAAGCGTTTTTGATCACTTGGAATGAGTCCATATCACAGTGGAGGATTTTTGACCTATTTGCAGAATTGTTGTAATTAAGCCACATTGGAGGATTTTTAAGCACCTTCAGGTCGGGACTTTGACTAAGCCGCTCCAAATTTGCTTCAGCCATTCTTTTACTAATGTTTAAAATTAAATATTTAAATTAAAAACCTGCAAAAAATTAAGAAATCATTAAGGGATAAACACTTTTTCACTCCATTATGTATTGTATGGGGTGGCGCAGTGGGTAGCTCTGTCGCCTCAAAACAAGAAAGTCGCTGGTTCGAGCCTCGGCTGGGTCAGTTGGCATTTCTGTGTGGAGTTTACATGTTCTCCCTGCGTTCGTGTGGGTTTCCTCCGGCTGCTCCGGTTTCCCCCAAAAGTCCAAAGACATGTGGTACAGGTGAATTGGGTAGGCTAAATTGTCTGTAGTGCATGTGTATGAATCAGAATGTATGGGTGTTTCCCAGTGATGAGTTGCAGCTGGAAGGGCATCCGTTGTGTAAAACGAATGCTGGATTAGTTGGCGGTTCATTCTGCTGTGGTGACCCCAGATTAGTAAAGGGACCAAGCCGAAAAGAAAATGAATGAATGAATGTATTGTATGTAAAATATACTATTTTTGAACTTTTAATTATGAATGTTGTCTTCAGTGAGCACTGAGCTGTGCAGCAATAATTTTAGTCCAATAATTCCGTGACTGAAATATCAAATTAAACATAATGTTTTTTACTAAAATGCATTTAATCAGTTTTAATAAATATTAATGCATAAAACATGTTCTTACAGTTTTAACAGATTTTTGCATGGCTCTCATTTGCTCTATGAATTATATCGGCCTATTTGCCAGATTGATTCCTTTTATATCAGCATCGCCCAATAAAAAGCCCATATAGGTCGACCTCTACAAGAAATACAAACAACAGTCATGTCTATTATTTTGTATTGAGATGATAATGCCTCAGCGTGTGTGTTTCTCTCTTGCAGGCATCTGTACAGCTCAGTGCTGAGCACAACTTTGCCATGAGTGTGTTTGGCAGGAGTAAAGGGCGCACGGGCCTGAGGGTGGTGATGAAGGCCATCGTTCCTCTGTCTGGACATCTGGAGGACGATGCCCTCGAACTCCATGATGAGATACAGATTCAGGTACACTCCACCTCAGTCTTTGTCATTTTAAGAGAGCGTCACTTTGGCCCTGGTATTTTGTGTGATACCCTTTCTTTATGTTAGTGGCTGTTGTTGCCCCATTGACTTCCATTACTACAATGTTTTGTAATTGCAAAGCCTTGACATCATGATGATAGACCGCTTTGTAGGGGTGTTTGTCCAGCTAGTTGGTTTCTTTAATTCAATTCATGTTTATTTCTATAGGGCTTTGACAATGTAGATTGTGTCAAAGCAGCTTAACACAGAAGTTCTAGTGAAGTCCAGATTTTAGGGTTGAAGTTCAGTTCAGTTTAACTTTCACTGCTGAAAGATCAGACACTGAAGATCAAATCCAGCGATGTGCAGCTCCACAAGTCTAATCCTTGCAAGCCAGTGGCAACAGTGGCTAGGAAAAACTTCACCAATTGACGAAGTGAAGGAAAAAAAAAAAAAACTTAAGATGTACGAGGCTCTGTTGGGCACGACCATTTTTCTGCTGGCCAAACTTCCTGTGTGGAGCTGCAGTCTAGGCGCTGGAGGCTGGAGAACGCTGGACGTCTATCATGGAGAACTGCAGGTGTGAGTAGGTCACAGGCAGGGGATAAGGCTGGCCCACAGGTTTAATGCGAAGACTCATCTGTCACTGGGGTTATTCAGGAATCAGTCTCAAGCTCTCCACTCCTCCATACGGCCTGGTCTAGGATTATGGGCACCTTGGCATCATTTCTTCACAGGTCCTAGATTGCATCAATGGCGCTGCATAGTCTCTAGGCGCCTCAGGATGAGTGTCCCCAGGTGGATTTTTTGTTGTATTCCTCAGGTCGTACATTGGGCTCGGTCAGTCTGTCAGTCAGGCTAGTTGGTTTGGTGTGTTCCACACAGTTGCTGTGATAATAGTGCTAAACGTGATCTTATTTGATCTTATGGTCTCCCATTGTGGAATGAGAAAACAGAGACTGCTCCCTGCAGAAGCGGAGACACATTCTCTCATGCAGTAGCATAACACATTCTCTCCTTTTAGAAGGCTGTTATGACCGAAAACAGCAGAAAAGAAAAGAGAGCCAATACCAGAGAGAGTTTGAATGTAACAAGCTTCATTTATTAAAGGAGATAAGGATATATCTTCAGGGGATGACCAGGCCAAAAATAACAAACAAAAATATCTTTATTTACCAACTATCTTACCTGAAAAAAAAAAAAAAAATGAATAAAATACAGCAATTACTTGCCTAACAATAACAAACGTATTTAAAAAAGTGTTGCGTCAATCCCCCTACATCTCCTATCACAATTATTTACAAGGGTGTATTATATGACAAGTGTGTATTGTATTAAACATAATTCTTAACAATATGATTAGAAATGACTGCGCAAGAGTAAACATATAATTCGAGATAAAACTTAACAAAAGAAACATCAAGACAAAGTAACAACATTAATCACATTGTTAAATATTTCTATACATACCAAAACAAATTTCAATCTCTCTCTGGCATAGTGCTCAATGGTGGGCAAAACAGAAGTACGCTGGAGGAACACAAAGGCCCACAAAGTTAACGCATTAAAACAAGTGGGGGCTTGATCAATGCTCCAGGTTGTCCTTTTGTTCAGGGTAGGTTTAGATGAGAACCAATCGAATTCATCATCAAATTTCCTCCAGGAACCGCTTTCCTTCAAACAAAAGAATAAACACACAGAGAGAACTCAAGAGGGCAACATAGAACCTCACACACCAACTAAATGTCATAACAAGGCTACTGTCTGTTTACTGTGTATACATGCAGCTTTTTGGTCCAGACTCGAGCAGACAACACAGTTGGTTTATGCCAGCACTAGTTGTTTGGCATTGGCTTGATGTGTCCTGGCTTTACACCACTGTGTTTTGTAGAACATCTACTAAATGCTAACTGAGGTTGATTCCTACATTTTAATTTCAGGTTTATGAGAAGCTCCAACTATTGAATCCCGAACTCGAAGCTGAGCAGATACTGATGTCCCCTAACTCCCTGCTGAAACTCCAAACCAACAGGTACTGCTGTAACAACCTTAAACGGATCGTTCATCAAAAGCTGAACGTTCATCATTTACTGCTCTTTACTTGTTTTAAACCTTCATGAGTTTCTTTCGTCTGTTGATCACAAATGTAGACATTTTGAAGAAATCTTGGAAACTTGTACCTGATGACGTCTATAGTATTTGTTATAGTCAGTGATTTTAGGTTTCTAAAAAAATGACAAAATAAATTTTGTGTAAAACAAACAAAAAAAAACTTATAAAGGTTTGCAACCCCTTGAGTAAATTTTCATGTTTGGATGAACTTTCCCTCTGAGGCCCCGTTTACACTAGTGCGTTTTCGTTTTAAAACGCATAAGTTTTGCCACGGTTACACCATCCGTCCACACTATGTCGGAGTTTTCGAGGTGCGAAAACGGAGCGTTTTGAAAACGCTGGAGAGAGCGTTTTCATTCTGAAACGCTGCAGCTGCGTCTCAGTGTGGATGGAGGGAAACGGATACCTTTGAAAACAGAGGCGTGGCTGCTGAGATCCGCTACGTGATTGGGGCTTTGGGTCATTGCGTATCCTTACCTTATTCGTCAAGCGCACGTGGCTATAACATCACCGGCAGACAGCAGACCAGTCTTCACTGTAAACACTGTATTTTCGATAGCCATGGATGTTTTATATTCATTTGTTACTTTAAGTAACAACTCGACCTCGTCGTCTGTCCTCAAAAAGACCTCTCTTGCTTTCTTTACCATCGCGTTCATCGTTCAACCTGCGTTTGTTGACTAACCATAACCAAATGCCGAGCGAGACACGTGCTTCCTGTTTATACTTGAACGCGCATGCCCAGAGTGCGCGAATGGTCATGTGATATACGTTTCTGGTGGAGTAGTGAAGACGGAGATCTGTTGAGACGCTGGATGAAAACGCTAGTGTGGACGCGGATCATTTTCTTGCTAAAACGCCGTTTTAAAACTAAAACGCACTAGTGTAAACGGGGCCTAAGGCCAATTCAGACTTCTGTATAATCTATGCACCTATCCAATAGCATCGTGATCATTTATACATACAGTATAGCCATAGCTAGCTTGTTAGCTATTAGGTTTCTTCACCACTGTTTTTGAGTTTATTTTGTGAAGTTTCACAAACTAATTTCGAGAGGAACACGTGATACTATTGACCGCAGCTGGTCTATCATTAACAATCACCAGCCTGCCAATCACATTAAACCTATCCCACTATAAGTATCCCAGCATACATCACTCATTATCTTCGTTTTCCGAAGAAAGCTCCCGACAAGACAGCTCCAGTTCCTCCACGAGTTCAAAAAACTCTCTCTACAAACTTTTCAACAAAATAACAACAGCAACAGGAATTCATCTGCAGCCATCTTCAACAACAGATAACACGAACCAAACTCTCTACTCCAGCTCTCCACTGAAGCCGGCTAGACACCAAGGCTCCTTTAAGAGGCCCATCCGCTCAACCACAACAAGAACCCAACACAGCATACAAATCGCCATCTCCAGTCACTCCGAATCGCCACCTACCTTCTCCAGCTTCTTCCTACGCCTCCGCAAGATCATCATCCCTCACTGCAAACAAGATGACAGTATCAGAAATCCGCCAGCCTCGCAAAAAAGCGAAATATCACTATTTCCAGCATAAGTTTTACCTTCTCCACCAATCAGATTCCCACGTTTGGTCACGCGCACGGAGCCGCCGAAGCTACAGCAAACACCCATTGAAGGCGCTCAAGCGCAAAATCGTCTATGCGAGCGCAGATGTCCAGAGGCGATATGATCATGGAGCTGCTTATTGCACTGGTAAACAATCATTCCTTCATCGCTTGAGCTGCTACTTGAACAATCCATGCTTGCCGATCACATCAACAAGTGTGTAAACTTCCTCTTTTCTTCTTCTGTGTAACAAGCGGGTGTCAAAAGCCTGGCGCCACCGCGTGCGCCATCTAACGTCAAGGAGTGATTTTGCATTCTCTCTTGCTCGACGCCAGAGAAAATTACTTGGGCTCGAATGCAGAAAAACGTCTCAAAAACGCCGACTATAGACGCGAACGAAGGGCGTCTCGGCGTGTACAAGCCTTTACGGTCAAAAACGCTGCTTTCTAATAAACACCCTCTCTCCATGCAGAGAAACCTCAGATGTATAATGCTGTACTGACACCTTGTGGCCAATCGCCAATATACAATTCATGGCTCCTACTGTTAATACAGCTATTTTTACTGAACTTGAAATACTGCATCTACCTCAACATTGTCAACGGACATCTCTCCCCCACTGAACGGACACCGTGGCACCAACAGTCATACTGGACGATGGATACTGACCCTCATAATCCAATCTTCTCAGGAGGCTGTGCAGTCTGCTGTTAACCTGATCACGACAACCTACTGCCCCCTCATAATCCCCTACCATGAAAAGAACTTCAATTCCCAAAATCCATCAGCAACATCCCTGTCTATCTACCTCTTCTATCCCACTCTTTTCTCAACCTTCCCTCCTCCCTGTCTTGCAATCACCCTAACACTGCAATTACTGCAATTATATATACATATATATAATTTATATATTTATATAAATTGGGTCACACTATGATGCTAACTTTTCTGAATTTCTCATTTCAGGTTTGTTTAACGGATCCCTCTCCAGTGTCTTCACTCTCCTGTCCTACAACCGCACCTGCCCCAAATTACAATCTGACATCGCTGAACCTGTAGCGGTTGAGCAATCAACCAAGAAAGAGATTGATAACAAATTCTAATCTCTCTTTCCCCCCCCCCCCTTTTTAGCTTGCATCGTATCAGCCTCATCGAGGTGGCAACTAGAACATTTCTGACAAAATGACTGATAATTGATCTTTTATCTCCCCACAATTCTGCCTCTCGAAAATTAACAGCCTCACTCCACCCTACGAATTTCTTTAAACTACCATGACATAGACCAAGTGATTTTTCTTTAATTAAACCAGTCGGCCGTATCGCTTGGCTCGCTATAGTCGACATCACGTCAGCCTTTAAAATCGTGCCATTACACCCTGTTTTCTGGCATCTTTGGTATCAAATGGGAATCACAATTCTACTTCGAATTCCACCTAACATTCAGATGCAGAAGTAGCCCAAAAATATTCGACATGCTTCCAGAAGCTATATGCTGGATCCTCGCTAATAACTACGAAATTCAGCATGTAGTTCACCTTGATGATTCCTCATCACCTCCTCCCCAACACCCACCAGCCAAACACCTAGCGACTACCAAAACAGTTTCGCTAAACTTCTGTCAATACTAGGACATCTGAATTCGCTATGCATCATTCCCCAGGGACGCCCCTTCATCTCCCACCTCATTCAACTCGCAGCATCGGCGCATGGATTGGACGAGACCATCATTTTATCCGATCCATGCCGTAACGAACTCAGCCTCTGGGTTTCCTTCCTCTAGTGCTGGAACGGCTGCTCATTCTTTTATAGCGATTTAATCTCATCCCCGTAGATATTAATCTTTACACAGACGCCACCCCCTCCGTAGGTTTCGGAGGACATCACCAAGGCCGCCGGTTTGCTTAAGACTGGCCTCCCCGAATGTTAAAAAAAAAAAAAAAAAAAAAAAAAAATCCATCTCAGCAGCATTATTTGAATTATACCCCCTAGTAGCGGCTGCTATATTATGGGGAGACGAATGGTCCGCCTCCAGCATCCTCGTTCACTGCGACAACGTAGCCGTTGCGCACCGTATTAATAAAGGACGCTCACATTCTCCTGCTTTAATGCCGCTACTCCGCCGCCTATTTGGACATCAGCCAAAAAAAAAAAAAAAAAAAAAAAAAAAAAAAAAAAACGATTTATTGTGACTGCTGTACATGTTCCTGGTTTCCACAACCAAATTGCTGACTCTCTCTCTTGCTTTCATTTTCAGAATTCAGCCAATTGGCGCCAGAAGCGGAGATGCACCTGACATCCCTCAATATTCAGAGACGATATTCCCATAGACCACCCCATGCACAACTGCATCAAACATCCATATCCCTTATCCTCCAGGCAGTTTCCCCCAGAACCCCGCAATCATACCTCACCGCACGGAAAGCATTTAATCATTTCACTCCCTGTACAACACTACATTCCCCAATTTTTCCCTACTTACAATCACTTCATTCATCACATATCAAACACATCCAAGCCAACTCTATCAAGAGCTATCTAAGCGGAATTCAGTTTTTCCACAAGCTCATTTATGGCTCCATTTCAGACTCCATAGCCAATACACAAACCAGCCTTCTTATCAAAGGCATCCAGAAAGTAAACCCCTCCCTCCCAGACCCCAGGCTACCCATCACTCACACTATCCTTTCCAAATGCATTTCCACACTAAGGAAAGGTTACCTATCCCCCCACACAGACCATACCCTAGACGCCATGTTTACCCTGGCTTTTTTCGGATTTCTTAGATGTTCCGAATTCACAATTACATCTTCATTTGATCCGAACATCCACCCCACCATCTCTGATCTGACTTTGATGGACGAGGAAACCATATCCTTCCTCAAACAAAGTAAAACAGACCAATACAGAAAAGGACACTTCATAACATCCCCTCCCCTACAAGCCCATTCCAAACACTACTAGCCTACATTCACTACAGGAAAACTCTAAGTCCCAGCCCCCTCTCCCCCCTCTTCACAGACGATACTAACCACCCAGTAACACGTTTTTGGTTTCAAAAACACCTCAAAGCAGTCCTCAGACATTCAGGCTTCCCATC
This sequence comes from Danio albolineatus, assembly GCA_903798035.1. Classification (NCBI taxonomy): domain Eukaryota; kingdom Metazoa; phylum Chordata; class Actinopteri; order Cypriniformes; family Danionidae; genus Danio; species Danio albolineatus. The sequence continues at coordinate 815,005 of CAIGQQ010005788.1, read as the reverse complement.
AGAATCATACTCTAGCCATTCATTCAGAATTGGTGCAGCAGCCACTGCAGCTCACAAAGGGCTTTCACAACATCACATACAAACCCTGGGAAGGTGGTCTTCCGACGCCTTCAAAGCATACATCCGCCTCAGCCACAGCCACCTCAAGGAAGCCCAAAAGGCACTCACCAGCAGTCACCCTAACCCCAGCACCCAAGGCCGGGCGGCTATACAGCCTCACCAACCTCCCAGGGGCAAGGGCACTACCCAGCACACCAGCTTCCCAAGGGCGGGACGATAACCACCATGCAGACACCTCAAGGGCGCGGGCACGACCCAGCCAGTTATCCCTCTTACTTTTTCCAGCTCTGAGTATACTCAGCTTTCTCCCCGAGCTATATCTACTCCAGCAGAGTACATCCCGCCCAGGCCCCCCCGCCACCCCGCCCCCCCCGGCCTTCTGCCACAGGAGTTTCACTACCCCCTCCTTTTCCCCGACTCCTGTAGGACCCCGACCCCATGGCTCTGACTCAGCCAGCTGTCAGCCCCTCCCACCGGCCCTAGCTTTTCCTATTATATACCATTATAAATAATGTTATATAATAGATCTCTACTTCTTTTCTAATTATTCAAATCTATATCTATATGCACCCTCGCACATAAATATAGTTTTGTATATAGTGCTGCCACCTCCACGCTCTCGTTCCCGCAGGAACGGTCCCAGAGCACCTGCTTGCCCCTCACCCTCCAGTGAGAGTCTTCACCGCCCCCTTTCACCTCCTGACTCTTCTGGAGTTGGCCAATTTAGCTCTACCTCCCGAGCTGTGTCTCGAGCACGAGTCACGTCACCTCCCCTGGCCCTAGCTTATAAATTTTTATTTATCTATACCCTTCTATCTCCTATATTTTTCATGATTTCATTCACTTTATTTTTATTTATATATATATATATCTATACGCACCCACGCCTATAAATATATATTTATATGTAGTGCTGCCACTCCCCAGCTCAGCTCCCGCAGGAGCAGGTCCCGAGCAAACCAGACCCCCGCAGGGGTCACCGCCCAAATGCCATTCACCCCCCAGCTGGGGCTCTCACCAGCCCACTACCTCTCCCGACCCCAGCCGGGGATGGCACATACAGCTCTAACTCCAGCAGAGTGCCCACGAGCTTGACTCTCGCAAGAGTCCATAATTGCCCCCCCCCACGGCCCTAGCTTTCCCCATTATATATATATATATTTATATACTATATACATATATATTTATATATAGTGCTGCCACCTCCCAGCTCTATCTCCGCAAGGAGTGTTCCGCGAGCAATCGACTCCCAGAGTCTGCCAACCCCTGCCCACATTCACCCCCCATCCAGCTGGAGCTCTTACTCCCCCCTTTTTTCCCACTCCAGCTGGACCCCGCCTTTCCCCATGCTCCGACTCCCCCCAAGGTTCCCTGAGTCGCTACCCCGCAGGAGCATGCAAAGGCACCCCAAGGCAACCCCGCTCGGGCTCCCACAGGAGCCCGCGTCACTCTTTGCTCTAGCAAGAGCCCCCTTTACTATCCTCTATATCCAGCAGCCGGATATAGCTTTTCTAGCCTTCTGGGGAGTTTCTTCGAATACACGGCTGCTGTCCCGAGTATCTAAGCATTTTGGGGAGCCCTCGAGAACTACCTGATCTCGTTCTCCCCGTTACATGCT
>CAIGQQ010005788.1:783491-813317 GCA_903798035.1 Danio albolineatus | reverse complement strand
CAGTTGTCAAACAGTTGTCAAACAGTATCTAAGTGCGAACTCTTGAAACTTCAAACAATGGAGACTGAAATTGAAATCTTCTGCACATTATAACAGTACGATGTGTATGTGTCCTGTTTCCTGCAGAGATGGAGTGGGGTCTCTGTCGTACCGTGTGCTGGATTGTCCTGACAAAGCAGCTCTCGTTCAGGTGGATGATAAAGGTTACCTGACCTCAGGCTCTCTGACAGGAACCGCTTCTCTACAGATTAGCGCACAGGAAACCTTCGGCGTCAATCAAACAGTCATCATCGCTGTGAAGGTAACGATTTAACATATGCTGCTTAGATTTTGTCAATGAAATTTGGTGGCCAATGTTCTGTTTCAGTCAAAATAGTTTTAAAGTGATGAACACAGTGAGTGTTAGCTTTAATTGGCTTAATTAAACTTTTATCTGATGCCTTGTTTTGACTGTCACTGTTACACACGTTAGTGAACAACTAGTTGGACTATAAACCTTATATGAATGTACATTTATTTTAATTTAAATCAATTGTGACATGAATCTTTATCTTTTTTTGTCTTTTAGTCTAATACTATTTTGTGGTGTATGATTACATGAACTTCACTTAAAATACATATACTTCCCCTATTAAACTTGACTTAATATTGCATTTAATTATTAATTATTATAGCTAATAATTGTTTTTTTTTCCTCCAGATATTTCACAAGTGATGTTTGAGGCATAATTTAATAGTTTATTATTAAATTTGTTTATTTAGGGGGTTCTCTCATAGAGACAATTCATTGGATAGGGATGATTATGAGGCCATGATCGATAAGGGCCAATGGTGGGACTTTGGCCAGGACACCGGGGTTACACACCTACTCTTTTACTACTAGTGCCATGGAGTTTTTTAATGACCACAGAGAGTCAGGACCTCGGTTTAACGTCTCATCCGAATGACATAGTGTCCCCTGCACTTTACAGGGGTATTAGAACTCACAAAGACTGCAGGTTGAGCACCCCCTGCTAGCCTCACTAAGTGCTAAGTCTAATACAAGCCTTTGTTTTATTTTTTTAGGTGGTGCCTGTATCATATCTGCGCCTGAGCACTAGTCCAGTGATCTACACTTCTAACAGAGAGACGGTGTCCGCCATCCCACTGGGAGCCATTTTGACCTTCACCGTTCATTTCCATGACAGCACAGGAGAAACCCTGCACAGCCATAACTCCATGCTCAGCTTCTCCACCAACAGGTGAAGCAGATAAACACATCCACAGGAGACAATAATCACTCTTTTGTCCTTGAATGCAGTTACATTCGATTAAGCCAGTATAATGAGGAAACTACACTGCTGATGTTATCAAGACAACATGTCATAAATCTGTCATAAACATGATATAGCAGATTAATGATCAAACTTAAGAAACTACTTAGCTGCATGGATTAACATTACATTAAACTGTCATAGGGTTGGTTTGAGACCATAATAACTGTGTCATGCATGAATATATTTGAATTTAGGTCACTTTTTTTTCTTGACAGAACCATCAGATATTGTTGCGGCGTGTTTTATCTTACCATTCATACCCTTTTAATCAAGGCTTGACGTTAACTTTTTTGTAGTTTCCAATGTTACTAGCCACTTGCTGTTTTCACTAGCCACAATTTTGTTGTTTGGAAAATGTTTTATGCATAAATTTGACTTTGACATGCTAAATTGCTAAATTTAAATGTTGTCTTATGTCCACATGCCTCCTCATTCAACTTTTTGGTGTGTTGTGTATGACCTTGCTCAATGTGCATAAGCAAATAGGTTGTGGTTTCATAGTGTTGCATTGTAATTAGTTTTATTTCACATGTCTTTTCAAGGCTCATCACTTAGGATTTAGCTTTTTTATTATTTTTATTTTATTTTATTATTTCCTTGCCACAAGTTTTGAATAATGTGTCAAAACAAGCAAAATAGGGCTGTATAGACTTTATGCACAGACGTTTTTATTCACCAAAAAAAAAATAACAATTGACGGTTGATGTTAGGCCCATTAATATTCTGTTAAAGAATGTTTAAAGCAAAAGAATCTGCTTACAAAGAATCTCAAGCTCTTGTAAGTAGCAGGATGGTGGATGCATGAGCATCGCATTTTTTCCAAAGAGAACCAGTTACGTTTCAGGCATGGTTGCTTCGCACAAGAAAACGAGAGCGTGCAAACTTTTGACTCTAAGGGTGCTTTCAAACCTAGACTTTTGTTTCGGAACCTGTCTCGTTTCCCCAGTTAGCGCAGTTCGTTTGGCATATGTGAATCCAGCAATCGCTCTCTGATTCGTGCCAAAACAATCGGTCCGAGATCGCCTGAATGATGGTCTCGGCTCGATTGAACTCTGGAGTGGATCGATTGTAGTGAGAAAGCAATACAATCCGAACCAGGCTATATCACAGTGTATTATGGATATGTAATAAGCATATATGGCAATATGAAGAGAGAATTATTAGTAGGGCGGGATGTCATGTCTACCGGTAAATGTGCATTTCATGTCAAATACAAAAGAGAAAGCAACTGTTAACGAGAGCTGTTTATCCGTTAGGTAAACTGACCGAACTGCAGTCTTGGTTTATCTGTTATTTCTCTTTATAATGTAAAGCCTATAATGCATAATTCTAGCCAAGGGCTATGTATGAGAAAGTCCTACCTCTGATTTATACTTGGTGACGATGTCTGTGGGTTTCACTATTCAAAATTAAAGCGCAACTTTCCGCTTATAATGTCTTGATGCTCTTAGCCATAAATTTTAAAATAAGGACGCGTGACAGCTGAGCGGGACTCTGCAAAATAAACTGTGAAACTCTGATTAATGTGAGGAGAACCAAGAACAAAGTGCAACATTATAACAATTTGAATACCTGTTTCGGAACAAAACAGGTGTGAAAGCACCCTAAAGCTTTCGTCAGTGAGCGAAGAAAGCCTGTGGTGTCTTCTTTTGCTCACGTTGACAGTTATTTTTGTCAGTCGTGCTGCTGCTCGATTCTATGATCACATTTGCATGCATATTTACAAACGGTCATAAACTGGCAGTCTAATCTTTAGGGACGAGGCAGCTCTGGCAATTTAAACATAATTTTCAACCAACCTAAGTGACTAGTGGGAGTGTCTGTCTAACCCGCCACATGTGAAATCTACCCGCAGGCTTAGGCAGGCTGGCGGGTGTTAATGTCAAGCCCTGCTTTTAATTCCACATCATTTCCAATTGGTGCTGCATTTATTACTGGCTGGAGGGCCAAAATAATGTGCCTTTAAAATGAGTTTGCATTATCTTTGACAGCTCTACATGAATACTCACTCTTCGCTATTCATAAACCTTTGAGTTTCTGTTTGTTGAACACAAAAGAAGATTTGAAAGATGTTGTTGGAAACATGTAACTATTGACTTCTGTAGTATTTGTTTTTCCTACTATGCAAATCAACGGTTACAGGTTCCTAACATTTTCTAAAACATCATATTCAACAGAAAAAGTAAACGTTTGGAGCCACTTGAGGGTGAGTAAATAGTGAGTAAATGTTAGTTTTTGTGTGAACTATACCTTTAACTCGTTTTATTTGTAACTATCACCTTTTTAAAACATTATTCAATTGTATTGGTGTCAGACTGTTGAGGAACAATTGTTAAATTTTCAAATTCAAAATCTGTTTGAATAATGTTAATTATCTGTTGTGTGTGTGCAGGGATGATTTGGTCCAGGTCAGCAAGGGTTTGAGCAATGGGACACTGACCATGAGGACGGTGAATGTGGGTCTGACTCTGCTGGGCGTTTGGGACTCTGAGCAGGCTGGACTTGCTGATTTCCTCGCGCTACCTGTCCAACATGCCATTCATCCAGCGCAAGCCCAACGGCTGGTCGTGGGAGACGTTGTGTGTTTTTCCGCACAGTTTATCAACCAAGACGGTATGAGAGCAAAGAAACACTTGATCAATACTGGATAGACATGTACACTAGGGACAGGCAGAATGACCAAAATTTGGTTTCACTAAATACTGTTATTTAACAGCAACAATATATTTTACAATATAGATATTTATTTTATACAATTATTTGAGAATTTTTTAATGCAAAGAGACACACAAATGACATGGAAAACCGAAAAACAAATAAAAGAGGGAAAAAAACCCATGAAAAACAGTCAGGTAGAGCTGTTTGCGCATACATGTGTGCGTGCGTGCGTGTAAAGGTAACTAAGTGGACTTAAATACTTAAGACTTTATATTGTTTCTCTTTTATTTGGATTTTGTTTAATATAGTAGGGATATACACTATTGGATTTTTGCTGCTGATGATATCTTTTCTGTTTGTGTTGTTGAGAAGTTTTTATTTTATAGTCAGGTTTGACATTTTAGTCCTCATTTTTTAGCTCCTCGCAATGCATTAGGTGGTGGTTCACTACTATATCATATTTTAAACCTTAGTTGATGTGTAATGTAGCTGTGTGGACATAAACAACGTCTCTGAATGTAAGACGCTCAAAGTTCAATGCAAAGGGAGACATTGGCTTTTACAGTGTTAGCTTAGCAAAGCCTACAGTGAGTGAAGTTTGGGGACTACAAAAAAAAATACATCCGGTTGTCATAAACCCTTCAGGTTACACCCAGTGCAGCAAAGGGGCGTGGCCAGAGGCGCTGTAATGTTATAACACAGACGTGTTGTGATGAGATGTGGAGCTGATCTGCGAATCATAGCACATTGTTAGCTGACCAATCAGAGCCTCTTGAGGGCGGGTTTTCCAGCCTGATCTCACGAAAAAACGTATGTATTTTACGTTTTGGCAGTTTAGTGGCTAATTCGTATGAATTTGTACGAGTTCAGTCATACAAAAATGTTCGATTTAAAAAAGGAGGCGTGGCACCCAACCCCACCCCTAAACCCATCCGTCATTGGGTGATGAGCAAATCGTACTAAATTGTACAAATTAGATTGTACGAATTCATACGAATTAGCCACTAAATCAAAAGTTACAAATTGCCGTGAGATAGCTTTGGGTTTTCAGAGGAATTAGGAAATATGACAGTCATTTTCATGTTAGCTGAGTAACTGTATATAATCAGTAAGATATATGAAAAAAATAACGTTATTTTCTACAAATGAAGCCTGAGCACACACTCTGGACCACCCCTTCAAAGTTATGAATTTATCACACCAATTGATGCTTTGTTCCTTGATAATACACAGCAGTGTAAATCTTTTTGTCATGGGGCATGCACGGGGCCCATCGGGAGGTTACTTGGTGCAATAATGTAACGAAAAAAAGATTAATATAGCAAATACTGAATTAAACCCTGTATGATTGGTGTCACAGTCATTTGTTTTCACAGTTATTGTTTTTAATCTAAAATAAAACCAAGCATTTTATGACATAACTTTATGTTTTACTTTCATTTTCTTAGTCTAATGCAGGGATTCTCAACCTTTTTCACTTCGGGGCCCACTTCTTGAAGGCCCACATGTCTGATATTTTCTCTAAAATAAATTTCTCTATATTTACTGTATATATTTACTATTTAAAAATGTACAGACAAATGTAAAATACGGTAAAAACGTCGATCTGATGGTGGTTGAGTTTGCTACTGGATATTATTGGGAGATCGCTGGCAGGAACTCATATGCAAGTTTACTTTACATTCTATGGCAGAGACACCATTGCTAGATCGTTTTGTATGGGCGCACATCTGTTATAAAACACTCACAGGACATTAATTTGGACAACTGTGCGGATATGTTAAATAGTTCACACAAAAATACACAAAGAGAGACTTTGACTTTCACTTCACGTATAGTTTGTGAATGAACAGACTCGCGTGTACTAGTTGCAGATGCAGACGCGATCATAAGGCTGTTTTTGTGCCGAGTTTAAAGTAATCAATCAGCGAACATAATAACATCTGTTATAATTAATCATTCATTCTGTGGTAACAATATATACTTCATACCTTCATACTGTACCACCTAACCCTAGTACACACACACACACACACACACAGAGTTGAATTTGTGTTATTGAGTCCTGTGATGTGGTTAATGTGTGCAGGAGCTTCGGGGGTGTGGAGCTCTTCATCCAGCGCTGTGCTCGAGGTTGAACCCAAGACTGGAGCAGCAGTAGCAAGAGACAAGGGCACAGTCACTGTGTATTACGAGATAGCAGGTCTACTGCGCACCTACAGAGAGGTGAGCAGATCTACACTGCTACAAACACCAAAAACCAACCACGTTTTAATCTTAGTTTGGATTTTAAAGCAATACAAAACATACTAACGCACAACTGTTTTCAGTGACGTTTAGGCATATTACATAAATTCAAAGCCAAGACATACAGTTGAAGTCAGAATTATTAGCCCTACTGCTTAATTTTTTTCCCCAGTTTTTGTTTAACGGAGCAAAGATTTTTTTTTAAAAATGCTTTCTCTTTTATTATTGATCATTTGTGCTAGTTTCTGAGGAGCTTTCTGTTTTTGAGCAGCTAGAATAGATGCAATGCTTTATCCAGAAATTATTTGTAATATTTAAGCTTTTGATTAAAAGCTTGAAAAGATATTTCAAATGAAATAATGATGCTGTAGCGTGGCAAAATTGCGCTATTCGCGCATAAATAGACGCGTGAACATTTGAGTTAACTCGCTTCATTCGCGCGAACTTATCCGCTTCATTCGCTTGTCAAATTCACTCGAGAACAGATGCGGATTCACGCAATGGGCAGGGCTTCTGTCTATGGTTTGGTGACTGTAGCTTTATTGCTAAATGGGTAACAGGGGTTTTATAGAGAGAATAACTGTGTTTATGTGCTTTATGAAGGCTGAAAAACAGCGTTGATTCGTTTGGAGCTGTATCTGAGTCCACTAGATTATTTCAGAGGTGCACCGAGCTCTGTGAGCTCATAAACTCCTTCGGAAACTGAACCTGGATGATGGAAGCTTTCAACGGTGCTTCTGACTGAGCCGAGCCCAGTATTTTGAACTGTTGTCGGAGTCGGCAGGAGAATTTTTTTCTACCCGAGACACCCTCAAAAGGCGCTACGTCATAATCACACCCCCACAAGAGCAAGCTCCTGATTGGTTAACGCGGCGCGAATGTCCGCTGAAGTTCAGATTGTCAAACTGGAGCGATTCGTGCGAATTGCGCGTTAAGCCCGTCAAACGGCGCCGTTCGTGTGTATCGCGTCATTCGCCCGTATCGCGCCGCAGGATGCCTATTCGCGCCTTTGCATTGACTTAACATGTAAATCACTCGCGTTTGACGCGTCTTCCGCGTCTGGTGTGAATGCACCATTAGAGAAGAAATAATCTCAAAAGATAAATGCAATCCCTGTTCAACTGCTGATAAATGTTATTATAAATGTATGTGTGTTTTTCAGGTTTTAATTGAAGGTGCGTCTCGGACGTCTACCGTGACTCCTTCAGTGAAGAAAGAGCGAGAACTCAAAGTCTTGATGTCAACCAGAGAAGCGGGAAACAACCTCATCGGTACAGAACGCTTCTTTAATTACAGTAGACCATAAACTAATGTGTAACATTTAATCCTTTAGAAAAATGTGTAACATTTAATCTTTTAGAAAAATGTGTAACATTTAATCTTTTAGAAAAATGTGAAAATGCATGTATTTATGCTATATTTTTATTTAAAAATACCTGCATTTATTTACAACTGTTCATTTTGTGAATACATCTGCATTTACACTGTTGACCTACACTTACCCCTTAACCAATCCTTAAACCTTACTATATTTTGTGACATTGTGCATGGCTCCGCGTCTGGGAGAATTTGCATGTGCAACACCTTTAGAAATCCAAAACTACTGCCTGAAGTGAAGTCCTTGAGGTTTCTTTTGAAGCTTTGCAAAATATCATATATTTTGTGCACAGGTTGTGCAATGCTTGTTTTTTTTGTATAAAAAGGTTTGACAATAATTAAGCAGTCAGCTTAAACATACAGTGGGGGAAATAAGTATTGAACACACAACCATTTTTTTCAGAAAACATATTTCTAAAGGTGCCGTTGACTTGAAATGTTCACCGCATGTTGGTAACGACCAAAGAAATACAAATAAGCAAAGAAAATAAAAAAATAATTCGTTTACAAATTAAGTTATGTGTAATAAAATGAAATATTGAACACATTAAGAAAGGAAGGTGTAGAAAGGCAGTGAAAACCCAGACAACAGGTCAAATCTCCCAGTAGTAAGAAAGCAACCCTTTGCCCTTTCTCAGTGTAAATGAATATTAGCTGCTTTAGTCCAACAGGGTAATGCAGATGAAACCAGAGTGGACGTTTCAGCACGACAATGACCCAAAACACAGTCAAGGAAACTCTCAAAAGCTTTCAGAGAAAGAAAATCAAGCTGTATAATGGCCCTGCCAATCCCCTGACTTGAATCCAATAGAAAATACTAAATAAAGATCAGATTTGATAGGCGAGATCCACAGAACCATCAAGATTCTATGAAAGCAATCACACCTGAGCAAAGAGGTTTCTTTAAGCTTTTCTTTCACCAAAAAAGCCTTCTATATAAAGTATTAAATGCATTAAGTACTTAAGTCTCCTTCTGTCATTTCATTTCTTTATTACATATAACTATTTTTTCAGATTTTGTTTTGTTTTATCTTTGCGTTTTTACCAAATTTTTTACCAATTTGTTTGGCTTTTTACCAAAATCTGGTTCAATTCCATCCCAATTGCTCCTTTAGAAAGATTTTTCCCATAAAAAAAAAAGACATGTTCAATACCACTGTATTGACCTTATTCTTCAATGCAGAAGTGCGCTGGTTTTTGTGATTGTTTTAGAACTTCCGATTCAGCTGCCTATGGGAGAAACGACTAGGAATAATAAACACACTGTCACTGAGTGAAATTGGACAAACTTGGAGAGACGTGTGTCCTAAAATTCAAAAATCAATGTTTACATGGTAGACTCTTAGAGTATTGTCTTAATCGTATTAAAATCATATTGTTGCCCATGTAAACATACTCAATGTTCGAGTCAACTACACTGTCAGTGAATTAAATTAAGCAAACCTGGAGGGGCGTGTGTCCTAAAAGGTCGAAAATCGATGTTTACATGGTAGACTCTCAGTCAGAGTATTGTCTTAAGTAGACTCTTAGACATAGTATTGTCTTAATTGTATTAAAATGGTATTAAAATATTGTTGCCCTTGTAAACATACTCAATGTTCGACTCAAGCACACTGTCAGCGAGCAAAATTTAACAAACTGTAGTGCTGTGTGTCCTAAAAGTTTGAAAACCCCTGCTGTAATTCATACTACAGTCCTTTTTTGTCTGCCTTTCTCAGAAATCTCACCTGTTTGCCAAAAATGCCTAATTATATCACTGGGAACATCATATTAATATCATTCTGACACCGGCACATGCATTTTGTAAAAGACGTGCCGGGTACTAAAGCTTGACAGGCCTAACAAGAGTAACTATAGAGGGCGGGGCTTAGCAAAGGGCCAATAACCTAGTAGTTAGTGCTGAGGTGCTCACGGTGACCCGAGTTCGAGTCCCAGCTTGAGGTGTTTTGCTGCACCTTCCTTCCTCTCTCTGCTCTCCACGCTTTCCTTTCTGCAGTATACTGTCCTAAAAAATAATGGTGAAAAAACCCTAAATCATCATTATTTAAAAAAAAACACTGCAATATGACTGTGTACACACTACACCTACAAACATTTCTGTCCACACAGCTTGCACAGGTTGATTTTGCATGATAGGAGCCCTTTAACACGCAGTTTTCTGGTGTCCACAGGAAGCTGCTCTTCCTCCCAGCTGGAGAGCATTGCGCTGCTCCACCCAGAGTCCTCCATCAGCTGCCAGCTCCAGTTCACCAGCAGCGCTGTGGATTTCTCCGCTCACGACGTCTACCGCACACACACTGCCTTCGATGCCAGCACAGGTCTGTCAGATCACACATTCTGGAGATGCTGAACTGCAAACGTTTGAGCTGAAATGTTTTTTTGTTCCGGTCAGTGTCCTCGGATGTACAGTTTATTATTTAACACTTTACGTTCAATTCAACTTATGCCGAGTTCAGACTGCAGGATTTTCAAAGTAGTCGTGTCACAGATGTTTTCACACTGCATGACTATCTGGGCTGGCGTTTTGCCGCTGCTTTGTTTACACTGCGAGATGGATCGACGACAGGGAGTTTCACACTGCATGACTTCAAAATAGGAAGAATCGCAGACAACTCTGTCCAAACTACATCTCACACCCAAAAACACGTAGTGTATCTTTTGTTATTAACTACATAATGAGAAAGAAATCTTTAATGGGGCAGAAAATGTCCATATTTGCTCACCTGGCTTTGAAGGGAATTAGCAATTTCTCCTCAACTGTTTTATTGTTTGACCGGGTTGGGTTGTGATATTGCTCACATGACACGTCAAACAGACACGGGGGCTCCTCCAAATTTACACTCATTTTCCCTCCATTTCTTGGGTCCGAATAAACTGAAAATGAGCATTTTTAAGGCTCCGTTTCCACTAGTGCGTTTTAGTTTTAAAATGGCGTTTTAGCATGAAAACGATCCGTGTCCACACTAGCGTTTCACCCAGCGTTTCTGAACAGATCTCCGTCCACACTACTCCACTAGAAATGTATATCACATGACCATTCGCGCACTCTGGGCAAGTATAAACAGGAAGCATGTGTCACGCTCGCCATTTGGTTATTGTTAGTCAACAAACGCTGGTTGAACGATGAACGCGATGGCAAAGAAAGCAAGAGAGGTCTTTTTGTGGACAGACGACGAGGTCGAGTTGTTGCTTAAAGTAACAAATCAATATAAAACATCCATGGCTATCGAAAATACAGTGTTTACAGTGAAGACTGGTCTGCTGTCTGCCGTCTTAGTCATGTGGGCTTGACGAATAAGGGAAGGATACGCAATGACCCAAAGGCCCCAATCACGTAGCCGATCTCAGCAGCCACGCCTCCGTTTTCAAATGTCTCCGTTTCCCTCCATCCACACTGAGACGGAGCAGCAGCGTATTAGAATGAAAACGGCCTCTCCAGCATTTCCAAAACGCTCTGTTTTCGCGGCTCGAAAACTCCGGCGTAGTGTGGACGGATGGCGTAACCGTAGCAAAACTTATGTGTTTTAAAACGAAAACACACTAGTGTAAACAGGGCCTAACTTCTCCCCCAACCTCCTGCTGGCCTGCAGGTACCCACACTAGTGAATGCTGCTCTCTCATGGGCTGTAGGCGATTGCTGATGTTATTTTCAGTCAAAACACATTTCACAAGGCATGATTTGAATTGCCGACAGCTCCAGATATTCAGCACACCAAATATTTCTCGGGCATCAGCGACTCATCGGCGATTCTCTCAGATCGCGTCTTTGATAGTTCATATTGTGTGATTGTCACTCGCGTGAACGAGCACCGATTTGCCTGTGATTTCAGGCATTTGTCTGCGATTTCTCAAAACTTGTCGGCGAGTCAAAATCGGGGCTAAAATTATGCAGTCTGAACTCGGCATTACAGGTTTTGTTGTTGTACAGTTTATTTTTTAGCACTTGCTGAACTTGAATGATGTACAATTAAAAGAAAACAGAAACATTAAAAATAAATAGACATGATTACAGACCAGCAGGGTAAAGTACAGCAAAACAGGGATTTTGCACAGTTACAAGTTAAAATGTGCCGTGTTAATCTATAGCAGGGATCACCAATCTTGCTTCTGGAGGTCCGGTGTGACTGCAGGCTTTAGCTCCAACTTGCCTCAATACACCTGACTGGATTATACCTGTTATACCTCTAATGAGAGCTTGATTAGCTTGTTCAGGTGTGTTTGATTACGGTTGAAGCTAAAATCTGCAGGGAACCGGACCTCCAGGAACAAGTTTGGTGACCCCTGCTTTATAGTAATATTGAAATAATGTTTATTTTCCCTTAGAGTAAAACCATCAAACATTGCTGCACACTCTCAATACTTCATCTAAGAATTATTAAAAATAACGCTTACATTGATTAAAACTGAGCAAGTATTTTTATCATTTATTGACAAACTTGTTTCCCCCTACACACCTATCAAATCCAGAATTCCCAAATATAACACATAAACTGCTTCAAAAAAGTAAATGATTGCTTAATTAAAAGTAAGTAATTTAATTAGCCGGCTGTTAGCTTTAGCCGGCTGCTAGCTCTCTGTAACTCTCACATGGTCGCCCACTGAAGCCAAGCAGGGCTGTGCCTGGTTAGTACATGGATGGGAGACCACATGAGAAAGCTCGGTTGCTGCCGGAAGTGGTGTTAGTGAGGCCAACTCGGGGTGCTCAACCTGCGGTCTGTGTGGGTCCTAACGCCCCAGTATAGTGAAGGGGACTCTATACTGCTCAGTGAGTGCCGTCTTTCGCATGAGACGTCCCAGGATGTTCTTCAAAAAAGAGTAGGGGTTTAACCTTGGCATCCTGGCCAGATCTGCCCATTGGTCTCTGTCCATCATGGCGTCCTTACCATCCCCATAGCATAATTGGCTTCATTGTCTGTCTTCTCTCCATCAAACAGCTGGTGTGCGGTCTGTCGCAATACGGCTGCCGCTGCGTCATACAGGTGGATGCTGCACACTGGTGGTGGATGAGGAGATTTTTCTTATTATTTAACATGCATATATAGACATTACATGAAACATTAGGTCTTGAAAATTAACTTGAAAGCCATGGAAAAGTCATTGAGTTTTAGTAGTAGTAGTTGATATGGATCTCTGATGCACTCAACCTGCCAGACCTACTTTAGTGGTGTTATATGTGGAAAAAAACAAAAATAAAAGGCCCATTTAGGCCCAGTTTACACTGCCAGTTAAATGTGACCCAATTCTAATTTTCTGCTTGTATGTGACCCATCTGTTCTATGACTGTGTAAACACAAAAAAACGGATGCATTTGGATATTCAGAGATTCGTTTCGGGCCTCCTTCATAGAGTATGTGGAAATAAATCACAAATAAATGGGATATGTGACAATGGGACTATCATGTAAACAGGCAGATCGCATTTATTGAGGCATTCTGACAATAACTTGCGACAATAAGGTACTTCTCCGCAGTTTAATGACGTAGAAGGAAGAGCGTGTGTGGAGACACCAATGTGGTAAACAACAACAACAACAGAGGAAAAATGGAGGAGGAAAGTGGTCAGTGGTCGACAGAAGTTACCTGCCTTGCCCTGTGGGGAGATGAGTCAGTGGAGGACACCATATATAAACCATAGGTGCAAGCTGCGATGACAGCCCTTTCTGTCCTCCTCCGCCTTAAAATCATTGTGAAGTTGGGCGAACTTCGCATATTTCTCAGAGCTAAATATTAAATTTATTTCATTGTGGCTAGTGTGGCACAGATGCTAGAACCCACCTTTATGTATGCGCAATGTCATAAATTGTATGGCAAGTGTGAACACATGAATCAGATATGGGTCACAAGTAAAAGAACGTGTAAACGGACAGGCAAAAAAAAAATGATATAGGCAACAAATCAGAATTGGACATCAAGACCTGACAGTGCTCACGGGACCTTGCTCATCAGCCAATCAGAATCAAGCACTGGACGTCCCAGTAGTATAAATTGTCAAATTTGCTACTTTTTAATATTTGAGAATTTTAAATTTTTGTCGTTTTTATATCTGTTTATGTATATTTTGTTTGGATAACAGCTTATTAAATTATAGTTAAATTATAGTTTATTCTAGCCAAAATAAAAAATATAACTCCAAAAGAAAAACAAATTATAGGAAATACTGTAAAAAATTCCTTGCTCTGTTAAACATTTGAGAAATATTTGAAGAAAAACAAATCACAAGAGGGCTAATAAAAGTAACCTTAATGTTTTTTTTTATTATTAAAACTGCTTTTATTCTAACCAAAATAAAAATATTTCTCCTAAAGAAAAGCTAATTATAGGAAATACTGTGAAAAATACTATGAAAAACACCTTGCTCTGTTAAACATTTGAGAAATAATTGATGAATTTAATATTTGACAAATTTAATGTAAATTTTTGTCGTTTTTATATTTGTTTATGTTTGTATAACTGCTTATCGAACTATAGTTGTTATTGTGTAATATGTTTTTTTTTATATATGATGATCTTGCTGTGAAATAGCTGTAAGATTAAATATAACAAATAAATAAATAAAAAACGTTCATCTTTCTCCTGCGAATGCTAGGTTACTACAGCTGCGCGCTGAGCTTTAAGCCCATGAGTGAGCAGCAGGTGAAGGTGTTGAGCATGTCCATGACTGAGGTGGAGGTGACGGCCGCTGTACAGGGAGCTCACTTCACCGGAGAGCAGATCAGCGCTCGACTGCCCGTCAATCCGGGGATCTACGCTGATCAGACGGACATCATCCTGAGTAACCAGCACACGTCTGCGGATCTCACTATATACGGCACCACAGCAGCACTTCAGCAGCTAGAAGTAATGACCACATCTTTGTCTCTCTCTGTTATGTGTCTGAAAATTTTAATTGACCGGATTGCAAACAACAGAGTAGGGGTGTGAGCTTACAGTGGTCTCACGGTTCGGTTACAATTATCATGCCATCGATTCGAGATCATGACGGTGCATTGACGATGCTTTCCATACACAGTTTTATATTTATACAAGTCACAATAATTCTTGTATTAAAATGTATAAATATATTTATATACTATTTGTAACACAATTTTGTCCTTTAATACAAACAGTCAGATATATAAACGGCACCTTTAAAAACTCAAGTACACGCACAGAACAACATAACAGCATTTGTAGCAAATAAACATGTAAAAATGTAAATATTCCGCTGGCTTTCTGAGCCTCGTCTAGTGAGTTCGTTCTCACACCCCTATGATTGGTCACGCGCTCAACAAGAAGGGCTGCGATTGGCTCTAACGCTCTGGCGCTGTTCACCGATGATAAACACTGATTGCAGCGGTGATCACAGCTGATCCGTGATAGACGCGGAGGAGAAAACTCTGCAGACACGCACTTGTGTCTGTATCCAGAAGTATCGCTGTAACCGCCGAGAGGAGAGGACAAGTCACACTAGCAGGTCAGATGGGCCAGAGAGAGAGAAAAGGAGGACTTTTATTTTCTCAATGGCAGTGAAATAGGGACTTCTGCTGTAAGTGTCAGTGAAAGTCCAGTAAACACACACGCTGTGAAATTGTGCAGTTTCTGAGTTTTTAAGTATTTGGAGCATTGTAAATACTCACTCTCGCCTCCCTCGCCATAGTAAGCTACGGAGACATAGCGCGAATGAGATAAATGACGTCAGTACATAATAACCGGTTATGATCTATTACTGAACCGATACCGAATTGTCCGCGTCTGCATCGCGGTGCACCAATGAAACAAATAATTTTGACACCACTACAACAAATATCATTCACCATATATACAGCTGAAGTCAGAATTATTAGTATAGATTATTATCCTGCCAGTATATTTTTTTGCCCAGTTTCTGTTTAATGAAATAAAAATAATTTGAATTCCAACATATTTCTAAACAAAATAGTTTTAATAAGTCGTTTCTCATAACTGATTTCTTTTACAGTATCTTCGTCATGATGACAGTACTTAATATTTGACTAGATATTTTTCAGGATACTAGTATTCAGCTTAAAGTGAAATTAAAAGGCTTAACTAGGTTAATTAGGTAAACAAGGAAATAAGAGGGCTAATAATAGTAATCTTAAAATGTTTTATTATTATTATTAAAAACTGCTTTTATTCTAGCCAAAATAAAAAATATTTCTCAAAAAGAAAAACAAATTATAGGAAATACTGTGAAAAATTCCTTGCTCTGTTAAACATTTGAGAAATATTTGATGAAGAAAAACAAATCACTGGAGGGCTAATAATAGTAAACTTAATGTTTTTTTTTATTATTAAAAACTGCTTTTATTCTAGCCAAAAGAAAAACAAATTATAGGAAATACTGTGAAAAATACTATGAAAATTCCTTGCACTGTTAAACATTTGAGAAATATTTCACAGGAGGGGTAATAATTGTGACTACTCTTCTACAGTGTGTCCATGTTTCCCAAATGAAACAAATGTGACAGCATGTGCCTGTCAGCGCTTAGTTTTTTTTTAGTTTGTAGCTTTCGTCCGTGCGCTTTTGAGAATCGATTCAGAATCTCTAGAGAATATCAGGGATTTTAATGGCTTAAAGCAGTTCGAATTGTTGACTGACTAGTAGTTTATTTATCACGTTGGAGTAATTATATTATAATGGAGAAATTATATTCTGTGGACACAAGAGCACTAAAAAAAAAAAACGAGTGGCCCCATCTAGCGGCGTTGTGTGGATCTGTCTCCACGTCGTTCAAAGTACTGTAAATATAAGTATTACTTAGTAATACTTATTTATTTAATAATTAAATATTACTTAGGTCACTATTAAACACTATTAAACATTGAAACAGATGAAACTAAAAAAAATACTTAAATTGTGTGGCCAAACTTAAAAAAAATATTATTTATTATTATTTTTAGAAGTATTGTTTCAATTATTTATTTAAACACACACACACACACACGCACATATATATATCATCTTCCTTCTGTCTTTGGCTGGTCACATGCCTGGAATAGGGCATGTGTGAAATGTTCCTGAATGAAAGTGAAAGTGCCGAACGACAACAATTAAAAAAGAAACATGTAAAAAAAGAAGCATGTAACTCATGTAAACACCTTAATCATATTATCGTCTTTGGCCCGATCTCAATTCTACCCCTTAGCCCTTCCCCTTAACTGTAGCTTGAAGGCGTAGGGCTAAGGGAAAGGGCTAGATACCCCTTCAAATGGAGATTTTCCAGGACCACACTCTAAACCAAGGGGTATGAAAATTTCCCAGAATACACCAGCTACATGGCTGCACACAGAAGTCAGGAGAGGCACAAAGGTAGAATAGGGATTGGGCCTTTATTTGATCATTTGATTACCGATGTCCATGTAGTGACCGAATTACCGAAGTCAACGTCATTACCATTTCTTAAACCATAGCGAATAATCGGTGAAAAAGGTTGACGGTGTCGTTATGAATGTTGGTTTGACTGTAAGTGTTGCTGTGGATCTGATGGAGTTTTTGCTGATGTTTAGGTGAAGAGCAGTTCTCCTGTGATTGCGATCGAGGAGAAGGAGGTTTCTCTGAGCTTCCCGAGCTACGCCAGATACACGGTTCGAGCGGTGAACCCGCAGGGAGCGCTGACCGCCTCCGTGTCTGTAAGCAGCTCATCCAGTGATCAGGTGCTGCTCATCCCAGTGTCCGTCATGCATCTGACCGCCAGCAGCTCTTCTGTGCAAGGTTTGTGCCTTCATAATAGCTAAAGGAGATTTACATTGTCATTTAGCAGAAGTTTTTGTCCAAAGCGACCTACAATTGAGGAGGCTTTCAGCAATTCAACAAGAAGAGGCAATACACACAAGAAGTGCTAATTGTACAAAAAGGAAGGAGTTTGTGCTCAGATAATTAATTGCTAGCATTAGGAGGGGGGAGTTATATAGAGAGAAGAATGTTTTTACAGGTGGTTTGTCAAGCCCACTCACCTGTGTGAAGCACACTTCATAAATGCTCGATGTTTTGATTGATTTATTTTTTTATTTTGTTTTACGAGATGTTGAGTGATTGTCTGGTTCAAGTGTGCAAAACTGGTGCAAGTGTTATTTAAAATGTGAGAGAGATGAAAGAGTGTGTTTTCTACAGGTGGTTTGTCAAGACCACTCACCTGTATGAGGCATACTCACAATTGCAAATGTAAATGAAATCGCACTGTGAAAAATTATCTGTTAAATGCAAAAATGGTAATACATAGCAGCTGTGGTCTCCAGAATTTTACAGTTATAAACACAACCATAAACATGGTGATAGTCTTATCATGGACCAATGTTTATCACAAACAACAACTTTTCCACAAGCAGCGAAACATACTAACATTTAGAAGGAGCTTTGTCATTCACACAACTATACAGGGAGTGCAGAATTATTAGGCTAATGAGTATTTTGACCACATCATCCTCTTTATGCATGTTGTCTTACTCCAAGCTGTATAGGCTCGAAAGCCTACTACTAATGAAGCATATTAGGTGATGTGCATCTCTGTAATGTGGTGTAATGACATCAACACCCTATATCAGGTGTGCAGAATTATTAGGCAACTTCCTTTCCTTTGGCAAAATGAGTCAAAAGAAGGACTTGACAGGCTCCGAAAAGTCAAAAATAGTGAGATATCTTGCAGAGGGATGCAGCACTCTTAAAACTGCCAAGCTTCTGAAGCGTGATCATCCAACAATCAAGCGTTTCATTCAAAATAGTCAACAGGGTAGCAAGAAGCGTGTGGAAAAACCAAGGGGCAAAATAACTGCCCATGAACTGAGAAAAGTCAAGCGTGCAGCTGCCAAGATGCCACTTGCCACCAGTTTTGCCATATTTCAGAGCTGCAACATTACTGGAGTGCACAAAGTGTGCAATACCCAGAGACACGGCCAAGGTAAGAAAGGCTGAAAAAACACCACCACTGAACAACACACACAAGCTGAAACGTCAAGACTGGGCCAAAAATATCTCAAGACTGATTTTTCTAAGGTTTTATGGACTGATGAAATGAGAGTGAGTCTTGATGGGCCAGATGGATGGGCCCGTGGCTGGATCGGTAAAGGGCAGAGAGCTCGTCCGACTCAGACGCCAGCAAGGTGGAGGTGGAGTACTGGTTTGGGCTAGTTTCATCAAAGATGAGCTTTTGGGGCCTTTTCGGGTTGAAGATGGAGTCAAGCTCAACTCCCAGTCCTACTGCCAGTTTCTGGAAGACACCTTCTTTAAGCAGTGGTACAGGAAGAAGTCTGCATACTTCAAGAAAAACATGATTTTCATGCAGGACAATGCTCCATCATAGCGTCCAAGTACTCCACAGCGTGGCTGGCAAGAAAGGGTCTAAAAGAAGAAAAACTAATGACATGGCCTCCTTGTTCACCTGATCTGAACCCCATAGAGAACCTGTGGTCCATCATCAAATGTGAGATTTACAAGGAGGGAAAACAGTACACCTCTCTGAACAGTGTCTGGGAGGCTGTGGTTGCTGCTGCACGCAATGTTGATGGTGAACAGATCAAAACACTGACAGAATCCATGGATGGCAGGCTTTTGAGTGTCCTTGCAAAGAAAGGTGGCTATATTAGTCACTGATTTGTTTTTGTTTTGTTTTTGAATGTCAGAAATGTATATTTGTGAATGTTGAGATGTTATATTGGTTTCACTGGTGAAAATAAATCATTGAAATGGGTATATATTTGTTTTTTGTTAAGTTGCCTAATAATTCTGCACAGTAATAGTCACCTACACACACAGATATCCTCCTAAAATAGCTCAAACTAAAAACTACTTCCAAAGATATTCAGCTTTGATATTAATGAGTTTTTTGGGTTCATTGAGAACATGGTTGTTGTTCAATAATAAAATGAATCCTCAAAAATACAACTTGCCTAATAATTCTGCACTCCCTGTATAGTTAACCCACATATAGTTGGATTATTGGAGTAAAAATCATTTATCAACATTATGTGTTAATCACTGATGAGAAAAAACTAACTAAAAGAACCATAGTAATGTCTAATGCCACTTCGCTTGCACGTTATGCACTTCCCCAGGCAGAGAAAAATGTAGCTGGCCAATGAGTGATGTGGATTTTGACCTTAGTAACCATAGTAATGTCAACAAAAAGGCATAAAAAGTGCAAGCAAGGAATTTGGGGAGTTTATGGTTATTCACTGGATACAATAAGGAAAGTCACTGTTAATTAGACTGCATGTTTATACTGTAGCATTCACCGTTGATATTACAGTTTTGTTTTTACAGTACAAGTTTTGTTTTATTCAAAGTGCCCATTGGATAAACATATTTAAGTGTCATGTATTGTGTGGCACCAAAACTAATATTGCTATTTCAGATAATGTGGTGGTTTAGTGCTCTGTTAATCTTAGTTTCTCAATGCTAACCTGTTTCTTCTCTCTGCCTATAGCTCATATGGTAGAAGGAGCTGACGGGCCCAACATTCTCCAGCAGTTTATTGACTCCTATCAAGTGATGTTCTTCACTTTATTCGCTCTTTTGGCTGCCACTGCTGTCGTCATCATCGGTAAATACTTCCACATCCTGCACAACACTTAAAGTTCGGTGAAATTAAAAATGTTTTTTTTAGATGTTAGTATCAGTATTTTAGTCTTCAGGGATATCTGTAAGCTGTACAAAACAGTGACAACATTCGCATTTAGAAGATATAAATCAATATAAACATCCTGAGCTTGCAGTTTGTCACTTCCGCTTAGTTTCTCATCAAATCTTGACCAATCAAATGCTCTCTAGTATCTGACAAACCCCGTCGCCTTCAAGACGCTTTTCATTTGATGTTTATTTGATGCGCTTGAGCTCAACCACTCTCACTAGCTACGTTTCCATCCACCTATTTGTATGCTCGTTTTGGATATGCACCTAAAAAAAACGGTTGATGGAAATGCCGAGATGCGCATCAATTTTGAAAATGCGCATAAAAAATATATACGCATAACTTAATAGGATAAACTTTTTATTCAGTAAGATGCACATGAACTACGATGGAAACACTTTTACCGAACAAATTCCAGCATGCGCGTTAAAAAAAGTCATGTGATTTTGTTATTACCGTACGTTCACACTGAAGGCGGTGAGAGCGGCAAAGTTCACTCTGGCCGCCCTGTCGCCAACGCTGTCAACTTTCAGAGCTCTGGCGAGAGCGTCAACATTCGCTACACTGATCTCGTTTTTAAAGGAGCCGTTGCACTGACATTTCCACATAAAACATGCTTTCAAGTGTAAAATGTCGCTTTTATCAGATTCGTTTAACAATGGAAGATCAAGTTGTTTAAGTCGTCTTTTATGTGTCCATATGTCTGAAATATCCTGAAGCAGCTATACTGATTTGCTGCATGAAATTTTTCTGCCCGCTGCCCGCTTTTTTAAAGAAAAAATATATATATAAAACATTAATGCACATCAGTAACTTGTCACTAACTTTTTTAAGTTAGTGTCCATGTAAGAAAACATTGTAAATAACTGGAAATCCAGCGACCGCAATATTAAAACCCTTGGGAACAAGTGTGGTCTGAACCAAAGTTCACAATGACTGTGTTCTCTGGACTCGTCTCAAGCGGTGGACTTCTACATTCTGATTGCTTGCCGCCGAACCGCGTCATAGATCATTACCATAAAGTTGACTTGATTTCAACTCTCTTCGACGCCCACACCGCCGAAGATGCACCGCACTGCTCCTCGCCGCTTATTTTATGCCTTAGAGGCATAAAATAAGAGCTTGTGAAGTAACCAGTGTATTGGATCATAATTGTCGGTCACATTTTATTTTGATGGTGTGTTTGTTGAATTTAAGTTACATTGCAACTAATTCTCATTGAATTATAAGTAGACTGTTAGGTTGGGGTTAGGTTGAGGTTAGGGGTAGGGGTAGTCTAAGTTGACATGTGCTTGCAAACTTTCTTATAGTCAGTTAAATGTCTGTTGAATGTCAGTATCAACAGATATTAAGTAGACAGTCTACTAATACTCAAATGGACCATTGAAATAAAGTGTTACCTTGTCGTCTTTTGTAATAAAATAGGCATCATCCTATTTGTATGTTCTTTTTTACCCCCATTCTCTGTTTCTATAGTTTGCCATGCCTTGTTTTCCCCGAGAGATCCTGTCAATCATCCGGCATTCATCCAGAAGACTCCGCCTCCTGCAGGTACTGTACATGCACTGGTAAAAACACCAAATCAGACAGAACAAGTAGAAATGCAGCACCAGATTAACCAGTTAAGGCCTAAGGTTGGCATGGTTAGAGACAGTGGCGGACCGTAACTATGCTTTTACCTCTACTGTATACTTAAAGGGACAGTTCACACAAAAATGTGGATTTATTCAACCTCAAGTGGTTATAAACCTTTATGGGTGTCTTTTTCTTCAATGGTTACAAATAAGTTTGATTTTTCTCTTTTCTGTTGAACACAAAATAAGATATTTTGAAGAAAACATGCCATTGATGTCAATAGTAGGAAAAAAAAATACTATGGAAGTCAATGGTTACAGCTTTCCAGCATTTTTCACAATATCTTCTTTTATGTTCAACAGAAAAGAGAAAGTCAAACTTATTGGGAACCATTCAAGTGTGAATAAGTTGTGTATGACACTGAAGATAATGCTATTCTTTGATTTTTACGTCTTTTTTCTAGTCCAAATATTAAAAAAATTCCTAAACCAAGAATAATTTTCAAGAAAAGCAAGAAATACTATCTTGTTTTAAGAAATAATGTCAAAATTAGTTTTTCCTTAAAACAAGCAAAATAATCTTGATTTTTTTTCTTTGGACATAAGATTATTTAGCTTGTTTTAGGGAAAAACTCACTTATTTTTGAGATAAAAAAGACAACATGTCTAGAAAATGCTTCTTTAACCTTTTTTTTTTAATATTTTGACTAGAAAGAAATGTTAGTAAGAAAAGCATTTTTTGCAGTGCAGATTTGTATTTTTTGGGTGAGCTATCTCTTTAAGCTTATATTGTATGTTATTACTGGTTAGCACACATTTACACTAAACAAAAGTATACTGTATTTTTTTGTTTTTACTAGGGGAGATTATTGTCGTTTTCATGCTTAATTTATTCATTTTTGCTACTACAAATTTCTCCAAATAACATTCATCACTAAGTACTTTCAGTTTTAACACTTAAGAAGATTAAAAATCTTTATACTTCTACTAGTGGTGTAACAGAGCACGAATCGCATGGTTAGGATCACATTGCAGTTTTTGAGTCATGGATAGCACCTTTTTTTGGATCAGAAAATGGTAGGAGACGAAATGCAATTTGCTTTCCATTTATTACAAAAACAGCACTGCAGGACACTTTTGGCTCTAACCAACACAACTTAAACCTGTAATTTGAATAAAAATAAAAGTGAGATATAACCAACTGAATAAAAATAAACTCTGAAAAATGACCTTAGCTACTGTTTTGATGATAATGCTAAATGTCTAAATCTAACATAATCTTGACATATATTTATGTTTAGTCTCATTTTCAGTTTCAGTTTCAATAGCTCACTCATAAAAACATCATTTCATTAGAAGATGTATCGTTTTTGAAGAATTATTCAGTGGCATATTTTTGATAGCTTGTTGTTGCGACACATTGTTAAATAATGCTACAGCATTCATGGTTGAGCATCAAATTAAAAGCATATGACTGTGATTTTAATCTTTTATAAATGATGACACACTGAAAATAATGCTGTTCTTTGATTTTCAGTCTTTTTTTCTAGTCCAAATGTTTAAAAATTCCTAAACCAAGAATAATTTTTTTATAAGACAAGCAAGAAATACTGTTTTAAGAAATAATGTCAAAATTAGATGAGTTTTTCCTTACAACAAGCAAAATAATCTTGTTTTTTTTCTTTGGACATAAGATTATTTAGCTTGTTTTAAGGAAATACTCAAATTTTTTTGACATAATGTCTTAAAAAATGACAATGTAGTGCTTGTCTAGAAAATGCTTCTTAAGTACATTTTATTTTACTGGATATTTTGACTAGAGAAAAGACAAATCTTAGTCAGAAAAGCATTTTTTGCAGAGCAGATTTTTATTATTTTTGGGTGAACTATCTCTTTAAGCTTTTCCCAGAGATGGGTTGTGGCTGGAAGGGCATCCGCTGCGTAAAACAAATGCCGGATAAGTTGGCGGTTCATTCCGCTGTGGCGACCCCGGATTAATAAAGGGACTAAGCCGAAAAGAAAATGAATGAATGAATGAATCTCTTTAAGCTTATATTGTATGTTAATACTGGTTAGCACACATTTACATTTAAAAAGTGTACTGTATTTCTTTTTATGTTTTACTAGGGGAGATTATGCATTTTGTCACATTTTTTGCTGATACAAATTTCTTTGACATAAGATTATTTAGCTTGTGAAGGAAAAACTCACTTATTTTTGAGATTAAAAAAGACAGCATGTCTTGCTTGTCTAGAAAATGCTTCTTAAACTAAATTTTTAAAAAA
This sequence comes from Danio albolineatus, assembly GCA_903798035.1. NCBI lineage: Eukaryota > Metazoa > Chordata > Actinopteri > Cypriniformes > Danionidae > Danio > Danio albolineatus. The sequence goes on along the minus strand of CAIGQQ010005788.1, from coordinate 789,238 downwards.
TATTTTGGCTAGAGAAAAGCATTTTTCGCAGTGCAGATTTTTATTTTTTGGGTGAACTATCCATTTAAGCTTATATTGAATGTTAATAGAGTGGAGGAACTATGACGTCACATTGTAAACTGGTTCCCTCGATAAAATCCTCAGGATTTTCCCATAGGCTTTTGGAAGATTGCAAATAATAAGCTCTGTGTTCAAACACTGTTCATTGCGCTTGCACGTTTTGTCTAACCGGATAATCCTCACGAGTTTTTCCTTAAAACAAGCAAAATAATCTTGGTTTTTTTTTTTTAAATGACAATATGTAGTGCTTGTCTAGAAAATGCTTCTTGAGTACATTTTTTTTTAGATAATTTGACTAGAAAAAAGACAAATGTTAGTAAGAAAAGCATTTTTTTGCAGTGCATATTTAAATTTTTTGGGTGAGCTATCTGGTTAGCACATATTTAAACTCAAAAAGTGTACTGTATTTCTTTTTATTTTTTATTAGGGGAGATTATACATCTTGTTTTTTTCGCACTTAATTTTCACACAATTTTTGCTGATACAAATTTCTCCAAATAAACATTCATCACTAAGAATGATTCAGTGGCATATTTTTGATAGCTCGTTGTTGCCACGCATTGTTAAATAATGCTACAGCATTTATTGTTGAGCATCAAATTAAAGGCATATGACTGTGATTTTAATCTTTTATACATGACGACACACTGATGACTGTTTAGAGGATTGCACAGGAGGAGCGACGGCACCTGTAATGAAAAGGAAAGGGAATCCCCCGTTTTTATGTTTATTTTAAAGTGTTTCATGCCTAAATAAAACAAAAGCACAGAACTGACTCACATTTAAGAGCAAGGGGCGACTCCTGGTGGTTTGGCGGTATGGGTTGCGTATAGGGAGGATCGGCTCTGTAATGTTTATTGACACCCTTCAGAGAACGACTGAAAATACGGGAGAAATACGGGAAAATACCTTTATGGGATGATAACGGGATAGAACTGTAAAATACGGGAGAATCCCGGGAAAAACGTGAGGGTTGACAGGTATGATAATGATAACTCTGCACCAAACTGAGGCTTTCATTTCACAGCTTATAAAACATGTATGCAAATTAATGCGATATCATATGTAAACAACTAAATTGTTATATGCTATAGTAGCTTATACTTTACAAGAAGTCAACATATGAACCTCAAGGTTCATTGTCATTTTTGTGCCTTCATTGTCTTGAAGTGCCTGATTTGTTGGTTTTAGGTGCTGCACAGACACCAAATGCGTCCGATCTGCCAGATTTGACCCTATTTGCTCATCATCCGAGTACCTCTCCGTACATCTTAATCACTGCCTATGACTTTCTGTTTATTGTCAGGTGTAGCTAAGCTGACCGAAAGCCCCTTCAGCAACAGCGTGAGCTCAGACCTGAAGGCAAGCCCCAGACTGCGCCTGTATTCTCCAGATTACAACTCCAGATGAGCTCTCTCCAGGCTGAAGACTGATCAAGTGCCTTACTGTTGAACGCAGGAGTAAAAGCGTGCGGGAGCGCTTTCTACACGCTTCATATCTTTCGTTTGTCTTATATCCATGTTCGCTGAATGAGGCAGATCTAATTGAACATGGCAGGGCTGCGTGTTGATTTCTTTGCTTATTTAAACGTTTGCTGTGGACTCGTTTTATTGATATTTTCAGCTTTTTTCCTTTAGTTTCCGTCGCTCGAGATGTTCTAATTTGACAGATTTGTGTTTGTTTCGAAGCTCAGGACGACCTTTCAGAATCACCGCTCGATTATGTAGCATGTTGTTTTGTGAAAAGTGCAACCACTGATCCCGTCCAAAGTGCTCTTATACAAGCTGTGCAGACATTTAATGGCCAGTCGTTTGATTTTTGTGAACAATGTGTTGATTTGAAATCCTCTGAATAACTCTTCGGAGTTACGTGCAGCTTCTTTTCAGTTGTTGATGTGAATGTTAAATAATTAAGGGCTCATTTCTGTTCGCCTGAAGATATAAAGAGGTTACGAACTGATGTACGATAATAGTGAAATGTATTCGTTGACTAAAGTGAAGCGGACGACTGTCAGTTTCAGTCCCACAGTAGATATTATTAGACACGTGTACGACTGTGAGTTTTGATTCAAGAATATGTGACTTTTTGACTGAATAAAAGCTTTGTGAAGCTGTTCGAGTGAGACAGAAGCGCTGTTTAAACAATGCTTTTCTTCTTGTTTGTTTCTTTGTAGCCAAGAGCCGTAATGTGACTGCTGCACTGATTGAAGTAAGGCATTGTGAAGTCTGTCATAAGCTTTGAACTGAATCTTTGTAAACGTGTCTGTAAATGTCTCTGCTCATCTCAGAAAGTCAATAGCTTCTTTCTTTATTTACAGTCTGCTTATTTTTGCAGCATGTTTGTGATCTTTAAACAATAAATATGCTTTTTTTTAAGTATCACCTAGTCACGCTGGTTTTTACTCTTTGAAAATTCACTTTCTTGCCTGAAATTTTTTAACAGAACAGCAGCAATTTGTTTGACTTTGTACTAAAACTTTTGAGTTTCAAAACTATCGGTTGCCATTTTGATAAATATATGCCGGTATGTTTTCCTTATTACTAGGGCCAGACGAAATCTGCGGACATTTTTTGCTATTTCTGCGGAGTACTTTGTTAAAAATCTGCGGATTCATGCAGAATGATTTTGGGAGTATCATAACTAAAACCTTAATATATGAAATAAAAGTAATACCTTTTTAACTTTTATTTAATGTTTACAATGCGAATCCAATTAGCTCCACTTTATTTGGTAAACAAAGCAAGTCTCTCGTATAAAATCTCTACTAAAACACCGAAAATATTACTTTACAACTGTATTGTAAATAAATGTCATGAATATTTTCATATTAGTCATTATTATTACTGAAATTAATTTGAAAACTGATTAAATATACATTTACACACATTTACACCAGTAAATAAACAGAATCAATGATGGGCTAAAAATCTGCGGAATTCTGTGCGCGCAGATTCCGTGTGGGCCTACCTATTAGATATCAAACTGTAACAATTGTACTACATACAGTGGTGTGACAGAGTTTGCCCCTCACTGATTTTTTTTGTAGTAATGTATTGTCACACTTTCATGTGTCAGATCATCAAACAAATTTAAATATTAGTCAGAGATAACAAAAGTCAACGCATCATGCAGTATTTAAATGAAGGTCTTTATTATTAAGCGAAAACAAAATCCAAAACTACATAGCCCTGTGTGGAAAAGTGTTCATGACTCCACCATAAAAAAAATAAACAAACTGGGCAAAAATGGTTTTCCAGACAGAGTTCCAAGACAAAACCCACTACTGAGCAAAAAGAACATAAATGCTTATCTCAGTTTTACCAGAAAACATCCTGATGATCACCAACACTTTTGGGAAAATACTCTGTGGACTGATGAGACAGTACATTTTTGAAGGTGTGTGCCCCATTATGCGTGGCATAAACACAACACTGCTTTTTAGAAAAAGGACATCATACTAACAGTAAAATGAAGTGCTGGTAGTGTGATCTGAGTCTGGGGCTGTTTTGCTGCTTCAGGATTTGCTGTGATAGCCTAAATGGCGCCATGTACGGTACTGTGTAGAAAAATATCCAGAAGGTGAATGTCCAGCCATCTATAGTGACCTCAAGCTTAAGCAAACTTGAGTAAACAGCAGGACAATGCTGCTGTAGGATACATGCACCCACAACCTCCAGTGGGATTATATTTCTCCCTCTGGGACTCCTCCGTGACCCCAAAACAGTAGACTCTAGCTGTGTATTTATGACACAATTAATAATCCTAATCCTAATAATCTTTGCTTGAAAAATAAATACTATTTTATAAAAGTAAATACTACTGAGTTAGCTTGTTAATTCACTGAATCATGTATATTATTGCTATCCAGGTCAACATCACTGCTAGACGCGACGCTGGCTGCTGCCTGCTGCACTACAAGCGTGACGCGCTTCGGGGTTGCGGACGCTATCGTGACGTTGACCGGAGCTCGGCCAATCATCGCCTTTGTTTATGCGTTCGGCGGGTTTATTCGACGTCGCGCGTTCGCGATGTAGACAGCTGCGTTATTATTGCGTCGCATCCAGGGTGTTACTGCGCCACCGTTTACGAGTGCGTTCTGCCGCATGATACATCCTCATGCCCGCATCCAACTCCTTGCAGAACTGTGATGGAAACAGCATTTAACTTGCTGTAAGCATATTTAACCTTTAGTGGCACAAGCGACGCAGAGGCAGTATTTCACTTCAGCATGGCTGCGCGCGGGACGTGCGGTGCGCCCCTCTCTTCAGCGCGTCATTTCACGGGGAACATCTGACTCAGGTTATACCCAGGGAGGATGGACAGCCGGACCGAGAATCCGACGAAGGCTGCAGGATATCTGAAGGAGCTGAATAAGATCATAGAGACCCAGCAGACGCTGCTGGAGCGGCAGAAGAGGCGCATCTTTGAGCTGGAGCAGCATGTGTCCGACCTGTGCGCCGAGAACAGCCGCCTGAGGCTCGAGTACCAGCGGCATCTGCTCACCTGCAGACTGCGCTCCATCCGAGAGAACAGCCCGGAGCAGCAGTAAGAGTCCTCTGCAGATCACACACACACACATTCTCAGCTGCTTTTACACCACAGTCTCAGCACACATGCTCACCTGAGTTTTTTTAATAATACATGATTATAATAAATATTTTAGTAATTTAATTTTGGGGCCTGTAAGGTTTAATATTAGGCATATTAGCTAGTCCACTGCAGCATGACCAGAATCCTGTTACAAGTAAATGTGGTCAGTCTGACCATAATAAAGAAAGAAAACAGCTGGAAAACCTGATCATGTACATGCAGATTAAGTCTGAGGGTTTTGAATAAAAATGTAATATAATAATTAATTAAATTAATATATAAGTATTTATAAATTCTGCCATTATGAATAATATGGCCAGAAAACAGCTGGGAAAGGTGATTTACATGTAGCTTATGACTGAGGGATTTGATAAATGAAATAAAATAAAATAAATTCCGCCACTATGTGTAACACAGCCTGGGGATTTACATGCAGATCAATACTGAGGGGTTTGAATAAAATAATTCAATAAATTCCATTATTATGTGGAATATGGCCAGAATACAACTGGGAAAACAGCTGATTTACATGTAGATTAAGACTGAGGATTTTGAAATCAAATAATAAAATAAATAAAATAATAAATTATTAAAAATAATAAATATAAATAAATGGTTAACAGCTGGAAAACCAGGTGATTTCCATTAAGAATAAGACTGAGGGGTTTGAATTAAAATAATACATAAATAAATAAACAAATAAATAAATAAAAATTTTCTGTCATATAATATGGCCGGAAAACAGCTGGAAAACCAAGTGATGGGTGATTTAAAGTACATTAACAGTTGAACTAATAATAATAATAATAATAATAATAATAATAATAATAATAATAATAATAATAAATACATTCTACCATAATGTATAATATGGCTCAAAAACACCTGGAAAAGTAAGTGATGGATGGGTGATTTGAAGTACATTAACAGCTGAACTAATAATAATAATAATAATAATAAATTAATAAATAAACACATTCTGCCATAATGTATAATATAGCCCGAAAACAGCTGAAAAACGAAGTGATGGGTGATTTAAAGTACATTAACAGTTGAACTAATAATAATAATAATAATAATAATAATAATAATAATAA
>CAIGQQ010005788.1:767758-779213 GCA_903798035.1 Danio albolineatus | reverse complement strand
TGAAGTTCAGATTTTCAAACTGAAGCGATGCGCGCGAATTGCGCGTTTAACGCGTCAAACGCGCAAAACGCTCAATTCACGCGTATCGCGCCGCAGCATGCCTATTCGCGCCTCTGCATTGACTTAACATGTAAATGACTCGCGCTTGACGCGTCTTCCGCGTCTGGTGTGAATGCACCATTAACATGTAAATGACTCGCGCTTGACGCGTCTTCCGCGTCTGGTGTGAATGCACCATACCACTCAGTGGAAACGGGCCATTAGTCCTATCATACATTAGAGTGAATTTTATATAAAATCATGCTGTACACAATATGAAAGACAGGCCGTGTTATTTGGTATGGTAATTTCCAAAAGGGTGATTTTGAGAATGTGGAAAAATGAATCTGTACCTAAATTTGGTATGTGGGGTAGAGATATCATAAACATGCTTGCTTTGGAGAGGTTGAGATATATCAATAACGACAAGTTGCAGATATTTGATAAAACATGGGGACAGATATTAGAACACCTTAACGCATTGGAGGAAGTGCTAGCGTGACCAATGACCCCTATTAATAACATAGTAATTAACAATTTAGTGTAATAGATATTCACTATTCGTAATCTATAATGTTTTTAGTAATGTGCCCAAACTATTATTTGACCATAAAACTATAGTCAGGATAATGTATTTTTCTGTTTTTTCTGGAACAATGTTACTTTATAATTGCTTTCATTTATGCATTACCTGACCAGCTAAATAATATTTTGCTTTCATGTGCATTTGTCCCTCTGTGTTCTGTTGTTCGATTGTTCTGTCATTGGTTAGTTTATGTATTGTACTTATTTTTAAAAAAATGTATGTATTATTATTATTACTGTATTGTATTGTACAGTTTTTTTTGTAGTTTTATAAAATGCAAAAAGCACATAAATAAATGTTTAAAAAAATATCATGCTGTACACATCAGTCTCTGAGCTTGCTGCATCACAAATATTAAAATTTTAACAGTTTTTAAAAATTTAATCACGTTCTGGCCATCGGATATTAGCCATGGATATTTATATTGCGATTGTGATTTTCAAAAGTATTACATTGCCTTCCAGTGGATGAGTCAGATAGAGCGATTGGACCCGGAAGCCCCTTCGTGTGACGTCACACCTAACAAGCGGATGGGCTTTATTTTAACGAACTAGGCGCAAAGTCTAAAGTGTATGGCGCAAAAGCATTAAGGGCGTCTGAATCTACTTTTACTATTTTGAAGGGGCACGAACCCCCCGTGTCTCAGCAGGGTGTTTTCACACCTCTAGTTTAGAAAAGGTCAGAAAAGTGGGTGTGTCCAGCTCTGTTTAGGTGGGAGTGTCGGGGGAGGGAAAGAGGGAAGGTTTTGCATAAAAATGGGAGTTTCCATTTGGGCACACGCTGATTTTCACAGAGGAAAAACAAACACACAGACGCAGGAGGAGAAAGACAGTGATTGTGTTTACACGGACATCAGTAATCCAATCATTTGCCAAATTCTTAATTTGTCGCCTTTAACTGCAGTTTGGCACTTTAATTTTTATTCAGGAACATTTCCTGCATGTCCCCCATGACAAACAAGATATTGGATGTGAGGAACTGCTGGAGGAGTGCAGTTTTAATGGAGTGTTTGAAACACGACGGTAATAGTTTGATTGAGGTGTTTACATGTTTACACTCGAAGAGCAGCATTTACAGCGGATCTTTCAGTCTATAATATTGTAGTGATGTTAACGTACTGTAAACGCAGTAACAGTTCTAATCATTTCACTAAGGTATGTCTTTAAGCACTGAGAGAGTACTGAATTTGACAACGAATTTGCTCGAAATCATGCAAAAACAACCAATTTTGTATCCTAATAGTGTTTATAGCAGTGTGGGACACATGTATGACTGTCAACAACTCAAAAAATGTGTTTTGGTGTTTCGTGACCCTTTAAGGATGAAAAAATGTGCTCTGCACCTCGGTCTAACAGGGTTGTGCTTATTCTCTCAAAGTGCACAACTAACGTGCTCTGCGCTGGACTTTAGACCAGCTTTCAGTGGTCTATTTCAATTCTTCAAAATAGCAACGCGCCAACAATGTGCTTAACACATCTCTATTTAAGACCAGCACACCCATGAGTCCACAAAGTGGCGCAAATGGATTTGCTATTTAAACAACATGGTGCAAAACGTGAAAATTAGGGTTGCGCTGGTCTGAAAATAACAACAAATAGCGCCAAACATGTCCTGCACCTTATTGCGCTGGGTGTATGATGGTTTTGACGTTTTTCTCTTTTTGTGTTTCCAGATCAGAATATGGCGGCTCAAGAATTGTCAGGTATGTTTTGTTGCTCTGAAAATTCTCTGAATATTTAAGCTATTTGATTCTTAAAGAGATAGTTCTGTCTCTTCTGTCATTATTTACTCTACCCTCCTTTGTGTTTAATAAAATACAGAAACACATGAACGTTTATAGCCATTTGAGTGAGAGTAAATAGTGCATAAATATAGTTTTTTGCATGAACTACTGTACCTCTTTAATGTCCTTTACAGTAGGTGGCACATGCCATTTGCTTCTCATTCAGGGCTGTTTATGCTATTTAACAGATCGTCACTAATGGGCGGGGCTTCACCTTTTTGATGACACGTACAAAGGAAGAATGCCAAAGTGTTTCTGTAAACTGTTTTTATCAAGTGTGATTATAAAAAATATATAATTACTTACTTTTTACCATTAGAGAGTTCATTTCCTATTCCTAATGTGGCATTTTAGTAAGATATTGTGGCTATTTTAATTAAATTGAATTCAATTTTGATATGTATACACTTGACAGTACAGTACAAACAGAATAGTATAATTGTGGTACATTCCTGTGAGTGGTAGTCAGAGTACTTTTATGCAATTTTTAAAGGAACAGTTCACCCAAAAATGAAAGTTCTGTCATTTACTCTCCCTTTACTTGTATCAAACCTTTAAGATATTTTGAAAAATGTTGAAAAGCTGCAACCATTGACTTTCATAGTATTTGTTTTGTGTTTGTGCAGAAGACATGCCTCACTTCCTGTGGAAATGACAGACAATCCCAGCAGCCTGGGATCAGCCGTCTGCAGGAGAACTGTGCCGTGCCGGCAGTGGAAGTCTGCGTCTTTAGGGTACAGTGAGCTCCTCAGATCATATCACATGGTTGTTTCTGCTTGTTTAGTCTTGATGTGTGGACTACAGTTTCTAGGTTCAAGCCTCTACTCTCCTGAATGGAAAATAATAGTTGATAAATGCTTTGAATAAGGTGAAGGAAGGTTATTGAGCCTTGATTTTGATTCATATCTACACATTTTTATTAATTGATTGCACATTTTCAATTGTTATTTGTTTTTGTACGGAGATAAAAGTGAGATTTTTTTTGATGAAGAAGTTCTGAAACCCCTGAACACCTTTTATTTGTTTTCAGCTCAAGACATTGCAGATTTAATCTTTTGTGTGCTAAATTTTAGACAAAGACTGAGTTAACAGTGTTTATTTGGTTGCCGAAAAATTTTCATCCAAATTTCTGTGACATTTTTTGTGACTAATAAAAACGAGACAAGAACAGGGGCGTAAATCCCAGGGGGACATGTCCCCTCCCATCCGAGGAGCAAATGTTTTACCAGAACAGGGACATGCAGAGACCTTTTAAGGGGCAGGGGCTCAAGTGGAAAAAGGGCACTTTTTATTAAATAATAATAATAATAATTGTACTCATTCATTCACTCATTTTCTTTTCGGCTTAGTCCCTTTATTAATCCAGGGTCGCCACAGCAAAATGAACCGCCAACTTATCCAGCATTTGTTCTATGCAGCGGATGCCCTTCCAGCTGCAACCCATCTCTGGGAAACATCCATACACACTCATTCAATATGGACAATTTAGCTTACCCAATTCACCTATACCACATATCTTTGGACTTGTGGGGGAAACCAGAGCACCCAGAGGAAACCCACACGACCACGGGGATAACATGCAAACTCCACACAGAAATGCCAACTTACCCAGCCGAGGCTCAAACCAGCGACCTTCTTGCTGTGAGGCGAACAGGCTACTCACTACGCCACCGTGGAGCCATTATTAGTATTTAAAAAATAATTATTATCCCCAGGAAAAAGGGCATTTTCTCTTCAGGAGAAAAAAGGGCAGGGGCTCAAGCACCCAAAGCCACCCCCCCCCCTTGCCTGTACCAGAACAAGATAGCAAAAACTATGTATAAAATAACAAAAATATACATGCAAATAATCAAAACATGTTAGATAAGCATTTTTATAGCCTTTGGACTTTTTTGAAGTAAGAAAAATGAGAAATAGTTTGTGTCATTGCAGCTTGGGGGGAAAGTAGTCCGTTTTAATGATGTAAATGTTCTATATAATTTAAAACCATTTCAAAATAATGTAAAATAAATGTCAATTTTTCTTTTCTAATAAATACAATTTTTAATTAATATTTTTGTTTGTAAATGCTGTCGAATATATTTCTTAAAAAGTAAGTATCGACAGGACACACCAAAATATCCATGATTGAAATCAGACAAATAAAATTAAATAGCAGACATCACTTTCAGCCACAATTAAAAGGCAGTGTTTTAATCGTATAACATTGTCACTCAGCGTCCGGTCAAAACCAATGTCAAATATTGTTCCTCTGAAATGAATCATGTCGGTCAGTGGACCCTCAGTAAAGTATGTGCTCACCCAGGGGATGGTGCAGTATTTTTCTGCAGTAGCGTTTGCTGTCTTGTGTTTGACTTTACTGCCATCTGGTGGTTAAATTATGCTTATTATTTATGGAACCTAACCCTAGAAGAAACACATCAGAGCTTTACAGATTAAGACTGCCAATCTGCCAAACAGTTGTCCATGTTTTTACTGTTGTAAATAATGACTGTTACTGTCATTTAAAGAATGACTGTTTTAAATAATGGTTTACACACACAGCATTGTTGGATTGCAAAGAAAATCAAAGAATCCTGTTGCACTACTACACTTGATTTTGGTGTTATTTAAAAGAACAATACATAAGAAAGCATGTTAAATGAGAATGTGAAATATTTTATGGCATGCTTCAAAAAATAAAGATGATTTAGTATTAAAATTTTTAAAAATATATTTTTATTAAATAAATTGCGTTTACACTTTATATTTTCAGATTTTTCATAGTATATTTATTAATTCCAGTACTTTTACCATAAACTGACATATCAACCATTTGGTAGAGGCTGATATTTTAGAAATTATGGGATGTGTAGAAAAAAAAATGCATTGAGTGTGTTATAGCGACATTCATTCATTCATTCATTCATTCATTCATTCATTCATTCATTCATTCATTCATTCAGTAATTCAATCATTCATTTGTTCAATCATTCTTTCAGTCGATCATTCATTCAATCAAGTGTTCCTTCATTCTTTCATTCATTAATTTATTCATTCATTCGACCATTTATTCATTCATTCATTTGTTTAATCATTCTTTCAGTTGATCATTCATTCAATCAATTGTTCCTTCCTTCATTCATTCATTCATTCATTCATTTATTCATTCATTCATTCATTCGCTCATTCGTTCATTCATTCGATCATTCATTCCTTTGTTTAAATGATTGAGCAATCGATTGTTCATTTATTCATTCATTCACTCTTTCGTTCATTAATTTATTTTTTAATTCATTCATTTGATCATTCATTCATTCAATCATTTGATCATTAATTTATTCAATCATCCTTTTGTTCATTCATTTATTTATTCATTTGATCATTCATCCATTTGGTCATTAATTAATGAATTAATTCGTTAATTCGAACATTTGTTCATTCTGTCATTTGATCTATCAAATGATCGTTCATTCACTCATTCATTCATTCATTCATTCGATCATTCAATTATTCATTCATTTTCTTTTTTGGCTTCGTCCCTCTATTAATCTGGGGTCTCCACAGCGGAATGAACCGCCAACTTATCCAGCATATGTTTTACACAGCTGATGCCCTTCCAGCTGCAACCCATCACTGGGAAACACCCATACCATCTCATTCACACACATACACCAAGGAATTGTGGGGGAAACTGGAGCACCCGGAGGAAACCCACACCAACTGACCCAGCTGAGGCTCGAACCAGCCGCCTTCTTGCTGTGAGGCAACAGTGCTACCCACTGCGCCACCGCGTCGCCCATCATTCATTAGTTTATTCATTAATTTATTCATTCATTCATTTGATCATTCAATTGTTCATTCATTCATTAATTCATTCATTTGATCATTCAATTGTTCATTCATTTATTCATTCATTTGATCATTCAATTCTTCATTCATTCTCTTATATATTTGATCATTCAATTGTTCATTTATTCATTCATTTATTCATTCATTTGATCATTCAATTGTTCAATCATTTATTCATTCATTCATTCATTTGATCATTCAATTTTTCATTCATTCATTCATTCATTCATTCATTCATTCATTTGATCGTTCATTCATTCATTCATTCATTCATTCATTCATTCAATCATTCAATTTTTCATTCATTCATTCATTCATTCATTCATTCATTCATTTGAACATTCAATTGCTCATTCCTTTATTCGTTCGTTCGTTCTTTTGTTCGTTCTTTTGTTTGTTCCTTTGTTCATTTGTGCATTCATTCATTCATTCATTCATTCATTCATTTATTTGTTCATTCGTTCGTTCGTTTGTTTGTTTATTTGTTTGTTTGTTCATTTGTTCGTTCATTCGTTCGTCGGTCCTTCGGTCCGTCCGTCCTTTCGTTCATTCATTCATTCATTCATTCATTCATCAATTCCAAAGATCATCCACAATGACTGTATTTACGCTAAAGTAATAAGAAACGATATAAACGATCATTTTAAAGGAGTTTGCTGGCATCATTGAAAACATTTTCAGTCACTTTTTTTTCCCAACATTTGCACACATTTGCATATGATTCATTTAATGGCCGTTTTACGTCATTTCATTTCTGGGAGCAGTAATAAATTCTCTCTTCTTGACCTCTGGCTGCTGATGCTGATGTACTATTGCGTGCATGATGGGAGCTCTCTCTCTCTCTCTTTCTCCCTCTCCCTCTCTCTCTCCTCCTGTTTCCATGGAGACCTGCGAGCCAATCCGCCGCCCTGACTGCGGACTGTACTAAAGCCTGCAGACGGAGGAGTCAGAGTGCATCTTTAAGACACGCACACACACATAATTCACAGTTCCTCATCAGCATTTCTAGACTGCCTTGGTCTTTATTTCTCCATCATGCTAACGTGTGCGTCTCCGCATTGCGATGGCCTCGCTTCGAGCTGCTTCTACTGAAGATGTGCGCGCTGCCCGCGTGACATCATCACAGGCCAGGAGCGCAGCGCAGTTTGATTGTGAGCACGCTCAGAGCGCACCAGCACACAGACCTGCAGACATGGCACACAGACTCAGCATGATGTGAGTATCTGACGCTGATATGCACGTGGCTTTACCTGGGCTGAGGCGCCGAGGCGTGCGTTTTACTGATGTGTGATGTGTGTGTGTTTTCCACGGGGAGCTTGCACTGACAGGACTGTCTGCTGTTTACAGGATGCATTAGATGTCATACTGAGAGCAGGATGCGCTGCTGTGGTGATGCCAGTTAAAACAGCACGGTTTGCTCCGCTAATCTGAATGTTTTTATTGTTATTTGCGCAAAATCATGAGGAACTGTGAGCCAGAGTGTGCGTTTGTGTGTGTGTTTTGCTCTAGCACTCATGAAGCAATTTCACAGTCACATGCTCGGAGCACAGTGTGCTGTTAGGAACTGATGTGTGAATGCGTTCGTCCTCCTCTGGTAACATTCAGGCATGTTTTGCTGTTTATTTTATATCTTCCTGCTCTTATCGGCGTATATAGCCTGGATTGAGCATCTGAAAACAGCACAAGTGATGCGTTTGCTTGTGTTTATTAGAGATTTGACCCTGTCAAGGTGACCGGGGTTAATCTGAAGGACACGTCGGGTGTGTTTTATGGTCTCTGGGGCATTTGTGCACTTTATAGGGCGCGTCTGTGATGAATGAGGCTTGATGAGGAAAAATCAGCTGCCTGTTTGTGCTGGACAGTGTGTACTGCGTGCTGTTATTCGCTTCTGAAATGTGGACTGATAGACTTTGCATTAGCTACGTTGCTGTCAACATCAAATTACTTTTGTGCTTAAGTCATTTCTAGGCCCACACAGAATCTGCGTGCGCAGAATTCTGCAGATTTCCTTAGATTTTTAGCCCGTCATTGATTGTTTATTTACTCATATACATGTGTGTACATTTATATTTATTCAGTTTTTAAATTAATTTCAGTAATACTACTGACTAATATGAAAATATTCATGATTTATTCACAATACAGTTTGTAGAGTACTATTTTCTGTCTTTTAGTTGATATTTTATATGAGAGGCTTGCTTTGTTTACCAAATAAAGGGGATCTAATTGGATTTGCATTGTAGACATTAAATACAAGTTAAAAAGGTCTTAGTTGAATTTTAACTTAACACTTTCTGGAGTTAAAGTTGTAATTCTACAGTGAGTACTTTTACATTTGGGTATAATATGAACTTCTTACCAGTGTTAAAATGTAACACTTCTTAGAGTTAAAGTGTACATCAAACAATATATATTTTTTGTGAAAATGACCGATGCAATACTCTTCACTTACTGCTTTTATTTATGCAAATCCATACATTAGATTTAAAAATTCCATCAATGGACACATTTTGAAATTAATTGTCATCATAGCATTAAATCTGACAGCAAAAAATTTACAATTAATTCATGTTGGCAGCCAGCGCCAACTAAAACCATAGGCTAAGTAAAATTGCATAAAACAATCAACACATCACACTGTATAAAATTATGTTAGCAGGAACAAAAAGCAAATATCTCATCATACTCCTTAATCATAGTCAACTCTGCTAGCTTTGAAGTTAGAATTTGCTCAATATTCTGAAATTTTTTTTTAAAAAAAAGATAAAATTAGATCTATTTTTCTTTAATAACAACATAGTAAAAATCACCTGCACTGAGTAAATCCAAGAAACAAACTTCTTCTAGCATAATATATTTTTTCTTGCTTCCAAATTGCACTTTTATCAACATCGTGGCCTGTAATGAAAGCGATAAATGTTATTTACAGCTAATGGTTAGTGTCATTAAAAATGCAATGTATGTAATGTATATATAGCTGAAAACAGCATACTCTCACTATCACGACTAAATCATGTTACATTCCAAAGCATTCCATGAACAATACTTCACGTATTTACTCCCTACAGACACGGAGCTGTATTGCTGGATAAAAGATATTAATGTTACCTCGTGGTGTAAGTTAGCCTATTTGAAAACAACAGCAGGTTTCTTCATCTGATCAAGTACTTCCTCTTTTTGACAGCAGAACACACACTTTCAGAAACACAGGAAAAGATTATTAGCTAGCGTTAGCTTGTTCACATCACAATTTTTTTAAATACCGCACAAAACAGCCACAATGGAAAAGCTAACTTATGTTAGATGCTAAGCAGTCACTAGCATTATGATACAAAACGAAAAAGCTACAGCAGGACACATTTCTGTCACAAAATATCCAACATTTCGAAAAAGCTTTTAGAATTGTATGACAATACACTTTTACCTACCTCACAGCTAAGACCATAACTCCAGTTCTCTTGTGCTGCTCAGCAGGGTTGTGTAATGGCGGACTTTCTAAACATTTATCTCCAGATGTGGAGTTAAAGCACGTTCCTGGACACCAGTGAATGAACTTCAAAATACAACACAGCTGGGAGTTTAGAAATAAACTCCAAAAACGTAACTCTTTCACACTTTTTTTGCCTAAAGGCCCGTTCACACCTAGACATGTTTTGCTCATGTTTTTGGTCGACGTTTAACACCTCATGACTAAATAAAGGGCGCCAATGCGATCGTGCACATTAACGCGCAAAACGGCAGGCGCAAAAGCGTCATTTTTAAAAAATGCCTCCTTCTCCACCAATCAGATTGGCACTTTTGTTCACGTGTACGGAACTGCTGAAGTTACAGTAAACAATTCAATTCAATTCACCTTTATTTGTATAGCGCTTTTACAATGTGGATTGTGTCAAAGCAGCTTCACATAGAAGGTTATAGTAAATTGAAAATGTCAGTTAAGTTATTAGCTAGTAAATTATTAGCTAGTATATAGCTGAGTTCAGTTCAGTTCAGTGTTGTTTAATATTCACTACTTAGAGTCCAAACACAGAAGAGTAATCCATCGGTGCGCAGCTCTAGCTGCAGTCTAGGCGCCGGAGGCTGGAGAACTCGAGGCTCGTCTGTCCTTGGAGGGTCACAGGAATCCGTCTCTTGCTTGCTACTCCGCCAAGCAGCTGCTCAGGATACAGCGAGGTCCAGGGTTAAGGAGCCTTGGAATCGTCTCATCATGGGTCTTGGATCGCATCCGTGGCGCTGCATAGTCTCTGGGGGCCTCGGGATGAGTATCCCCAGGTGGAAATAGAGAACAAAGAAAATAATTAGCGTAGCTGCAGTTCATAGTGTATATAAATGAGATGCGTGGAGCACATTCATGCATCATACCGCTATGTGATGTATTGAGTGTATGCTTTACTAAAAAGATAGGTCTTTAATCTAGTTTTGAACTGAGAGAGTGTGTCTGAGCCTCGGACATTATCAGGAAGGCTGTTCCAGAGTTTAGGAGCCATAAATGAGAAGGCTCGACCCCCTTTACTTGACTTTGCTATTCTGGGTACTACTAGAAGCCCTGAGTTTTGAGATCTTAAAGAGCGGGTTGGATTGTAGCGAGACAGAAGGTTGGTTAGATAAACAGGAGCTAGATTATTTAATGCTTTATATGTAAGAAGTAATATTTTAAACTCAATACGAAACTTAACAGGCAGCCAGTGTAACGAGAATAAAATTGGGGTGATATGATCATATTTTCTAGACCTGGTAAGAACTCTGGCGGCTGCATTTTGTACTAGCTGAAGTTTGTTAATAGAGGAGGCTGGGCAACCAGCGAGCAGAGCATTACAGTAATCCAGCCTGGAAGTCATAAAAGCATGAACTAGCTTTTCTGCACATGAGATGGATAGCATACTTCGTAGCTTAGCAATATTTCTCAGATGAAAGAATGCAGTTTTTGTGATATGGGAGATATGGCTTTCAAAAGTTAAATTGCTGTCTAATATGACACCCAGATCTTTAACAGTAGAGCTAATGCTAACTCCCCTAAACACCCCTTGGAGGCGCTCAAGCACAAAACTGTCAATCTAAAACACCCTCGAAAATGCTTGTGATACAGTTTTAGCTCTTGTATCAATCGATGAAACTCCCCGTGTTCTTTTCTTTTGGACACTATTGGATGTATCCATAATCGGTGCCTTTTAATAATAATAATAATAATAATAATAATAATAATAATAATAATAATA
>CAIGQQ010005788.1:737140-764007 GCA_903798035.1 Danio albolineatus | reverse complement strand
AGCGCCGCTGCTTCATATTAGCCACACAATTACAGGGGCTTGTATACAATATATTCCCCTCGTTGATAATCTCCTGGAATTTTAAAACCAAATGATGGCAGGTATGAGGTAGGGGAATATATACAATATAAGGTTTGTATATTGAAACATCATTATGTCAGTGAGAGTCACCACCGAATGTAGGAACAAGTCTGTGTATGTAGTCAGCAGTCGGTTATGAGACGCAATTGTGTTTGACAATCGTTTAAACGCACTCTGTTATGTTGATGTTTTAATTCAAGTGTATGAAATTGTGTGTCTGATATGAAGCAGCGGCGCTGTGCGTTCGATGGCAGTCTGGTGCAGAGTTACATAAAGACCTGCTTACTCATGGAGAAATGAACCAACATCTTCACCTGTCATTTTCCTCATCAATATCAATCACTAACAGCTGAAAACATCACAGAGAACTGTCTGTTAGGTTAGCGTCTTAAATGACGAGAGCGATTACAATAGCATCTGAGGATATGATGTTTCTTTAGACAACAGAAAACTATTTAAAATTCCTCTGTCCAAAATTGTCTCAGTGAGATTCCAAGTCAACGCAGCAGGGGCCAGCAGGACATTAGGAAGCTGAAATCTGAAGTGTGTTTGTAGGCGGGTGTTTGACGTGTTTGTTTCTCCTTGTGTCGTAGGTATGTAAATGCTTTGCACCAGTACTGCTGTCCTGCGCCGTTGCTCTCTAAGCAGCTAGCTGTACCTGCTCCTCTCTCTGAGTGCAGGTAAGAGGCGCTCGAAAGCAAAAACTCACTCTATAGCAACTTACGTCATGTTCTGTGTAGACTTCCACTGGCTCCATTGTTTAAATATTATTATTATTATTGTTAGAAAATAATAGGATTGAATCTAATTAAATAGAATTGAAGATCTTTATTGTTATTGAAACATGTGGGAAGTCCCACGACTTAATTATCTCGTGATCTCGACATAACAACTAATTTTCTCGTGATCTCGACATAACAAAAAGTTGTTATGTCGTGATCACGACTTACTTTTTGTTTTTATTTATTTATTACCATCTGTTACCATTTTAAAGCAACTCTATATGGCGCAAAATGTGTTAGACAATGTTCAAAATGTTCTTAGTTATTAACTCCATTTAATCAAACCACTTTTAATATGTTATTAGGCATTAACTAAGCAATTGACATGAGCCATGATTAATAAAAAGGTTTTGTAGTTTAGTTCAATGCACTGATGTCAACAAACGAAGCTTTATTGTAAAGTGCTGACAAGCAATAGTCCGATAAATATCAGAGTAAAATAAAATAAATATCATTTGTCTTCATCACTTGATTATGGAGACCCGGAAGGGACATAATGGTGAGGAAAAAAAATAGATGGAAGAAACAAAATGGGTTAAAGAGAAAAAAAACAGAGTGATAGCATTTTTTTAATTGCAAAGTTTGTTTTTCCATAAACACTTCCTGTTCACTTCATACATGTCAACTCTCCCGTTTTTGCCAAGATTCTCCCGTATTTTACCATTCTCTTCTGCTATCATCCTATCATTAAGTATTTTCCCATATTTCTCATATATTTTTGATTTTGAAAGCATGTTGAAATTAATAAAAAATGTCTGCATTCACCTTCTTTCGTCGATCATCGGCCTTCATATGCAACCTCTGAATCAGCGAATGCATGTATAAGCGCTGACTGACCAGCCTGATCTCATGAGAAAACGTAACAATTTTACGTTCTGTCAGTTTAGTGGCTAATTCGTAAAAATTCTTAAAATTCCAAAAAGTTCAGTCGTACGAAAATGTACGATTCTAAAAAGGAGGCGTAGCACCCAACCCCACCCCTAAACCCAATTGTCATTGGGAGATGAGCAAATCGTACTGAATTGTACAAATTAAATTGTATGAATTGATTGTATGAATTGATATGAATTAGCCACTAAATCAAAAATTTACGAATTGCCGTGAGATAGCGTTGGACTGATGGACGCGCTCTGTATGATAAACCAGCCTGATCTCACGAGAAAACGTAAGTATTTACTTTTTGCCAGTTTAGTGGCTAATTCGTACGAATTTGTACGAGTTCAGTCATATGAAAATGTGCGATTTAAAAAAGGAGGCGTGGCACCCAACCCCACCCCTAAACCCAACCGCCATTGGGTGATGAGCAAATCGTACTGAATTGTACGAATTAGATCATACGAATTCATACGAATTAGCCAATAAACCAAAAGTGATGAATTGCCGTGAGATAGCGTTTGACTGACGGAGGTGCTCTGTATGATAAACTGATCCCAGATCAGCTTCTGTACACGCCATTTAAAGAGGAGCGAAAGTGCAGGACACGTTGGGATTCGGGTGTGTGTTTAAGCATCAAATACACTTCATAATATGTAAACATGTACGTCCATCATGTTTTATTTTAAACACAGCTAATTTTCTCTTAAATGAGCTTAAACAGTTACTAAAGTAATGGAATGTAAACCACGCTGAATTGAACTAAACTGAACTCCAACACTGGAAACTGGACTGGACTGACACTGTTTCAATTTTTTATAATGCATGTGAAGTTGCTATGACACAATCTACATTGTAAAAGCGCTATACAAATAAAGATGAATTGAATTGAATTGAATGCTTTCATTAAAGATCTGTGCATTCTTAAAGTGGCACCTCTTAACAAACATTCCTTAAGTGACACCTCTTAACAAACAAAACAAAACGAGAGATTCATTTGCTGCTCTTCACCCTTTTAATAACAGAGGTGTCACTTTAAATGGCGTGTATAGAAGCTGATCTGGATCAGTTTATCATACAGAGCACGTCCGTCAGTCAGCGCTTATACATGTGTTCACTGATTGAGGTTGCATATGAAGGCCGATGATCGAAGCACAGCTTTAATGGAAGGAAAGTGAATGTAGACATTTTATATTAATTTCAACGTGCTAGTGTGATAGAATGGTAAAATAATGGAGAGTCTTGGCAAAAACGGCAGGGTTGACATGTATAAAGAGAACGAAGTGTTTGTGGAATAAAGATAACACTAAACATCTTTGCAAGGGAACGCAAAAACTTAAAATATGTTTTCCTATCACTCTGTTTTTTTTTTTCTCCCACCCATTTGTTTTTTCTTCAACCCATCTTCCACCTATCGTTATTATTCTGGGTCTCTGTACTCGGTCAATCATTTGCCAATACAACAATCTGAATATTCTTATACGACAAGTTTATGTATAAATAAAAATAAGCGCCATCAATATATGAGTATTGCGCAAGTTAATTAGGACATATGAAATTATTGAATATCAGCTGAACATGTGCTGTGTGCTTGGCATATTTTTATTTGGCTAACAGTTGGACACGCACACTTAGTGGTGGCAGAAATGACCCAAGTACCAGCCAAAGCATAATCACAATGGCATGGAGTTAATGTTGTGCCATGCTGTGCTGAACTGCTGCTTGTCAAAACAAGCTGTTCTCACTCCCGTTGAGTTCAGTGTTGTAGTTGCTGGAGCTCTGTGTGTCACCATACCTGTTTTTTCTTACTGTAAACCTCACGGGTTTCAGAGACAAACATTACTATCAGAGTCTATGAGAAGTTTGTCACAATATGCTTGACAGTTTATTACACTATTATTATTTCTGTAGAAGTAGTAGTATAGGTTTAAAAATCTAAAAAATAATGACTATCATACAGCGCTGTTTTAAAGTTTGTGAACCCCTTGCAGAATCGTTGAAGGAATCAAAACAATGTTTTAAAGGTGCAGTATGTTATTTGACACCCAGTGGTTGAACTAGGTATTGCAGGCTTGGTTTAAAACACATGCAAGAGCAGGTTGCCAGATTGATGACACCAACTAAGGCTGATTAAATATGTGTTCTAAATAACATTAATACAATTAATAAAAAATTATTAAAATTTTTGAAAAAGCTTCTATTTCTTGCAGCTGAACAATAAAAAATGGACAATGATAACCTCAGGTAGACCTCATGTGCTTTATTCGGTGTTAAATGCTAATAATGTGAGTGCCATTTTATGTGTAATTTATTGCCATATACTGAAAACGGCAGCAGATCTTGAAAATAAAATAAATCTTTTGAAATTGAGATTCAGCACGTACATTTAATAATGTTAAAGAGGTTTAATGTGTATTTATTAGATTATAAACCTCACCATTTCGTTGGAGTGCAGTGAGTGCACTATTTTGCGCTTTTGAATTTTTTTATTTAAAATTTCTGATGCAAACAGCCAAATTGCTTATCACTGCAAATCTCGTCACGTAGCCTGTTGTTAGGACACAGAGTTACAATGTAACCTGCTCAACTAATGTTTACGTTCGTAATATTTATGTTATTTGCTAATTAATAACCACTTCATGTGGAACTCTGAATCTGCATCTCATTTCGGAGTCTGCTACTGTCCACTGAAGGACATTTTGGTCACAGACTGAAATACTTTGAGAGCCTTCCTAACTGAATGAATGAAATACACATTTTTCCACCATGGCAACCCAGAGTGCTGAAATGTAATTGGCTAAACTGGCATTGAATGGATTAAATTACCAAAACAAAGAAAAATGTTCTGGCACGTAATGCACATTTTCAAAGCAGAATATCTAACTTTATCTGACATTGTTTTTCGTATAAAAAAAGAATGTTAAATTAGCATGTTTCTTAAATGTCTGCAAACATATTATGGCATTTTTAAGTGTCAAAAACTTACAAACAGCAACTTTAAGGGCCTTTTGGAATTTGAAGATTAAGGTAAGGTACTAAATAATAATAACAAAAAAAAAAACATTTTAACAAAATAAAAAAAACATGGAGATCTTCATCCTGTTTTAAAGTTTTCACCCACCTGCTTGGCGCAAACAAATTTGAGCCTTCCTTTAATCATAATCGGTGTAATAAGATGGGTCTCAAAACTATAAAGTCTCTGCTGGAAAGGGTTGAAATATGCAAAAGATGGTTGAAAGCAGAATATTTTGCTGGATTTTTCTGAAGATCAACAGTAGTTTAACGATCAAAACAATTGGAAAACTCATAAACAACCTTCACAGAGTAAGACAAAAAGGGTTGTAGATCATCACACTGCAATGAAATGCTGGGTTCCACACAATCAATTAGTGTTGGGGCAACATGAAGCAATTAATTTAACTTGTTTGTTTTTATAATATTAAGTAGATCGAACATAAAACAATTAAGTTGTCCTCCAAAAATCTCAAGAATTATGTTGTCTCAGCTCATTTGAAATAAGTAGTTAGAACAAAAAATGACCAAAACAAAAACAGACATTCTGGCACGGAACGCACATTTTCAAAGCAGAAAATCAGACTTCAGCAATTGTTTTTTATATAAACAAGAATGTTTACTTAGCATGTTTCTTAAACCTCTGCAAACATATTATGGCATTTTAAGGAGTCAAAAACTTAAATACAGCACATTTAAGGACGTTTTGGAATTTGAAGATTAAGGTAAATAATACTTTATTTGTTTCGAGTGACATGCAAGCGTCTTCTGTTATTCCAGAAGGGCAGTACTAAATGAAAAAACAAACAAAAAACATTTGAACAAAATAAGAAAAATGTGGAGATCTTCATCCTGTTTTAAAGTTTTCACCCCCTTGCTTGGCACATACATGTTTGAACCTTGCCTTAATCATCCTTAGTGTGAGAAGATGAGTCTCAAAGTCTGCTGGAAAGGGTTCAAATATGCAAAAGATGGTTGAAAGCCGAATATTTTGCTGGATTTTTCTGAAGATCAGTAGTAGTTTAATGATCAAAACAATTGGAAAACTCATAAACAACCTTCACAGAGTAGAAAAAGCTGGGTTCCACACAACCAATTTGTGTTGGGGCAACATAAAGCAATTAAGTTAACTTGTTTGTTTTTATTATTTTAAGTGGATCGAACATAAAACAATTAAGTTGTCCTCCAAAAATCTCAAGAATTATGTTGTCTCAGCTCATTTTAAATAAGTAGTTAGAACAAAAACAGACATTCTGGCATGGAACGCACATTTTCAAAGCAGAAAATCAGAGTTCAGCAATTGTTTTTCATATAAACAAGAATGTTTAATTAGCATGTTTCTTAAACCTCTGCAAACATATTATGGCATTTTTAGGAGTCAAAAACTTAAATACAGCACATTTAAGGACGTTTTGGAATTTGAAGATTAAGGTAAATAATACTTTATTTGTTTCGAGTGACATGCAAGCGTCTTCTGTTATTCCAGAAGGGCAGTACTAAATGAAAAAACAAACAAAAAACATTTGAACAAAATAAGAAAAATGTGGAGATCTTCATCCTGTTTTAAAGTTTTCACCCCCTTGCTTGGCACATACATGTTTGAACCTTGCCTTAATCATCCTTAGTGTGAGAAGATGAGTCTCAAAGTCTGCTGGAAAGGGTTCAAATATGCAAAAGATGGTTGAAAGCCGAATATTTTGCTGGATTTTTCTGAAGATCAGTAGTAGTTTAATGATCAAAACAATTGGAAAACTCATAAACAACCTTCACAGAGTAGAAAAAGCTGGGTTCCACACAACCAATTTGTGTTGGGGCAACATAAAGCAATTAAGTTAACTTGTTTGTTTTTATTATTTTAAGTGGATCGAACATAAAACAATTAAGTTGTCCTCCAAAAATCTCAAGAATTATGTTGTCTCAGCTCATTTTAAATAAGTAGTTAGAACAAAAACAGACATTCTGGCATGGAACGCACATTTTCAAAGCAGAAAATCAGAGTTCAGCAATTGTTTTTCATATAAACAAGAATGTTTAATTAGCATGTTTCTTAAACCTCTGCAAACATATTATGGCATTTTTAGGAGTCAAAAACTTAAATACAGCACATTTAAGGACGTTTTGGAATTTGAAGATTAAGGTAAATAATACTTTATTTGTTTCGAGTGACATGCAAGCGTCTTCTGTTATTCCAGAAGGGCAGTACTAAATGGAAAAAAAAAAAAAACATTTTAACAAAAATGTGGAGATCTTCATCCTGTTTTAAAGCTTTTAATTAAATTAATAAAATTGAATAAAAAATCCCCCAAAATCTCAAGAATTATGTTGTTTCAACTCATTTTAACTAAGTAGTTTGAACAAACAGCAAACATAATATTTTTAAGTGCAGGTAATGATTCACAGTATTAAAAACCAAGGGTTCACAAATGTTTGCAGGAGGTTATTTAAATAATTTCAGCTTAAAAAAACAAAAAACTACTGCATATATAATACATGTCTTAAGTTATCTTACTCACAGTAGTAAATAAAAAAAACTAAATGCACTTAGTTTAAAATTATTCAAATGTCTACTGATTCTGCAAGGGCTTCACAAACTTTCAAACAGCACTGTTTTGTATATGTTTCACTGTCATTTACAGATGAAACTCGCTAATGATGTCATTCAGTGTAGCACAGTTTATACAGCAAAATATCTTGTCAGTCATATGTGGAGAATATGACATTTTTTAAGCCTTAAGGATCACGCTGCAGCCCTCATTGGAGATCTTTATGCTTTATCCTTCAAAACACTAAATTCCACATATTTGTTTGTATCAGTTGTACATAAATTGTATAGTGAACAAGTACTAAGATCATATTTTAGTATTTAATTTTGAAATGTAAGTAGACACTGTAATTGCATATACAATATTAAAAATCAAATTTAATGTAGAATCCAAATCCAAAAATGAACAGACCTGTATGCCAAGTGTGTCCTAAAGCCAGTCTACATTTAATCAGAACAAAACTGTCATTTCTGTCATTTCCTGTTATGTGTATAGATTTGCCCTGGGGTGTGTTTCCCAAACAACAATGTACTGTAAAGCTGAGATCACGCTTCATTATTCACCCCATTGACTTCCATTTATATGCATGCAAATGTGGCAGACTGGAAACGCGAACTTGTGTGACAAATTAGGATATTGTTGCT
Source organism: Danio albolineatus (assembly GCA_903798035.1). NCBI lineage: Eukaryota > Metazoa > Chordata > Actinopteri > Cypriniformes > Danionidae > Danio > Danio albolineatus. Next base: position 756,072 of record CAIGQQ010005788.1, on the reverse strand, counting down.
TGGTGAACTCTGACGTGCAAAATCACATCATTTGACTGCGTTAGACAATAGAAGAACAAATAAAAAGCTATACATGTGTGGCTTTACATCACACGATTTTAATGATTTCCATGTGAAAATGCACTGCAAAACATGCCTTTCTTACTTTCTTACTGTTTAGTTTCTATTCCAGATATCAAAAAGTGCTTTAATCATAAAGCATATTCTAGACACGGAAGAAATATTGACTTGTTTTAAGCATGTCGTCACCTTAGAATTATAAGGTTCTGAAATTTTTGTCAAAATTGAGTATTGACTATTATATAATAATATACTATTTTTATTAACTGACAACTTATTTACAAGTTGTTTTTTATAAGTTGTTTACATTTTAAGACTTTTTATTTAAAAATCAAATGTTACACACGTTCTGTTTGCTATGGGATGCAAAAACTTTGAAGCTCAATAGCTCAATATCATTCAGAACGCAGATAGAACCTTATAATTCCAAGGTGACAAATAATCTGCCAGGGGTAAGCAAAATAATCTTATGTCAAAACGAAAATCAAGATTATTTTGCCTGTTTTAAGAAAAACCCTCACATAATTATTTCTCAAAACAAGTCCATATTTTGCTTGTCTAGAAAAAGCTTCTTGAGTTATTTATTTTGATAAAATGTATTTATTTATTTAATAATATTTTAATAATAATTTATTTGAACTAAAAACAAAACAAAAAAATTAAGTAAGAAAATCATATTTTTTGCAGTGTGAACTTTATGGAGAAACAAATGTGTAGAGGGTCATGATATGACGCAGTATTGTGTCATATTAGTTACTACTTCTTTGTTTTATTTTTAAAAATTAGCTTTGAATTGAATTTTGCTTAATTGCACCACCCTTCTTGCAATCTAAAGCCTGTTTTACACCACAAGTGTGAGCATAGCGTGATTTTTTGGTCATGATCAAAAACACATTGAATGACAGTTAAAAAGTAGCAATTTTACCCATATAAATACATCAATAGTATCCACTTATTTTTATATAGTCAATCAAATGAACTTAAATGATTAAAAACAGCAACAAATATTTATTTATGCCTGAACCTCAAAAACAAATTTAAAATAACTTTAGTATTTGCTTTGCTTAGTAAGTAAACACAAAAAAAGCTTCTCGAGTTGATCATTTTAATAGTAATTTGAATAATATTTTTATTTATTTAGTAATATTTTAATAATAATTTATTTGGACTAGAAAACAAAACAAAAAACTAAAAGTAAGAAAAATATTTTTTGCAGAACTTTGTGGAGAAACAAATGTGTAGAGGGTCATGATAGGACGCAGTAATTGTGTCATATTAGTTGCTGCTTCTTTGTTTTTTGTTTGTTTGTTTAATTGCACCACCCCTACTTGCGATCTAAAGCCTGTTTTACACCACAAGCGTGAGCAGCGCGTGATTTTTTTCGGCGTCCATGGTAACAGATTAGAGCTTCCATACCGCACGCAGAAGCAGCACGAGGCACGAGCGTTATAGGACGCAATAATTGTGTCATATTAGTTACTGCTTCTTTGTTTTTTCTTGTATTCATTTTGAATTGAATTTTGCTTAATTGCACCACCCCTACTTGCAACATAAAGCCTGTTTTACACCACAAGCGTGAACAGAGCATGATTTTTTGGGCGTCCATGTTAACAGATTAGAGCTTTCATACTGCACGCAGAAGCAGAGCATCAGCACGAGGCGTTATCGTCGCTGAAGCAGCAGTGCCGCGATAGTTTCGGCGCTGGGTCTATTTTTGCCGTGCTGCTCACGCTCAATTAAAGTGACAGTGCATTGATAATGATCAAAAACACATTGAATGACAGTTAAAAAGTAGCAATTTTACCCAAATAAATACATCAATAGTATCCACTTATTTTTATATAGTCAATCAAATGAACTTAAACGATTAAAAACAGCAACAAATATTTATTTAGGCCCGAACCTCAAAAACAAATGTAAAATAACTTTAGTATTTGCTTTGCTTAGTAAGTAAACACAAAAAAAGCTTCTCGAGTTGATAATTTTAATAGTAATTTGAATAATATTTTTATTTATTTAGTAATATTTTAATAATAATTTATTTGGACTAGAAAACAAAACAAAAAAATAAATGTAAGAAAAATATTTTTTGCAGAACTTTGTGGAGAAACAAATGTGTAGAGGGTCATGATATGACGGAGTAATTGTGTCATATTAGTTACTGCTTCTTTGTTTTATTTTTTAAAATTAATTTTGAATAGAATTTTGCTTAATTGCACCACCCCTACATGCGACATAAAGCCTGTTTTACATCACACGCGTGAGCAGCGCGTGATTTTTTCGGCGTCTGTGTTAACAGATTAGAGCTTTCATACTGCACGCAGAAGCAGCGCGTCAGCACGAGGCACAAGCGTCACTGAAGGCACGATAGTTTCGGCACTGGGTCTATTTTTGCCGCGCTGCAATTAAAGTGACAGTGCATTGATAATGACCAAAAACGCATTGAATGACAGTAAAAAGTAGCAATTTTACCCAATAAATACATCAATAGTATCCACTGATTTTAATATAGTAAATCAAATTAACATAAACGATTAAAAACAGCAAATATTTATTTGGGCCCGAACTACAAATTACAAATACCAAATTTAAAACATTTTTAGAATTAGTTTTGCTTAGTAAGTTGCACACTAGTTTGATCATTTATAAATATATTTACAACTATATTGTATAAATATTGCTATAATATTTACATATAAATAATATATTATAATATAAATATTATAATTAATATAAATGTTATAAATATTATATATTATTATTATATATTATATAAATATTATGATTCATATAAATATTATACATATTATATATTATTATTATATAAATATTATGATTTATATAAATATTATATATTATTATATAAATATTATTATAATATAAATATTATGATTAATATAAATATTATTAATATTATAGATTATTATTATATATTAGGTAAATATTATAATATAAATATTATAATAATATTTTAGATATTGTTTAGTTTTTATTCCAGATAGAAACTAAACAGCAACAAATATTTATTTGTGCCTAAACTACAAATTACAAATACCAAATCTGAAACATTTTTAGTATTAGTTTTGCTTAGTAAGTTGCACACTAGTTTGATTATGTATAAATATATTTACAACTATATTGTATAAATATTATTATAACTATAGGCCTGCATCATGCTGACAATCAAAAACAAAATGACATGATATCACAGGCGATTGTCTTCTGACCGAGTGCACCTGGAAAGACATGAGTGACACTCCTCAAAGAGCATGAGAAGCCTACAGTTCTTTATGATCTATACAATTTTGTAAAATAAAGACTTGGAGGTTAAGGAAACAGCATAGTAGGAAGTTTAAATGGTTTAAAATAACTGTATTCATAGATCGATGGGTAACTAGATAGAATAGACAGAGATAGATTGATCTGTGCTGCGCACTGCAGACGCAGTCAGTGTGAAAAGCAAACGTCAGCAAGCTGCTTCTGCTCTCCAAACGCACTGCTTGCGGTGTGTAACAGGCGTAAAGGTTTTGGGAAACACACCCCTTTACAATTCTCACTGATGTTAAACAGCTTTGTACACGCACAATTGTACCAGTGTTTTGGGCCAGCAGCTGCACTGGTCTGGAGCTGCTCTTCTTATAGTGTGCTTCTCTCACAGGGATGATAATGTGCTGCATCAGTTCTGCTGTCCTCCGTCTGGAAGCAGCAGCCCTTCAAGATAGCAGGAATAACATCTCCTCTCCAGCCAAGGATCTGTCCTCTCTCCCTCAAAGAGATCTTCCACACGCCTCCATCCGTCCGTCCGTCCGTCTCCTGAGGCGTTTCTCTGGGGAATAAACATCAGTGTGTGCTGCTGCGTTCACACGTAGAACAGATGGAAATCAGTAGATCATTTATAAGTTCTGGAAGAGCACAGCTGTAGTGCTAGAGTTTATTAATGCACTTGAGCGCAAGGTGTACTTCCAAAGCTAAGAGCTGAGTGAATTTTGAAGAGTAACCTGATAGAAAGAACAATTTCATTAAGTACTCAGAGCGATGCATGACATGATAAAGCAATATTTATTTAAATATCAGTTACTGTATCACAGCTGTGTTTGCTTTGCCAGATTTCAGTATCATATTGTCTTGAACGTGTAACAAGATTTAAATAAAAAAAATATTGTTTTTGACGCTCTCGGCTCTTTTTCTTTGGCATTTAAAGAGCCCATATGTTGGGTTGAGAACGGTTAAATTTCACTTTTTGAAGTCCCAAACAACAGGATGATATGTATGCAAGGTTAAAAAACACTTTCAATGTCTTATAATATCTATTTATTTTTACCTCATTTTCCCACCGACTCTCATATGAATCGTCTGAGCGAGTCTTTTTCCCCGAGCACCTCCTTTCCGTGACGCTACCACGTCACGTCACCACGTCACGTCCTTTACGTGTCAGCAGCCCAATGCCAGAATTAACACTTCATGGACTATTGTAAGCCAACAAATAGTTACATTCGGCAGTAAGCTAAATGGCTACCGCTACATGCTGCACGGAGCAAACACAATACAGACAACTACATCCATATTTACCTTGTTACAGTGAACAAGACTGGAAGAACATGCTGGTCCAAATAAACTGGGTATTGATCCATCCTTTAACAACAACCGTGCAACAAATCCCGCGTTGTAAGCATGTAGATTGGTGTAGCTCTCTTCAGAGAAATGATGCGAACACAGCACCATATTGGGGCTATAATTCTCAGGTATTTTACCAAAAATAAACCTCAACCACTCTAGGTAGGGAAAAGAGGTTTCCAGGTAGGGAAAATAACACAGCTTTTCCCTCGCACTTCAGAGCACAGCGTCTACGGGACATGATTTAACCGGAATGCCGATAAGTTCAGTAAAGTTAGCAGCAGTCGTGTTTTCCGGATCAATAACTCAAGACCGAAACATTGTTCCTACACAAATAGCACCTCTTTTCAACCGTCGCAATGTATACAATCACCTACAACCTTATTTTACTAAAAAATTAGCTTTGCCTACGCGCTGGGCGCATTATATTAAACTGTATGCGCAGGCGGCAAAGAGACCGGTCCTTAGGGACCGTCTACAAAGAGCAAAACGCGAAAACCAATACTACAAAAGCTCCCATACTTCTCTCTAAATCTTTAAACTGCCATCAAACTCAGATTACACGTCACTGCTGTCCCGCTGGTTATACTACAACACTTATTGCGATACAGTGCTTGTTTTTTTATTTTTTTATTTTACTTGATACAGTACTTGTTGTCTTCCACTTTCTCTTCCTGTCTGTGGGCGGGGCCGGGGAGTAAAATTTTCCCGGGGTCTGCGCGCGCAACTTGTGGGCGGGGCTTATGTTTCGTGTTCACGTCATGCCGAAACGGCTAAAGACTCGTTCTAATAACGATTCATTTAAACAACGATGAGTCGACTCTTTTATATATGAATCAGTCGTTTTAAACACTGTGCACTTTCAGATTTAAGCCTTAGCTGGACATTTCACTTTACTTAGAGCTGTGTTACACACTGCATGGAAGGTCATTTTCAAAAATCCATAATATGGGCTCTTTAACATTAGGACTGTATGTTTAAAAAAAAATTGTCTTGTTTCTTGTCCAAATAGTGGCACGGTGGCTCAGTGGTTAGCACTGTCACCTCAAAACAACTAGGTCGCTGGTTTGAGTCTCAACTGGGTCAGTTGGCATTTCTGTATGGAGTTTGCATGTTCTTCCTGTTTTGGCATGGGTTTCCTCCGGGTGCTCCAGTTTCCCCAAAAGTCCAAACACATGCAGTTTAGGTGGATTGAATAAACTAAAGTGGCCTTAAGCCTGGTTTATACTTCTGCGTCGAGTGATCGATGTCACCCAAGGCACCTGCCCTGGACGTAGCCTTGAGTTTATACTTGTGCACGCGGTTCCCTCACGCAATCCATCTAATGAACACTTGATAATAACCAACATCACTACTTGCTATACACTTTTTACACACTCTTACACTTATTTAACAACACACTTTACATGCCAATCTGCACATAACAGCTGCACATATAACGTTGTATATAGTAATATGTCTGTACATACACTTGTCCATTAGTGTACTTGCATTTAACATTTACTTCTATTTCTAAAATATAAAACGTTTTCTCAAAATGATAAAATTCACAAATATAAAATAAAAGCTTTAAATAAATAAATATCACAATACAATTTGAAATTGTTTTAACTTTAACAGAGTGCAATTGTAACACTGCTACATGTGGGACATTTTTTGCAGTGTTTAACAAAAGGAAGTCTGTTTCAAACAGTAGTACATTATGCAAAATTGTTGCCAGAATAATTCATCATGACTCTCAAAAGTTTATTTTTTTTTGTCAGTTCTGCATTAAAACGTGTACGACTGATTATTCTGTAAAATTGTATTTTTACTTATCTTTGAATCAAAATACAGTTAATAAAATTAAATGAAACCTGGCCGGTCATATGAAATTGTTATGATCACCGGTTGTGTGGCTCTTGCAGACTTCTGGAGAACACTCACATTCAACTGCACTACAAATCCCATTATGCACTTCACTCACACACCTGGCCCAGATTCCCCTTGATTGCAAACACACAGCTGAAGCTGTTCAGGACTAACCAGATGTACTATAAACACAGAACACACACACTTCAAGGCTGAGTCTTCTGTAACATGTAATTGGGGTGACAACAGAGTTGATGGACCAAATGTAGTTTATTTACTCAAAGTCATGCGGGCAATGGTCAAAACAAACAGTATCATGAGGAAAATCCAAAATCGTCATCGTGGTCACAGACAAAGAGGTCGATACAGTGGCAAAACAACATAAACGAGAAACAAGGCAAGGCTCAGGAAACAAAGCAAGGCTAGACAATAGAGCGCTTTGTAGTGCCACAGGATAACAAGACTCAGCAGCATGTGAGGGAATGTGAGCAGTGTATATAGTCTGTGTAATCAGTCTTTGACCAGCTTCCAGCTGTGTGTGTGTAATCATCGCTGATCCAGAAACAGGTGTGTGTGTGAGGTGCATGATGGGATTTGTAGTTCATGACAGAATCATAGTTCGGGTGCTGGTGCATGATTACCAGTGATCTGCAAGCCTGGATCACTAGTGATCATGACAGAAATACAGTCATTTACTATTCTAGACTGTTTTACAGTGAGTTGATGGATGAATAATGAATTATGAAGTTATTTTTTGTTGATAACAATATAAATACTGTATATATTTTATAGTAAATATATACAATACAGCAATATAAATTGTCACCTTAGAATTATAAAGTTCTATCTGACATTTTTGTCAAAATTGAGTTATTGACATATCCTTATTAAAAAACAACTTATATACATTATGGGATTATAAGATCAATTATGGGATTATTATGGAATTATTAAACTCAATATCTCAAGATCATTCAGAACAAGATAGAACCTTATAATTCCAAGGTGACGAAATGTAGTATGCAGCAATATAAATGGTACCGTAAATATTACCATGTTTTTGCTAAATATACTGTATTAAAGAAAATACAGTGAATGTTTCCTTGCTCCGGAAATATTTTGAAAAGGTTAAAAGATTCATAGGAGGGCTAATAATTTTGCCTTCAACTGTATACGTGCCCCTTATTAATATCATGTAGCTCTAGTGTGAAACGTCAATCTACAAACCAGCGTTAACTATTTCAAGTGGGAAAGTGTCCGTTTTAACACATTACATCAAAGGATGAAAAGCATGTTGGGACACACTACTCCATCTCTGTTTTAAACAATAGGGTGTATGTTGTGTGGATTGATATTCAGCTGAAGTGATGCTCTGGATTTCCCACCATTTTCTGATGAGCATTGTTGTGGCTCGACAGTCCAGTTTACACCTTCATTTAAGCATATTCATGTTCTGTCACGATGTTAGGCACTATTATTAGTAGAATTCTCATCATTTTACAACTGATAAAGACAACGGATGAGCGATGACACATCTTCACACAACACAAAACACTGCGGTTGAATAAGATCGTAAGAGGTCTGCACCATTCACAGTTATAAAAGGTTTATTTTTAAGCTTTCCAATTTTGTATCGCAGAGAAAGACCAATTTTTCTTAAACTCTATTGAAAAGAATGTGCACTGTAAAAAACATCTTGCTGCCTTGATTAATTTTTTTTGTTGTTGAATTAAATGAACTTTTCTAGTTATCAAAAGTTACATCAAACTGACTTAAAATGTTAAGTTAAACTTTGTATGAATTAAAAAATCTGAAATCTGATTAACTTAATAAAAAGAAGTTAATCAACATACACTGTAAAAATGCAGGGTTCCACACATTACATTCATGTTGTCGCAACACAAATTGATTAAGATAACTTAAAGGGCCATGAAACCCCCCCCCCTGTCTCAGCAGGGTGTTTTCACACCTCTAGTTTGAAGTGGGCAAGTCCAGCTTTGTTTAGATGGGAGTGTCGAGTTGTGAAAGAGGGAAGGGTTTGCATGAAATGGAGAGTTTCAGTTCGAGTGTGCGCTGATTTTCACAGAGGTCATAAAGGGTTGTACATGGTCAGCAACAACACTCAGCAAGGCTGTGGCCAATTGGTATTAATGGGCCCAAAGTGTGCTAAGAAAATATCCTCCACACCATTACACCACCAGCCTTAACCTTTGATGCAAGGCAGGATGGATCCATGCTTTCATGTTGTGGATGCCAAATTCTCACCCTACCATCCTAATGTTTCAGCAGAAATCGAGACACATCAGACCAAGGAACGTTTTTCCAATCTTCTATTGTCCAATTTTGGTGAGCCTGTGTGAATTGTAGCCTCAGTTTCCTGTTCTTAGCTGACAGGAGTGGCACCAGGTGTCTTCTGCTGCTGTAGCCCATCTGCCTCAAGGTTGGACGTGTTGTGCATTCAGAGATGCTCTTCTGCAGACCTTAGTTGTAACAAGTGGTTATTTGAATTACTGTTGCCTTTCTATCAACTGGAACCAGTCTGGCCATTCTCCTCTGACCTCTGGCATCATTATATTATATAATGATGATATTCAATGATATTCATTATATATGTTCCTTATATATATTCTTATATATATATATCCTAATATATATTCTTATTAAACTTCACAGCCACAAATATTAAAAAACACAACTTGTAATAAAACTGGGCAGGGATTAGATACTTAGAATAAGAATCAGATACTTGTTTTATCATTTAAATTTCGATTCCTCTCGTCCAATTTCTGCATGCACATATTTTTCACTCGCTACTCTGCCAAGAACTTTGCCGCTGGAGAGCACCTTCAATAATAATCTTCAAATTTTGGTTAGAGATGGACCGCAAGATGTGCTCAAAAGTGTGGCTACATGTGGTGAAGAACAATGGCAAAGCTAGTGTAATCATTGAAATAAACTAATAGGTTATAAAGCAGGGTGTCACGACCAACATGACAAAGCATCTGCGGTTGGTTCACATATTCACAAACATCGAATCAAAAGAATGGCGTGTTAGGTTCATTCTGAATTTGTACACGCACAATCAACAAGAGTAGTGCATTTTAGTTAAACTTTTTGAGCGAAGACAGGTAATTTAATGACTTTCAACATGCTCAAATATTTGTTAACAAATATTTTATATTTTAAAAAATCTACTTTTTAAGCTGTTTGGACAGACATATGTGTAGGTATAGTGTATAGACGGTCATTTTGGGCTGATATAAACACACCCAGTCCTTTTTTTTCAATTTATCAACATAAAAACGGTGGACCAATTGGAGCGGTTTTGAGACCGACCGCAACTTTACGTAGGAGTGCCCACCGAATTGATTGACAGCTGCGTATTAATATGTCTCTGTAGTAACGCGTATAATCATATCAACAAGACAGGACGTGCGCAAAGCAACCGGGAATAAAAGGTCTGTTCAGTTCGCGAAGGTCATCAGTCATCATCAAGAGTGAGTTTCACAAGTTTAACACGTGTTTAAAACAGTGCATGTTTGTAATGAACTACAGCGATTCACTTCAGCTTTACTTCATCACCACAGCCGTGTGTCCGCAAAAAATACGCTTCAGTCTCGGTTTGTTGACATTGAATCAGGTTTATTTTGTACATTAACATAACAGATATCCATACAGCAGTGGAGATTAACCTGTATCCTTTCACATTTGCAAAAGCAGTGCAAAGCTCAACGCGCACACTGTCTGTCTGTCTGTCTGTGTGTGTGTGCGTGAACGAACTTTGTAACTACATTGTGCGTGACTCATCGTTGCAACTCCTCAACAAACACATCAAACAGTCATTGGTAAAGTTCTTACTGTTGTATTTCTCACAAACGTAGTGAGATCTGCTTCCTTTACATCTGTTCCTGTTGCGTCTGTCTGTCTGACGCAGCTGAGGGCGGAGATTGAGGCACGCTGATGGGAACGGTGGGCGGGGAGGACTATCCTTAAAGGCCCAGTACCAAAAAGCTGTTTAGAGCTACAATATTAAGACTTGAGACAGCTATAATTAATAATCTGATGGGCATTTTGAGCTAAAACTTTACAGACAAATTCTGCTGACAAAAAATACTTATATTAAATATAAAAAAGGGGTCAAATATGTGCCCTTTAAACGAATATTATTTTTAAAATGTATATATACATATTAAAACTGTAAAACAGAATAAAGTGCATGGTCTAATTGGAAATAAAGGAAATTAGTCATCTATTTAATTATTTAATGCATAAAATAGGCTTGTATTTTTATAAAGTAAGTTTAATTGATCTGAAAATGTACTTACATTTGTTTTGTTTTTTGTAAATAATAAACGTTGCATCAGATTGATGAAAACAAAACTGAATACCCGTGAACAGGGCCACAGTGACGTTTTTTTTTTTACATTGAACCAATTGGATACAGTGCTGGTGGATAAATTGCTGAATCTCCGTGAATATTTGGTTAACTTAGAAAACAAACTTCTGGTTTAGTGATGTTAATAACGCATAAAAAAATGCAAAGCAGAATTCTCCTGAGCTCATCAACCCACTGACGACAGACACTTTGTGATGGCTTTTAAGGTGGTTAATGAGGGGTTTTTTGTGTTACCTTGGGGAGTTTGGACTGAACAGGAGCAAAGGCTAGCTGATCAACATTGCATTCGTCGAAAAAAAAAAAAACAATTGCAATCTAGTCACCTCATGCTTGTGATGACAATCCGTAAACTCCACCCATTAAAATAACCGCTTGGTCTTTATACTGTAAAATCGTGACGATATTAAATTATTGATTGCGGGCCGGGCGCCGCGGTGGCGTAGTGAGTAGCACGTTCGCCTCACAGCAAGAAGGTCGCTGGTTCGAGCCTCGGATGGGTCAGTTGCCATTTCTGTGTGGAGTTTGCATGTTCTCCCCGTGGTTGCGTGGGTTTCCTCCGGGTGCTCCGGTTTCCCCCACGAGTCCAAAGACATGTGGTATAGGGGAATTGGGTAAGCTAAATTGTCTGTAGTGTATGTGTGTGAATGAGAGTGTATGGGTGTTTCCCAGTGATTGGTTGCAGCTGGAAGGGCATCCGCTGCGTAAAACATATGCTGGATAAGTTGGCGGTTCATTCCGCTGTGGCGACCCCGGATTAATAAAAGGACTAAGCCAAAAGGAAAATGAATAAATGAATGATTGCGGGCCACAAATATCGTTATCGTGATAATAATACGATTAATCGCGCAGCCCTATGTTCCGTCTTCATCTTCTGAGGCGCAAGTCATTTATTACATAAGAAAAAGGCCAACAGTGGCTTCTCCTACTGCAGGAAACTTTGATATTTGCCTTTAGTTTATCAGGAAGTGATGATTCAGTTCTCTTTACTTCATTAAACAGAAACGCCACATTATTCCCAATGTTTTATCCAATATTTCAGCTTAAATCCACATCTTTATAGCTACTGGCTTCTAAAATGTCCCATCAAATGTCAATCACACCAATTAGAAAGAAAGCAGCGAATCGATTCTTCCACAGTAATACCGGTCATTCGGGAGGAACTTGAGCTTTAATGACTGAACTGAAGCGGAATGCTGCTCTGCTCTTCACGTGAGCGGAATTAAAGCGCTTTTGCACATGACATCATACTCCTGAGCACGAGGGAGTCCCTCCCCTCCGACGGCCCGACCACCAGAGGATTGTCAGCAAACCATTTGCAAGTTCAGTAGTGATGTTGTTGCCAGGCAACCGGCATTCGGCATATATAGGTGGGGATCTCTTGATGGATGCAGTGGAAGGAACACGCTCGTAGGGAACAGCTGAGGAAAATCCTGCAGGAAGAGACTGGAAGTTATTCATCGAGGAGCGTGTGAGAGATTCCATCCTCTGATGCAGATCTCTGACTGACCTGGTTTCCTCATCGAGAGGCTGAACGAGCGACCTGCTTCGTCTTTGAGCTCTGGAAGATGCGTTGGGTTCTTCATTGCCACAGAAGGACTGGACTGGTAGAGCGTCATGTGCGTTTGGATCTTCACACTCGTTTAGGCACTGCAGCATCGAGCTCCATATCGCGTCTCTCAGGTGAAAAATTAGGCTTGATCTTTCTTCCACGTGACGGAGCCTTCACCCCTTCGAAATGTCCAGATTCAAAGCTCTGTGTTTGGATTACTGGCAGTTTTTGTGCCTGCAGCCTAACAGCGCGTTCTTTAAAAGGTAAGTGCGGGTGGTCTGCAGAAAATGACCAACGTTTAGCATCTCCTGGTTTCATATTCAGACTCTTCCGCTAATGTCACCTTGGCCATGTGGGTTACTTGGTGATGTTGAGATCATTATGGCAGTCCCTTTAATATCTCACTGCACAATCTGTCCAGGCAGTAATCAGATAACATCATTAGCTTCACTGGTGTGAAGGTGATAAATACTATCAGGGTGGCGTTCTCTGTGCCAGTCAGAAGTGTAGGTGTCATTGGTGTTCGAGGAGGGCAGTCATGATCCTCCGTCAGCTCACTTCGGTCTACAAGCACTTTTCATCGTTCATTCAATTCCCAATGGGTAGTCCCGCCCTACATATTTTCTCATTGATTATTCTGTGTAAGTCTAACTATGCTATACTATGCATAGTTGAAGTTGAAGAATTATTAGCCCTTCTAAATTATTAGTCTCCTGTTTATTGTTCCCCAATTTCTGTTTATGGAAAGACACATTTCTAAACATAATAATTGTATTAATTAATTAAATAGGGGCACCACGGTGGCGCAGTGGGTAGCACAATCACTTCACAGCAAGAAGGTCGCTGGTTCGAGCCTTGGCTGGGTCAGTTGACATTTCTGTGTAGTTTGCATGTTCTCCCCATGTTCACATGGGTTTCCTCCAGGTGCTCCAGTTTCCCCCACAAGGAACATGCAGCATAGGTGAATTGGGTAAGCTAAATTGTCTGTAGTGTATGTGTGTGAATGAGAGTGTATGGGTGTTTCCCAGTGATTGGTTGCAGCTGGAAGGCATTCGCTGCTTAAAACATATGCTGGATAAGTTGGCGGTTCATTCCCGCTGTAGCGACCCCTGATTAATGAAAGCAACCCAGGCTCATTCTGAGAACGTGGTCCTGAGTATGTTTCTGGAGACCGCGGAATACGTCCCGTGAGGTACGTCTGTTTGCACTTTTAGTTTTCGCAAATCCATAAGAGGCCGCTGCGGATGCTTTTTGAGATCTCAAATGTCTCTCGCGAGTGCCATTCACGCCTGCTGTTCTCGTGTAAACCCACCAGAGGCCGCTGTCGGCTGACTGTTTGGCTGGCTGACTGACTGACCATCCAATTGACTGAACCTGAAGCGAAAAGAAACGGCGTCACACCGCCCCGTAGCGTTCGTTAAAAAAATTAAACGCAGCCATTTTATTTGATTTTTTAGGAAACTAGGATTCAGCTTAAAGTGACATTTATGGACTAAACTAGATTAATTAGGTTAATTAGGCTAGTAAGGGTAATTATGCAAATCATTGTATAACAATGGTTTGTTCTGTAGACAATAAAAAATAATAATAATATTGAACTTGAAAAAACTGCTTTTTTCTAGCTGAAATAAAACAAGTAAGACTTTCTCCAGGAGAAAAAAATATTATAGGGAACACTGTGAAAATTTCCTTGCTCTGTTAAACATCATTTGGGAAACATTCATTCATTTTCTTTTCCGGCTTAATCCCTTTATTACTCCGGGATTGCCACTGCGAAATGAACCACCAACTTATTCAGCATATGTCTTACACAGCGGATGCCCTTCCAGCTGCAACCCATCACTTGAAAACATGCACTTCCATTCACACACATACACTACGAACAATTTAGCCTACCCAATTCACCAGTACCGCATGTCTTTGGACTTGTGGAGGAAACCCACGCCTACAGGTCATTTGAAGTTTGTAGGTTACATCGTTTGAGATGTCTTTGTTATGACAACTTGACATAAACAAATGCAACCTGTCTTTGTTTTGGTCATGATACCTGACATTACCAAGATAACATAACTTGTCATAAATCTGTCATAAACATGATTGTCATGAGGCCATTACAATTCTGGCGTGAGTTTTCTAACAGCATCATTAAAACTTTTCTTGACCTCAGCTAAAGTACGAATTAAATCATAAAAGTGTCATTAAAAAGTCATAAAATGTTAATGACACTGTTAATGATAGTTATTAATGACAAATTAATTTTGTCCCCTTGAAAAAGTGATCAGAAAGATATTCATGACACAATTATAATGGCTTCATGTTTATGACAGGTTTATGACAAGTTACAGTATGTTGTCTTGATAATGTCAGGGTTCCATGACAAAGACAAAGAGGTTATGATTTGTTTATGTTAAGTTGTCATGACTAAAACATGGGGAAAATATGTATGAAGGAGATACTTTAATTCTGATGCTCTTATACTTAGTTGATTTGCTGTGTGAACCAAATGAAAGCAAAGCCTTGCTGCTTGAAATGGACTTTCTATGAGTTAGAAGAAGATGTTTGTCGAAACTATCAGTAAAGATGCAGCGTGACATCGGAGACCTCAGAAAACTTGATCCGCTCATTTGAGACGGCAGACGGCATTACTTATTTACTGACTGTCTCAACCCGCAGCAGATTCTGCCTCCTCACGCAGCGGGACTCGACTCTCAAACGTTTGTGCTGCGGTTGTGATTGCTGGTTTGAAGGTGTTTGTTTCTTTGGCTGACATCAGTGGTCTTCTGCTGCCGGGGACGTGAGTGTGAATCTCTTTTCCGTTCGTTTAACACTTACTCGTGGTCTACTAAACGCTAAACTAACGAGTATGATGACTTAAGTTCTTCATGTTCTTCATGGGTCAGATATCTGAGTGTCACTGAGGATTAGAGTCCCGCAGTGATGATTTCATTCAGTCGGATGTTGAACGGCAGTAAGGATATAAACTTGCTTAATTAACTGTGACTATCTTTTTTCTTATTTCTAGAAACTCTAAAGGTGTTAAAATGTTGATTAAAGGCTGATATAAGATTAAAGCATTCTATAGCTTTTCTGATTCTAAATTAAAGCAACAGCACGCGATAGAAGGAATATTCTCCACATTAAAAGGAGTTTTTGTCCTAAGCAACACCTGAAATTTATATTTTAGAAACAGCTTCTATTTCTTGCAGCTGAGCAACAGAAAACTATGACAATGATCACCTCATGTGCTTTATTCAGTGTAAAATACTTATTATTATTATTATCATTATTATTATTATACATGATTTATTAAAATTACAGAACTATAATTGGCTAAATAGCACCATAAATAACGAAAAATAATACACTGCATAATTGTTTAATTAAAAAAAATCCCTTTAATGTTTTATTTAATGAAACAAATGATTGTCGACGCTCTCCTTGAGCCTGTTTTTCTTTTACTGATCAAAATCTTTTGTTTTTGAAAAGTGAAATATAATAAAACGAATAGTTGCGTATTAAAAGAATCCTTGACAGCAGTCAATATATGGCCACTGTGGCGAACGGTTTTGTCAAGTATCACACGAAGCCTCGTCATTATTCACTGGAGTAAAATAACTCCAGATTATACTTCGTTTACGTTCAGTCATGATGACCACAGCTCCGCTCGAGTTTTACAATCTGCACTTGGTGTGTGTGGTGTCTGTTGTGCCGTGAGCTAACGCTGACCTATCAGCGGAGATACATCGGAAGAATATTATAGTTCCCATTCGTGTTCCTATTTTAGTAAATATTTATATAATATGCAGCGCTATAATTATTGTGATCTTCTAAAGCCTCTGATCACTCAGTAAGAAACCCCCCAAGAAAATATCGATACTTTTACTTAAGGATCGATCCTTTACAGCAGTGTTTCTCAACTGGGGGGTCGCGACCCAAAAATGGGTCGCGGGAACATTTTTAGTGGGTCGCGGAGTTTGTGTAAAACATTAATTTTTAACTTATTTTGCTTATACCGGACTTTTATTTTGAAATGCTCATATCGGACTTTTTTTTCGAAATGCGTATACTGGACTTTTATTTTGAAATGCGCAATTGTACTTTGTAATTTGTATAATTTGATACATTTTGTCCAATGAAATCAATAAAAAATTGTTTATTTGTAAGTCTTGGTGATTTTCTTATGATTTATTTGTCACTACTTGTGTATGTTAACAAATAAATACAAATTAATTCATTATAATTCCTAAAATTAAAATAAAGTTTCTAAAACTTTGGGTCGTGGCTTGATGACCATGTAAAAATGTGGGTCCCGTGGCCAAACCAGTTAAGAACCACTGCTTTACAGTATCGAAAATATCGATACTTCAGGATCGATCCGCCCATCCCTACAGAATACTGTCTGCACAGTATAAAAATCATGTCTATGAAAAGATAGCTTGTCCCCATAAAGATAGCAGTGCTGGATGTGTGTGTTAGCTGTGGATGTCTTCCCTAGTGGGTCATTGCGATCTGGTGTTCTGTTGAGTCTCATACAGTATATATTGTTGTGGCTGAGAGTTCTGTAGCGCTGCAGTCAGAGGCATTCAGACTGACAGTAAACAGCCGGAAACACTCATCTGGACAGCACTGTTGACAGTTTGTATGTGTGTGTGTGTGTGTGTTGGGGGTTGGCTGTAGGCCACAGTGGACTCTTTTCTCATTGATAGACACTGTCAGGTGATTTAGCTGTTCATTTTTCATTCCACATGCTGCTGATATGGATCAGCCTAATTTTAATAGACAAGATGTCATTCATTCATTTTCTTTTCGGCTTAGTCCCTTTATTAATCCACAACGGAATGAACCGCCAACTTATCCAGCATTTGTTTTACGCAGCGGATGCCCTTCCAGCCGCAACCCATCTCTGGGAAACTAGACAAGATGTCACATGTCAAATTGATCTTACCTAACAACAGTTCTCAACTGCTGGCTTTATTCAGTATTTTGAGCATACAGTATCGCTGGAGGACCGCTGGCCTCCTGGTGTTATTCATTTGTCATTTATACGCATCATTTAATCATCTTATTCACCAACTATAAAGCATTGTCATTTTACCAAGATCCTTAAAAGTCTTCATATTAGTCTTCGTTTGCTAATTTTCCCACTTCGTTATCAGCACATAACAAATGAACCGCTCAAATTAAGTAATTTCAACTGCTTTTATTTCTTTAATTTTACTTTTTCCCAAATGATTCTTTATTTCATTTAACACGTTTACAACAATAATAAAGCTGTTAACACGTTTTTAATGATTAATGAAGCAATTATAATGTTTTGTCCTATTATTTCATCTTCATAAGTAGCAGGGTATTTACAGCTACTCTATATTTCTGTCCGTTCACATCCTGTCCCTTCGCGCCCCCTGGTGGCAAAGTCGCAAACTGTGGTCATACCTTAAAACACGTTCTTCTGCGGTGGAGGTAGATGGTGCGGCGGTAATGGCCATATTTAAGTAGTACCTACTGTATTTTATGTCTATTGATTTTGAGTCCAGACTGGGACAGTTGGCATTTCTGTGTGGAGTTTGCATGTTCTCCCTGTGTTGGTGTGGGTTTCCTCCGGGTGCTCCGGTTTCACCCACAGTCTAAAGACATGTGCTATGGGTGACTTGAATAAACTACATTAGACATAGTGTATGAGTGCGTCTATGGATGTGTGTATGAATGTTTCCGAGTACTGGGTTGCAGCTGAAAGGGCATCCGCAGTGTTAAACATATGCTGGATAAGTTGGTGGTTCATTCTGCTGTGGCAACCCCAGATTAAGAAATGGACTAAATGAATGAATGAATGAATGTTGTTTATGTCCCACCTTGCTCAAATCAACATAACCACTTTGAGTCACAAAATGCAAGCTGTATTATCAACCAGCAGTATATTAAATGTTGGCTATGTCTGCACCACAAAACCAGTCTTATGTTGCAAAGGTATTTTTTGGCCAAAAAAGAAAGAATTATGCTAAAAATCATTAGAATATTAAGTAAAGATCATGTTTCGTGGAGATATTTTGTACATTTCCTATTGTAAACTATATAAAAACTAAAAAAACAAACAAAAAAGATTCCATTTATTCAACAATAAAGGTAATTTTTCTCAATATTTAGATTTTTTTGGAACCCTTCAATTCCAGATATTCATATTATTGTCTCTCATCCAACTATTGTCCCATCAAACCATACGTCAATGGAAAGCTTATGTATTCAACTTATTTATTCAACATCAGATAATGTTCACGTATGACTGGTTCTGTGGACCAGAATGTGGCAAGAAAAAAGAACGTGGCAATTAGTTATGACAACCTAATATATTGTGTTATGTTAACTGGATTGAATGTGTTGCCATAACTTATATATCAAAGTTTTACTTGGCTGAACGCATTAGACTATAAGAAAGAGTGAGCTGAACTATAAATATATATTATATAT
>CAIGQQ010005788.1:677715-695109 GCA_903798035.1 Danio albolineatus | reverse complement strand
TAATAATAATAATAATAATAATAATAATAATAATAATAATAATATTAATAATAATAATAATAATAATAATAATAATAATATAATAATAATAAATACATAAATAAATAAATAAATAAAAACAAAAAATAAGTCGTGATCACGACATAACAAGAGAGAAAAAAATAATTTAATGCATGGCCTCTTAGGATTTCCGAACAAATGTACCTACTAACCGTTCCATTGTTCCCTTGCTCCCATTCACCCCACTGTCCCCTAACCGCACCTTTTCATCCCTACATCCATACAATAAAGATTGCTTCAAACTGCAGCGTGGTCCTTGCTAGGGAATAGTGTATATTTGGATTAGTTAGCCTACAGCATAATGTGCAGGAGTCAATAGTCATGCTTAAGTAAACTGTAATTCACCTAATTGCATAAAAGGTGTGCTTAGTTTACATTTGAGGCCAGCCTCTCCTGCTGTTTACAGTTGTTTGTACAGTGCTGCATGTGACTGGAGGCATGAGCTCAAAACTCGGAGGAGGAAGTTGTTGGAGGAAGTTTGTTCTCTGCATGATTTTAGCTCGACTGTTTTGGCGTGAGGTGAACGTGATGGGGTAGTTTGTAAATGATTGGTTTCGTCAGCGCAGACTTTGGCTGTGTGCTGTAACCTGAACTGCCCTTTGAACTCGCAATGGCAGATAAGCAGAAGAAATGGGGCTTCTTTGGAAGGAGATCTTTCTTCGGACATCACTCACGCCAGAACGCTGCGAGTCAGTGAGTAGTGTTCACGTAAATATGGAGACTGTAAGCTTTAACTGAGATGAAAGTTAGCACAGAATGCGTGACTCTTTCACCATATGCGTTGTATCCTGCTATTGAGTTTGTCTGTTAGAGATCATCCAAGCATGTTTTTTTAACTTGATTATTTCAGCACATTTGAGCACGTTCATTTTAATTACTGAAGGATTTTGGTCAGCCGACATAGATTTAATTATTAATAGTCTTATATGATTGTTCATGTTGATGTAATGATATATATATACAGTAGTTTTGATGAGAAAAATATGTAAACATTTCACCAGAAACTGTTTATTCTTAGCTGTGAGAATCACATATTGTGATTTCTGGAATGAATATTACGATTGCGATTTTATTTGCGATTTTGGCTACTGTTTTGGCTTTTTCAAACATGCTGCACACACACATTCTACATGTATTCAGTGCACAAGAAGTGCATAACAAAACATTTCACAATGAATTAACATAGTATTACGTTTAATAAATAAACCTAGTAAAATTATCTTTAAAACTACGGTGGCCGAGTAAGGTTAACGCGCTGCAATTTAAGAAAGCACATGCAATAACAAAAAACACCAGCAAATTAAGAAACGATCTTCATCAATTTGACAGCACACCTGTTACAAATTCTCACAACACAAACAACGGAAGAAACGCGCAGCAAAGTTATTGAAAACACAATGGAAGAAACGCGCAGCAAGTTATTGAAAACACAATAACTGTGGGGTTGTGGCTTCTAAAGGTCCTTAACCTATGAGACCAAGTCCCACTCTGAGTCTCCCCACTCTCTCAAACAACTCGCAATAAAGTCTCACAAGCAATGGTTGTAGCGTGGTCATTGATAGTGAACGAGACTTTAATGAAACATGGATGTGTTTGTGCTTAAAACCTGTGAGTGCAATCGATTTAAAAATGATGATTTATTTTTCTAAATTTGTGTTTAACTTACAATCAAAACAATTATAAAATGTTCTAAAGCATTAAAAAGAATAATAATAAATATTTTTTTTTTTACAAAAATGTATCAGTAAGGCTGCATTTACACTACATTTACACTGCTCAATGCTGACTTAAACACTTTCACAAATTCTGAAGTGATGAATATGAACACAATCATGTATATGATGTTTGGGTCGCACTTTACAATATTGTTCCATTAGTTAATGTTTAATATTATTTTTTGTTTACATGAATGTTATATCCCTGTCTTTTTATTTATATACCTTTAAAAATACCACATTTTTATGTCAAATATGCATATTTAATATTTACCTTCCATGAAGAAAAAATCATTCCAGCAAGTTCAGGCAACCAAAAAAATAATTATATTGTTTTTCCTAAAAATATTTTGTAATTATTTATGGATGTATGTTGTCACAAGTCACTGCTGGTAATGTCATTGTGTAAACTGGTGAATAAAATTTTTGAAGTGAAATAATGGTTCTGGCAGAGAGCATTGCATGAGAAGGGACGAGGGATTTGGGTAGAGGAAGTGTCGGTTCATGCATGGAGCTCTTCTAACAAGCTGGTTATCTGAATCAGCTGCTCTGTGAAAAAAATGCTGTAAAATGTACACACTGTAAAAAATAAAGAGCTGAGGTAACTTAAAATCTTAAAAGCAAAAGGCTGCAAAGAAATTTTGAATTGCAAAGAAAATTATTAAGCTTCAGTGGTTGAAGTTGGGCCAAATTATTTTTTTAAGTTGACTGAAAAGGCTGGTTTAAGTCAATTATACTTTACGGAATAATTTGGCCCAACTTCAAACACTGAAGCTTCATAAACTCAAAATTTCTTTGCAGCCGGTTGCTTTAAAATTTTAAGTTAACTCAACTTTTTATTTTTTGAAGATATGGAGAAATCAAAATTTAAAGTCTCCTCAACTTAATTTTTTACTTTCATTGAACAAAAAGTTCCAAACATGCAGTTAAATAATTTTCATGAGTAAATCCAACTGAGCTCAAAAATATGTCCACCTGATTTACAATTTTAAACTGAGTTAACAATTTTTAAGCTGGATTTTTTTTACAGTGCAGTATTAGTGGCAATTTTGGTTATTGCACTTGTAAATTTTACAGTATTATTAGCATCTAAAATTACCAGTGATACTGTATTTTTTGTAGCAATTTTTTACAATGTGTGTTTAAATGAAAGAGGCGTCCAAAATATTCAAAGCAGCGGGGTGTGAGGACTGGGATTGGACCATTTTCACAAAACAGTTATAATTAGTTTAACAGTCATTAGGATCTTAAATCCTTGAAAGTTTTTAATATTTCAGTTTTTAAACAAATCTACAAACATTACTAAAGCTATTCTTTGTATTTGTATCTGCGTCCAATTACAGAACACCTCCCCCCAACCCCCCAAAAATTTACCATTTATGCAAGGTGTTTCTAATGCAGTGAGACACTACATTTTGATGTTTTTCTGTCTTCTGGCTGCCGCTGTCAGTCTCACACAATTTTTTCGATTTTTTTTAAAGTGTTGATAACGACATCGTTGAGTTTTTCTTTTATTATTTGAGCATATAAACTGTAAAACCCAACAGTCAACTTGAAATTAAATGAATGTAGTTAACTCAAAATTTACAGAAAGTTAATTCTACTCATTTGAAAAGAGTTTTGAACTCAGTGTTGAAGGTCATGAGTTAAACACCTCATTACTTTAACTTAAATGGAGTAAGTTCACAGTACTCAAATAGATTAGCTTTTTTTTTAACTCAAATGGTTTGTAGCAATTGGTTTCCATAAACGGTTTGATTTGCCTTAACATATTAGGTTTACACTACTCAGTTGGTTTGAGTTATGTTCATTTATTGGGTTTTACTGTGCTCAAATTGCTTTGTTTACTCAAATGGATTAAGTTCACAGTACTCATTAGGATTAGTTTTTGAACTTAAATGGTTTGTTGCAATCAGTTTCCTCAAATGGTTTTGAGTTACCTTAATTTTTTGGATTTTACAGTGTAGGACAGCAAAAAGTTTATTTGTTGTACTCTCCCATTGACTGCATTTTAAGTTTACCCAACTATAACGACTTCTGCTGTTGTGAAAAACTGATGAAAAGCTGATTGAGTAATGCTGATGTAAACTAACAAAGTCAGAAACATACCAAGGAAACAAGCCTTAGAGAGATTTAAAAACATATAAAAACACTATACTGAATTCTGTAACTAATCAGTAACCAGTATAATGAAATCAATAGAAGAGTAAAAGCCTATCAGCTGAGTTCTGAACCAGAGAGAGGGTGGCCTGATACAACACGCTGCAATAAAACAACCATCTCCAAATCATTGAGAAAGAGGAAAGACTTCAACTCGGCAATAGATCTGAAATTTAATAAAATAAAAACATGACAACTAACTTCAAAGGGGACCTGTTATTTACAGGATGTAAAATAGATCTCGGATGTCTAGCAAGGTTGACAAGTAATTGCAATTTATTACTTTAATTTTACATAATTTTAAATGTTCTTAAAAAAAACAGGGAAAAACTGTGTAAATATTATGGCAATTTTATTTTATAAAACAGACAAATTCCTGTAATTTGTCATTAATCATATAATGCATAAAATAACAGTCAAGCTGTTAATTCACAGATATTATTTGTAATTTTTATGGAGTTTTGAATATAATTTAAAAAAAACAGAAAAATACTGTATAAATAATACAATAATTTCCCTGTATAACAACAAAAATGACAGTAACTTGTCTTTAATGATAAAGTACCTAAAATGAAAGTCAAACTCTTATTTTAGAGAGATTGTTGGTCATTTTTTTTTGAGAGTTTTGAATATAATTTGAAATGACAAAAAATTACTTCAAAAACTTTATGGAGATTTTCTGTAAAATTAGGGAGTTTTTTTACAGTGCAGAGCGTATATGTGAAATTTCAGCTCAAATAATATTCCCACAAATAATGTTTTACTCTCCTTTGAATCTGCCCCTTTTAAGCTTTGACCGTAATTGTAGTGTTTCGGTGACTGTCTCTTTAAATTTAAACGAGATTGTGTTCTTTTCATAAGAGGGCGGAGCTACAAGTGCTTATGTGTCAGCATAGTGGCAGATTCAAAATCAAGACTAACGTTTTACATTTATGATGGAGTGTGGATGGGGCAGGCTCCACGGTGGCGTAGTGAGTAGCATGTTCGCCTCACAGCAAGAAGGTCGCTGGTTCGAGCCTCGGCTCGGTCAGTTGGCATTTCCGTGTGGAGTTTGCATGTTCTCCCGGTGGTTGCGTGAGTTTCCTCCGGGTGCTCCGGTTTCCCCCACAAGTCCAAAGACATGCGGTACAGGTGAATTGGGAGAGCTAAATTGTCCATAGTGTATGTGTGTGAATGAGAACGCATGGATGTTTCCCAGAGATGGGTTGCGGCTGGAAGGGCGTCTGCTGCGTAAAACAAATGCTGGATAAGTTGGCGGTTGATTCCGCTGTGGCTACCCCGGATTAATAAAGGGACTAAGCCGACAAGAAAATGAATGAATGAATGAATGTGGACGGGGCTTTCCCCCACTGATGACACGTACAAAGAGAAAATGTTTGCAAAAAATATATGCAAATTTATTAAGTTTTACCTTTAGTGTTGTGATCACCAGCTGTGTTTTCTGTGCTGGTGACTACTTCCGGTGTTCTTATCAAACTACAACTCCCAGAACTCTTTGCGCTCATCAACCCCTGCCACAGCTGACAATAATCCGGACACTCACACACAGACACCGCTGTAGCTCATCTTGACTGATTACAAGGGCTATATATACCACTCACTTTCTCATACACATGGCTGAGTCTTGTTTCTCCCACGAACATTCGAAAGTGTTTTTCCCTATTTGTTGTGTTTTGACTCTTGTCTTGTTTACCGTTTTGATTCTTTGCCACCTAGCCTGACCCTTCGCCTGTATTTTGGGTCTTTCATATGATTTCGCCTGGATTATTTGCTCCTGTTTTTGATCATCTCTATAATGAACTGCATATGGATCAGTGCATCCGTTCTCCAGCGTCCGTTTCAAATCTGTAATTTTACGGTTTATTTCTGGCAGCTGGGGTGCCGAAAAAAAAGTAAAACAATGGCCATTAAATTACAGAAATTTACCGTAAAATAACAAATATTAAATTTCAGAAATTTCCTTAAATATAAATTTCTGCTAAATTTCTGTAATTTAATATCCGTTATTTTATGGTAAATTTCTGTAATTTAATGGCCGTTATTTTATGGTAAATTTCTGTAATTTAATGGCCGTTATTTTATGGTAAATTTCTGTAATTTTATGGCCGTTATTTTACTGTAAATTACTGTAATTTAATGGCCGTTATTTTACGGTAAATTTCTGTAATTTAATATCCGTTATTTTAAGGTAAATTTCTGTAATTTAATATCCGTTATTTTAAGGTAAATTTCTGTAATTTAATATCCATTATTTTAAGGTAAATTTCGGTAATTTAATGGCTGTTATTTTACGGTAAATTTCTGCAATTTAATGGCCAATATTTTACGGTAAATCTCTGTACTGTAATGGGCGTTATTTTATGGTAAATTTCTGTAATTTAATGGCCGTTATTTTACAGTAAATTTCTGTAATTTAATATGCGTTATTTTACGGTAAATGTCTGTAATTTAATGGCCATTATTTTACAGTAAATTTCTGTCATTTAATGGCCATTATTTTACTGTAAATTGCTGTAATTTAATGGCCGTTATTTTACTGTAAATTGCTGTAATTCAATGGCCGTTATTTTACGGTAAATATCTGTAATTTTATATCCATTATGTTATGGTAAATTTCTGTAATTTAATGGCCCTTATTTTACTGTAAATTTCTGTAATTTAATGTCCATTATTTTTACGGTAAATTTCTGCAATTTAATGGCTGTTATTTTACAGTAAATTCCTGTAATTTAATATCCGTTATTTTACAGTAAATTTCTGTAATTTATATCCGTTATTTTACTGTAAATTTCTGTAATTTAATATCCGTTATTTTACGGTAAATTTCTGTAATTTAATGGCTGTTATTTTATGATCAATTTCTGTAATTTAATGCCCGTTGTTTTACCTTTTTTTTCCGGCACCCCAGCTGCCAGAAATAAACCGTAAAATTACTGATTTTTTACAGTGTGGTTATATTCACAGATTGTTGCCACACTGTTTTTAAACCCTTCTAAAGGTGTTTTTTTCTTAATACTGTAGGTCCCCTTAAAAAAATGTTTATATGATGTGGGTGTTCACCAGTGGTGTTAAGTAACAAATTACAAATGGTCTGCGCTACTGTAATTAAGTAGTTTATTACGTAAAATAACAGCCGTTAAATTACAGAAATTTACTTTAAAATAACGGATATTAAAAAAATTTACCAGTAATTTTAATTGAAGAAAATTTCTGTAATTTAATATCTGTTATTTTACGGTAAATTTCTGTAATTTAACGACCGTTATTTTACGTTTTTTGTCTGGCACTTCAGCTACCAGAAATAAACCGTAAAATTACAGATTTTTTTTACAGTGTAATATTAACATCTTATGACGTCTCATGTGCCTGCAGGGCGATAACTAAACGCACCACAGAATGTTACGTTGACACACATCCACAAATTACATGTGAATGCATCAGCTTTTTACATGATAATACTCACTACTCACTACTCTTGAGTACTTTTGAAAGTAATATTAAGTAAGTAATATTTACAACAGACACTTTTACTCTACCCTCACTATATTTTTAGGCAAGTAATGGTACTTTTACTAAAGTATGATTTTTCAGTACTCTTTCCACCACTGGTGTTCACTAATGCTGATGATACACAGAGCAACTTTCTGAGCAATGTGGCTGAGGAAATTTTGCAAAGCCATGTTATTTGGTTTCTTTTCTATTCAGAATGGGAAACACTACTGTATCTGTAACCCATTACCCTAATCAGTTACACCGTGTCTGACCTGGTTGCCATTTATGGCATCATTTCCCAAAGTCGCTCAAAAAGTTACCCTGTGTATCAACAGCATAAGACCATGCTCTTGCATTACAGTGCACTGTTTTTACATCATTTTTCTGACCACAAATCATGAGTCCTGCAGGTGCTCCGGTTTCCCCCACAGTCCAAAGACATACACTATGTGAAGTTTATTCATAAACTAATTTCGAGAGGATCACGTGCTTATGATTGCTTGCAGCTGGTCCTGCATTATTCAATTTATGATTTACCAATCAGACGATTTCTAAGCTTACCTTACATTCCACATCACAACCATTTTTGTTTTGAAGAATCCCCCCTTCCACCCCTACTACTCCTCCTTTTCTATATGGGTGGCACGGTGGCCCAGTGGTTAGGACTGTTACCTCACAGCAAGAACGTCACTGGTTCTAGTCCTTACCAAGCCAGCTGACGTTTCTGTGTGGAGTTTATACGTTCTCCTCGTGCTCACGTTGGTTTCCCCTGGGTTCCCCGGTTTCCTCCCACCGTCCAAAAACATGCAGCTTAAGTTAATTGACTAATTCAAATCGGCACCATAGACATGCTCCTAGTAAGTAGATATCTCTGAAGAGCACTCACTATCTGTTCATTAGCTACTACAGCAGGGGAGTTTTCGAGATCTACCTGAGCTCAAACTCCCCTCTCGCCTTGCAAACTGGAGGGAGCCCCGGGCTCGAGGATCTTATGAGCTCAGGGCTCTCTCCCGGGACAGCATGCCAAACAAGCTTTATAATCAATCACCAGCTAAGTGCGAACTCTTGAAAAGTGAATTGGATTAACTAAATTGGCTGTAGTGTATGAGAGTGTGTGAATGTGAGAGTGTACGGGTATTTCCCAGCACTTGGTTGCAGCTGGAATGGCATTCGCTGCGTAAAACATTTGCTGGAATAGTTGATGGTACATTTCGCTGTGGTGGCCCCTGATATATAAGGGACTAAGCTAAAGGAAAATTAATGAATGAATGCTTTACAGCAGTGGTGCTCAACCCCGTTCCTGGAGATCTACCTTCCTGCACTGTTCAGCTCCTACCCTAATCAAACACACCTGAACCAATTAATTAGGACCTGAGCACTTGATAATTACAGGCAGGTGTGTTTGATCTTGCTGAAATCTGTAGTAAGTGAGTTATAATCTGCTTACTAATGTCTGTTAATGTTTTGCTTAACAAATGACTAAAAAATATACAAAATTGTGAGTCAGATCAAGTTTACTTTGAAAACGTTAATCATATATATTCTGTTTTTACGTTTCTGTCTTGTTTAGTGTGGAAGGGACCGTTGAAAGCAGCGAGCCTGGCTCTTCCGTGGACACCAGCATAGGACATGGCCGTGGGTCGGTCACTCACAGTTCTTCCTTGAGTCCGGACCAGTCTGAAGGATCATTGTACGGCCACAGCATCCAAAGCGGCCCGCAGCGCCCTCAGCGGCCCAAACTACAACACTCTCAGTCCATCCTGCGCAAGCAAGCAGAAGAGGAGGCCATCAAGCGCTCTCGCTCCCTCTCTGAAAGCTATGAGCTCTCCACAGACCTTCAGGACAAGAAGGTACAGCGCCATGACTAATGTTTGAACTACACTATTCTGCATTTACCATAGTATACTTTATAAAACATCCATAAGTTAGCAGTTTTTCTTATTTTGTGAATCATGTTATTATTATTATTATTTTTCACTATTCATTTATGCGTTAATTATGGGACCTTTATGTTTCCTCCAACAACTTTTAACATTTAAAGTTATATATTGGTGTTGTAATGTATATTACGGTACAAAAACCTTGCAGGGGTGACACGGTGGCTCAGTAGTTAGCAGTGTCACCTCACAGCAGTTGTCCCAGCTGTGCCAGTTGGCATTTCTGTGTGAAGTTTGCATGTTCTCCCCATGTTGGTGTGGGTTTCCTCTGGGTGCTCCGGTTTCCCCCATAGCCCAAACACATGCATTCATTCATTAATTCCCTCATTTTTTTGTCGGCTTAGTCACTTTATTTATCCACAGCGGAATGAACCGCCAACTTATCCAGCATTTGTTTTACGTAGCGGATGCCCTTCCAGCTGCAACCCATCACTGAGAAACATCCATACACACTTATTCACACACATACACTAGGGCCAATTTAGCTCACCCAATTCACCTGTACCGCATGTCTTTGGATTTGTGGGGGAAACCAGAGCACCCGGATGAAACCCACGCAAACAAGGGGGAAAACACGGGGAGTAGCATCGAACTCCACACAGAAATGCCAACCGACCCAGTGGAGGCCGAACCAGCAACCTTCTTGCTGTGAGGTGATTGTGCTACCCACGGTGCCACCGTGAGGCCCCCAAACACATGCACTATAAGTGAATTGGGTAAACAAAATTAGCCGCAGTGTATGAGTGTGTGTGTGTGTGAATGCGAGAGTGTATGATTGTTTCCCAGTACTGGGTTGCAGCCTCCGCTGCTTAAAACATATGCTGAAATAGTTGGTGGTTCATTCCACTGTGGCAACCCCCTGATAAATAAGGGACTAAGCCAAAGGATTTTTAAGTTTCTGTTATCTTACAGACTTATTTCATTCATTCATACGTTTTCTTTTCGGCTTAGTTGCTTTATTAATCTGGGGTCGCCACAGCGGAATGAACCGCCAACTTATCCAGCATATGTTTTAACACAGTGGATGCCCTACAGCTGCAACCCTGGGAAACATCAATACACACTCATTCACACACATACACTACAGACAATTGGTGGGAGTGTGCTCACTTGTGTAATCGGAGCAGAATTCCACCGCACGCGATATGCTGGAGAAGATTTAAACACGTAACCATGCAGAGACAGAAATGAAATGCCATAATGTAAATAAGATAAATAAAAAAAAGAATATATACAGAAATTAAAATGAAATAATTCGACTTTCAAGGGTGGTTTGAGCCTTGCCTGGGTCAGCTGGCATTTGTGTGTGTGTAATTTCCCTCAAGCATATGCTGGTTTCCGTGATACAGGTTTATTTGATGGCTTTTTCCCCAAATCCACCGTGAAAACTAAACAATAAATACAAAACATATAAACTTAATACAAAACAAAACATACATAAACAAACAAACAAACAAACCTTAGAAACTTCAACACAAAATACAAAGAGAAAGCAAAATATCTCGTTGGCTGCATGCTATATGAAAGAAATTGTCTTGAATGCTCCTTAAGTTTCTTGTTCAAGTCCTTTGCGGCCAATACATCCATTGACAGGCAAACAGTTCATGGTTTGCCGATCGCTTGCTTACAGGAAGTGAAAACTGTACCTGCGGTCAGCCTTAAATACAACCGCGGAGGTTTCAAAATAAAAGTCTCAAACCAAATAACAAAATAAATTCACAAATAATAACGTATCTTACTTTCTTAATATAAAATAATTAAGAAACATAAACAACTTATATACATAATATACAACATAACAGCAAACAGTTACAGTGTGGACTTTGCATGTTCTCCTCCTGTTCACGTGGGTTTCCTCCGGTGCTCCGGTTTCCCCCACAAGTCCAAAGACATGTGGTATAGGTGAATTGGGTAGGCTAAATTGTCCGTAGTGTATGTGTGTGAATGAGTGTGTATGGATGTTTCCCAGTGATGCGTTGCAGCTGGAAGGGTATCCGCTGCTTAAAACATATGCTGGATAAATTGGTGGTTCATTTCGCTGTGGCGACCCCTGATTAATAAAGGGACATAGCGAAAATAAAATAAATGAATGACCTTCAAGGGACTTCTGAATTTAATGTATAGGAAACAATCAGGACTATCCTCATGTGTTGTAGCTCCAAATGAATGCTAATTGCTTTTGTTTGACGCTGCCTAAATCGTTTATTTCTTGGTTTTCCAAGGTGGAAATGCTTGAGCGGAAATATGGAGGCCGTTTCATAACCCGCCATGCTGCACGCACCATCCAGACAGCTTTCCGGCATTACCAGATGAACAAGAACTTTGAGCGCCTCAGGAGTTCGATGTCGGAGAACCGCATGTCCCGTAGGATCCTGTTGTCCAACATGAGGATGCAGTTTTCCTTCGAGGCGCCTGAGAAAGTCCACGGCTCTCTCTTTGAGGGCAGGCAGATGTCTCTCATGGAGGAGAGCAGCCATATAGGAGCGATGGTGCAACCAGGAGAGAAGGTTCCTGTTATCCTGGAGGCTCCAGAAACTCAGAATGACTTGACAGACACGATAACAGAGCTAGAGGACACTTTCTCAAAGCAGGTAAAGTCGTTGGCTGAGTCAATCGATGATGCGCTGAACTGCCGCAGTCTACACAAAGACGAGATCCAGCCTGAGCTGACGGTTTGTGAGCTGCAGCAGAAACGGGAGCTTCCTCAGCAGGACGAGCACCACAGGCTGGACGAGATCTGCGACGTGACTCTGTTTATTGACGAGGAGGAGCTCTCTCCACTGGTGCAGCCGTCCAGCGCAGAATCTGAGCAGCACACCCAGTCCGTCAGCACCTCACAGGAGTATTGGTCCACGGATGCCAAGGAGGACACAAGCGTCAGGAGCACTCCGTCCCTCGAATACCAGAGTCCAAAGCTCTGTGTGGACTTGCCCATGCTGACCATTGAGCCTCCCAGCGACAGCTCGGCAGATGCAAGTGATCGCTCGGAGCAGAGTTTAGTCCAGGTACAAAACGTTCCCAAACAGACCACAGCAGCACCAAGGGCCAATCCCAAACATGGACTCCCTCCAAGAGGTCCCTCGCTTTCTGGAGAAGAAGAGCCACTGAGACACCGGCAGGTGGAGAGTCACCTGGCTACTAACGGCAGCCGGCAGAGCAAGTCAGAATCAGACTTTTCCGATGGAGACAATGACAGCATCAACAGCAACTCAAACTCTATTGACACAATCAACTCCGAGTCCACTTCCAGTTTGAGGGAGCAGAACCTCAGCAAACAGACCTACCACAAAGACACTCGCAACAGCTGGGACTCTCCGGCCTCCAGCAGCGACCTCATGCGCAAGAGGCAGTACCGCATTGGCCTCAACCTCTTTAATAAGTATGTTTTGGGTGAATGATTACAATGCGCATTTTAGCATCACAAACTTGACTTGTGTTTGAGATGCAAATAATTTCTGTATTGAACAGACTATCAATAGACTAGCAGCACTATAAACGAGCGGGCTAGAAGATGAAAAGAAACAAGTCCTTGACCACAATTGTTAATCAGCACTGAAGACACTTCACTTTTTAGTGAAGTTTATTTATAGACTAATGTCGATAGGATCAAGTGCAGATGATTGCTTGCAGCTGGTCCTGCATTATTCAATTTATGATTCACCAATCAAATGATTCCTTAGCCAATATAAATATCCTAAGTTCAATATCACAGCCATCTTCATTTTGAAGAATCCCCCTTCCACCCCTACTACTCCTCCTTTCCTAGATGGGTGGCACGGTGGCCCAGTGGTTAGCACTGTTGCCTCACAGCAAGAACGTCACTGGTTCTAGTCCTTACCAAGCCAGCTGACGTTTCTGTGTGGAGTTTACACATTCTCCCTATGCTCACGTGGGTTTCCCCCAGGTTCCCCGGTTTCCTCCCACTGTCCAAAATCATGCAACTTTATTGACTAATCCAAATCGGCACCAAAGGCATGCTCCTAATAAGTAGTTATCTTTTCATAGCAATCACTATCCGTTCATTAGCTACCCGCAGGGGAGTTGTCGAGATCTACCTGAGCTCAAACTCTCCTCTCGCCTTGCAAACGGGGGGGAGCCCCGGGCTCGAGGATCTTATGAGCTCAGGGCTCTCTCCTGGGACAGCATGCCAAACAAGCTTTATAATCAATCATCAGCTAAGTGTGAACTCTTGAAATGGGTGATTCTTGAATTACTACAAAAATATTATTATAACAATTTATTAACGGTGCTCTGGCTGTGTGTATGTTGATTGATTCTTCTAAATATAGACATACCATATTTGTAGATATTTAAGAAACATGGTAAGTGAACATACTTGTCTATCTGAAATACAATGCTAATGTCAGTTATGGCCCGTTGCCACTGAGTGGTACAGTACGGTACGGTACGGGTCGCCTTTATTAGGCTTGCGTTTCCACTGCTAAAGGGTACTCTTTTGGTGGGTGTGGTGTACGACAGGAAGTTTCAGTCGACGTCATTCTAGCTGGAGGAAATGTCTACAGTAAAGCTGTACGGGTCGTCAACATATCATATGAGAAGCACTTCTCACAAAACAGAGGCTTTATTATACACACAAATACTGGTGTATAAATGTTCATTACTGACCTCTCTATGAACATGATCTGATTATAACTGCAGATCAATGATGCGAAATAGCCTACTGTCCGCGATTATATAAAATAAATAAGTGCAGCATATATGAACACATACAGCCCCTTACAGTCTCTGATATGTTACTGATTACAGAAACACTACACACAACAGACATTTAGGACTTATTTGGGTTCAAAAACAACATGAAATATAGCCCACAGTCAGTGTAAACCTCTTATCTGTGTCTGTAATCTTCACCAGCACATGTAGCCTTTTGTTAGAAAGCAATTCCGTCATTCCCAGTTCATAATAGTCCAGAAGGTGATAGTAATAGTTAAGCGTAGCAGTTTGTTCATGTTTGCTGAAAAAATAAGTTGCTCCTTTGTTTTTTCCGGTTTCTCCTTTGTTTTTGCAGGCTTCCGTCTCACATTTGTCTGTTTCTGAAAGGATCGGGTTTCAAAACACGTCAATAATCAAGCGCACGTTATTATCATCAGCTGAAGAAGGTTGTTATTTCAAATATTGACGTGCACGCGAGCGAAATTGAGAAAGCGAAACCGATCGTGCTTTAGACGGGCTTGTAAAAACTATGAGGCACAGGGGAGAATCTGCTCTTCTTCTTGGCTTTGTGGCTGTTCATCAAGACGACGACAAGGTTTGTTTGAGCTCGGATCAACCATGGCTCGTTATTATTTGTATATATTGTTTCACTGTAATGTTTCGGCTGTGTATTAAACATGGCGGTTTCTTTGTTTTCATTCTAGCTTGTTGCACAAGCGAATGACGTATCTCTATAAACCAATAGCGTTCAGCTGCGCATCTAGCTCTGCCTTTTGGTACCCTTGGTACCCTTTGCAAAGGGTGACAAAAAAGTGGTACGGTAAGGTTCGATTCGGTACACTTTTAGACAGTGGAAACGGCCATAAAAGCATACCGAACCGTACCACTCAGTGGAAACGGGCCATTATTCTTCTTTGAAAATGTGTGTTCTGAGTCTGATTTTCTGTCTTTGTTTTGGTTTGTGGGACTCCGCCCACTGCCAGTTTACCGAATTAAAGCTGTTTTTAATTAATACCTACCAAATAAAACAAATATTACAAATGTAAGCATTAGCTGAGCATCTTGTAGTGTAAGGCTCGATCGTCAGCCATGCTCACTCCTGTTGGTGTCGTCAATCTGGCAATCTACATGTGCATCGAATCATTAGGGTAAAAAAAACCTCTCCAATATTTTGAATTTGGACTGCAATACCTAGTGCAACCACTAGTTGTTAATCCTACATACTTAAAATAGATTAAAAAAAGTTAAATAGAGAATGAACGAACAAACAAATTTTTAAATGTAGGTTACCCACTTTTTGACCCAATAAAATATGGTGACCTAATCTAGAATAATCTACTTTCAGAAAGCCAGAAAAGGGCATCCAGTACCTGACAGAGAGGGGCTTTATTCCTGACACACCTGTGGGTGTGGCTCACTTCCTGCTCCAGAGGAAAGGCTTGAGTCGACAAATGATTGGGGAATTTCTCGGGAACAGACAGAAACAGTTCAACAGGGATGTTTTGGAGTGAGTATTTGGACTTTTTCATATATTGATTTTAGTTTTACTTAAAATTTATGGTAACACTTTATTTCAATGGTCCATTTGTGTATTAGTAGACTGTCTACATAATGTCTGTTGATACTTACATTCAACAGACATTTAACTGACTATAGGAAACTACAGTACATGTACATGTCAACTTACACTAACCCTAACCCTAACCCCAACCCAAACCCCAAACTAATAGTCAACTTATAATCTAATGAGAATTAGTTGCAATGTAACTTAAATTCAACAAATGGACCATCAAAATAAAGTGTGACCAAATTTATCATGTCATTTATTTGTGTTATACCAAAACACACCCATAACTGATTAAAAGAATAAGGCTAACCCTTTTCAGACCATTTTCCTGTCCTTAAAATAGAAAAAGTGCATTCGGACATGCTCAAAGCGCACTATGCAACTTTCCTTGTAATGTTACTCTGTTTGTGCGCAGTGGCAGTAGTTGTATGAGAGATCTTCTAAGGGATGATGTGTGTGTTTGTCGCAGCTATGTGGTGGATGAGTTGGATTTCTCAGGGATGGAGCTGGATGAAGCTTTGCGGAAATTTCAGGCTCAAATCCGAGTTCAGGGGGAAGCACAGAAGGTGGAGCGTCTTATCGAGGCTTTCAGGTGCTGTCACAACACAGAACACACATCCATAGATATACCGAACACCCTTTGAAGATTGAATTAGATGTGTTTTTAACTTGTCAACCACGTTTCTTAAGTGTCCCAATACTGCTCACCGAACATCAAGGAACTTTGCTGCCATACCATGGATTTGCAATAATGAAAATAGGGTCCTACTTTATATTAAGTGGCCTTAACTAATATGTACTTACACCAAAATTAATAATTTATTACAATGTACTTATTGTGTAAATACATGTTTTTACGTTGTACTTATGCTTGATTAAATAACTCTGTAATTACGTCTGTAGTTAATTTTTGTAATTACATTTATAGTTACACTGTTGACCATCCATTACACCTTAACCCACCCTTAAATCTACCCATACCTACGGTGGTCCAGAGAGCTGCAATTTAAGAAAGCACATGCAATAACAAAAAACACCAGCAAATTAAGAAACAATCTTCATCAATTTGACAGCACACCTGTTGCAAATTCTCACAACACAGACAACGGAAGAAACGCACAGCAAATTGATCAAAACACAACGAAAGAAACGCGCAGCAAATTGGTCAACACACCGAAAGAAACGCGCAGCAAATTGGTCAAAACACAAAGTTTCTTCCGTTGTTTGTGTTTTGACCAATTTGCTGCGCGTTTCTTTCGTTGTTTGTGTTTTGACCAATTTGCTGCGCGTTTTTTCAGTTGTTTTTGTTTTGATCAATTTGCTGCGCGTTTCTTCCGTTGTTTGTGTTTTGACTAATTTGCTGCACGTTTCTTCCGTTGTTTGTGTTTTGACCAATTTGCTGCGCGTTTCTTCCGTTGTTTGTGTTTTGACCAATTTGCTGCGCGCTTCTTCCGTTGTTTGTGTTTTGACTAATTTGCTGTGCGTTTCTTCCGTTGTTTGTGTTTTGACTAATTTGCTGCACGTTTCTTCCGTTGTTTGTGTTTTGACCAATTTGCTGCAGGTTTCTTCCATTGTTTGTGTTTTTACCAATTTGCTGCAGGTTTCTTCCATTGTTTGTGTTTTGACTAATTTGCTGTGCGTTTCTTCTGTTGTTTGTGTTTTGACCAATTTGCTGCAGGTTTCTTCCATTGTTTGTGTTTTTACCAATTTGCTGTGCGTTTCTTCCGTTGTTTGTGTTTTGACCAATTTGCTGCGCGTTTCTTCCATTGTTTGTGTTTTGACCAATTTG